>CM016623.1:72468150-73068150 GCA_005393395.2 Gossypium australe | reverse complement strand
AATCACTAAAACCCGAAAGGGACTAGCCATGCAGTTTTATAAAAACTCTAAGTTTTGAATTACTAAATTACCCTTTTAATCTGTACAAATTATTTTGAAGACATTTCTCAAAATATTTTCGATTTACAAAAATTACCCAAATACCCCTGGTTGTAAAATTACAGAAATGCCCTTGTTTTTTTTTTAAATTACCATATTACCCTCGATTTCAATAAAATTTTCTTACTTTGCAAAAGTATCAAAAAAAAAACCTTATTTTGCGAAATATCAAGATGCCTTGGAAAATTTACGAAATTACCCCTGATTGAAAAAATTACCAAAATAACCCTGATTTTCAAAATTTCTATCATGGTTCTGATTTGGGAAAATTTTCGAAATACCCTCGAGTTTTGGAAAATTTCAAAGTGCCTTGATTTTTTTAAAATTTTTGGAATTTACCCTGAATTATTACCAAAATACCCTTATAGGACGAATGACGAAATTACCCCTGGGTTGGGAAGGACTGAAATGACCATAGAGGTGTAGTGAATGAATGTGTCTCTGCTTATGAATGTGAATGTGATTCTCTGAGCTAGAATAGTGAAATTGAACTGAACCTTTGTATGAACGAAAGACCTACTTCTAAATACTTTATTTCATAAAAATTGTTTGCGGTTAATAAGTGGAACAAAATTCTGATGCATAAAACTTCTTAATCAGATTAAAAACGCGACGTTAGAAATGAGTTCTAGGGGACGTGGTCATCGTGGACGTAGTAGAGGTAGAATGGCAGTATCGGAACCGGTAGGGTCTGGCCATGGGTCAAAAAGTGAAGTACCGCCGCCAGCAGTGGGCGCGGAGGATCAAGATCAGACAGGAGGCGATGACGCAGTATCGCGGGCCATGTTGCGAGTGCTCGGGCGAGTGGCAGAAGCTAGTATAGGAAGCGGAGCTCGAAAGTCAGTGTCGAAACGACTCAGGTCGAACGGGGCTGAAGTTTTTAGAGGAATATCTGGAGTAGCTCCGAATGTGGCGGAGTATTGGATTGAAGCAGTCGAAAGAATAATGAACGATTTGGACTGTACCGATGAGGAAAAGCTGAAAGGTGCTGTTTCGTTGCTCCGGGACGAAGCTTATCGATGGTGGCTCACTGTTAGACAAGGTGTTCCGGCAGATCGATTGGATTGGGATTATTTTAAGGTTAAATCTGAAGGAAAGTACGTTGGAGCCAGTTACTTGGACTCGCAAAGAAAGGCGTTTCTCAACTTGGTGCAAGGAAGTAAGTCGGTAGCAGAGTACGAAGCGGAATTTGTGCGGTTAAGTCAGTATGCCAAAGGGATCGTGACTACTGATTATGAAAGGTGTGTCCAGTTCGAAGATGGGTTACGAGATGAGTTGCGAATGTTGATTGCTCCGCAAAGAGAAAGGGACTTTGCTGTTCTAGTGGAAAAAGCTCGGATCGCTGAAGAAGTTAAGAGGACTGTAAGGGAGAACCGAGAAAAGGATAGGAATTGGAACAAGAGGAGTTTTGGCCCAGCAAAATCGCCAGAAGACTTTCAGAAAAGACTGAGGGTCGAGAATTCTGTACGTGCACCTGTACCAGTTGCTGTGAATCAGAATCGTTTATGTGCTCAGTGTGGGAGAACTCACACAGGAGAGTGTTGGGGTAATAGAAAGGAATGTTTTCGGTGTGGATCTAAGGCTCATTTGGTTAAGAATTGTCCTCAGACAATGAAGGTTCGTGGAACACCCGGTAGAGGTGCTGAAGGTTCGGATGTGGGACAACCAAGGATGTGATAGCGGGTAAGTTCTTTGTTTTGCTTTAGAGATAGCTCATTCTTGTGTTGCTTGTGAAGTGCTTGAAACCTTGAGTGTGAACTTGGAGACTGTACTTAGAAAGTATGTTGGTTTTATTAAGATCAGAGTGCGCAGCATAAGCGTAGTGTGATGAGTAGGATTGCACGACTGTTAGTTAGTTGGAAATTTCGAGGACGAAATTTCTTTAAGGAGGGTAGAATTGTAATATCCCGAAATTGGGCCTAGTAGGACTGGGCCTTGGGCTTTAGGAAAATTTTGAGTATTATTTTATTATTTGTGTTAGCACGGGTATGAATTATGTATGTTTAGCACAGTCTTGTGAGGGCTTGATTTTATTAATGAGGCTAGAATAATTTTAGTTTGAAGAATTTAGTGAAGTGGATTAAGTGAACTTGACACTTAAGTTAATTTAAGTGTTAAATCTAGCACATGAGGAGTTAGTGGCAAGATGGTTATGGTGTTTGAAGAGTTGCTTAAGGATAGAGGTTCGAATAGCATGATTAGCATTTTGAAGACTTTAATTTTATGCATCATAGCATTAATGTTTGGTCAACTTTATTTATGATAAGGTTAGACTTTAGATTTTATGGTAAGTTGAATATTAGTTTAGGAAAGCATGTATTTTGGGATAAGATTCTTATGATTTATGGTATGATGAGGGGACAAAAGGCATGGATTATGGAGTATTGTTTTGGAAATATTTTTATGGCTAATTGTCCATGTATGTGGACGGCATGTGTGGCTAGGGGGGTGGCCGAATGTTGTTAGGAAGTTGGGGGGTTTAGTTGGTCAATTTTAGCATTTTGGTGTTTTTGTGCTTTTTGTTCATCTTTTGGTATTTTCTTTCTTTTCCTCTCCAAAGCTCTCCTCCTTAGCCGAATATGTGCTTGGCAATTAGGTTCAATTTTGTTTTAGTTTTGGCCTTTAATCTTTGCTTTGTGTCAAAACCGAAAACTCTTTGAACTTTACCAACTTCTCTCTGTTTTCTTCCTAAAGGCTTTTGGCCGAATCTTCTTTGGTATCTCCCTCTCATCTTTTATTCTTGGTAGCTGAAAACAACCTTTCTTGTTCTCATCTCTCTTTTTCTTTCTTTTTCATATTGTTCAAATCACAACATTTCTTCTCTTACTTTTCTTTGGCCGAATCTTCCTCCTCTCAATTCTCTTTTCTTTTCTCCCATTGTTTGCTCATGCCGATTTCTCCTATTTTATTTTCACTTTATTTTCCTTTCTTTCCTTGTATCTAGCTGAATCTTTTTCTCTCTTTTTGGTGTTATCTTGGCCGAATATCAACAAGGATAGGTGTTCTTTTGGTTTTCTTCAATCGGTTTTGGAAGATAGACTCTTCGGGACTTTGGAAGCAATCGTTCTAAGCCTCATTTCTCTGACAACCGTTTTGGGGTAAGTCTATAGGTAAAACTTAGTATTTCATGCGATAATCTTTCGGGATTTGATGGTATAGCCGAATGGCCTTGTTTATAGTTTTGTGGTTTGGCCGAATGTTCTTAGTGCCATAAAAGGTGTTCTTTTGTGTGTAGCTAAAGGAAGGGAACTCAGAGTGTGATTCGGGATTTGGTAGGAGACCAAATCGGCTTTAAAGGGAGAAGGAAGAACCACGTTTCGAGATCGTGTTAGAATCGAGTAGTTCGGGATTTCACTAATAGGCAGGTGTGTAGTTAGCCTACCGTTTTCTGGGTATTTGTGTTATATCTGTATGTATTAAATATGTGCTAACTTGTGTAAAGGAAATTGTGATACGGATACCCTCAAGGGGTATGTCGATAATCCGGTAAGTACCAAATCTGATAAAAAGTGATTTCTAATATGAATATGTGATAATATGCTTGATGAACATGCTCATGCATCACTATTTTATGTCATTATGGAATGTTGCATGTGCATGGGTTGGGATATGATATGAAAGAAGGTACGGGTGTACTTCGAGTACGTGGTTTGATGTTAGCCTTGAGCTACATCGTGGATTGACGTTGACTGAGGTCACGTTGTGGATTTATTTGCGATTAAGTTCGCGTGGCTTGATGAGTGGCTGTGTGCCTCATCGTGGTTGATATCGGCTATGTGCCATATCGTGGTTGATGAGTGACTTTGTGTCCCATCGTGGTTTTGGTGTTAGCTACGGCTACATCGTGGATTGGCGCTGACCGAGGTCGCGTTGTGGATTATTGTGCTTAATTGCACGTGGACGGCATTGATTGCCTTTGGAGTGAAAAGGAGAGGGTGATTTGTTAATCCCCTGGTGTGTGGTAGGCTGGATACGGGGGTGTGTAGAGGATGGATCTAGGTTGGGTTGGGTGCATTTTGCATAATCTCAATGGATATGTGAATTAATGTGAAAATGGGCCAAGCCCAGTTTATAAATGTGGATCAGTGTGGAAATGGGTTAAGCCCGATATGTGGAATTATGGGGTTAATTACCCTGTTACCTGATATGTGATATGAATGTGGGCCAAGCCCAGAATGTGGTAATATGTGAATATGAAATTTTGTTATCTGATATATGGATTAATATGTGGTTAACATGTGGGTGGAATTCAGTGGATTAATTATACACTGAGTCTGTGTGACTCACCCAAATTTTTCTCAAACCTTTTAGGTGATGCTCGGACCGGGTTGGAGTGGATACGAGGTGGCCCATGCAAAAGAGGATTTTCTTTATACAATTTATGTTTCAGTATTTTAAGTATTTAATTATTGTAATAAGGGCCATTTTAAGTATTTAAGGATTTTTATTATGTTTTAAGTTAAATTGTCGATTATATTATTATTTGAAAATGTTTTATTTTAAACAACTTAATTTTATTTGGAACTTTAATTACACAATGTTTTAGTAAAGACAACAAATCTTTTATGTTTTAAACTCTAAGTCAAAAGTTTTTCAAACGTTTTTCCGCAATGGCATTTCAAATTCGGTCACACAAATGGGCCGAGTTTGGGGTGTTACATAACACCTTATTTCAGCATATTGAATGAATAATGTTCATGCACAAAGGGGAGGAAAAATTTACAAAGGTTCATGCTACCATTCATGAACCATCCCATCATCAATGCTTCAATTAAGCTCATGGCCGAGCCTAGACATGCCCATTCATCTCCAATGCTTTCCAAATACATTCAGCTAGTTTACTTCATCATGAAGTTGACTTATGGCGTCCCCAAAGGTTGAACATGAACATGGAAGATTTATGGTTTTATTCTAGAACATTTAGCTTTATTAATGGTCGAGTTTCTAAGTAATGTTTTTGACCATTCGGCTAGCCTAGTTAGTAAGCTATAAATAGTTTGTTTGTTTCATTTTGTATAGACTTTTGCCAATTTTTTAAATGAACATTTTGTTCTTGAGTGAGTTTATCTCCTCTCATATTTTGTACAAGTCTTGTTGACTTATCTGGCTTTGCTAGTGGCGTCTTCCCGACTTGTTTGAACTTATCACCAACCTTTTGGTGTGGCGTTCTTCTATTCCATTTTCCATCCAACCACCTTAACGACATAATAAAGGGGTTGACACTACGATATAGTGTTGATTCTTTCTTTCGTTAATTCCCTTATCCATTTCCATCACTTTTCCAATATACCTATCCTTATTTTATTCTTAAATCGAACCTATTACAACCTTCTAACCCAACCATTCATCTCCAAACCCCTTTGTTAGCTTCCGCATATCTTAACCAAACTTACGTTTTCAACGCAACGAATGTTCTCCTCGTTGATGATCGAGCAACTATGTGAAATGACTCGACTAACCCAAGCTGGATCACATCACTTCGGTTATATATGGCACTTAGTGTGCGAGACTGAGATAGCTTCAACTATGTAAGGCACTTAGTGTGCACAATTATAATAGCTTCGGCTATGCGATGGCACTTAGTGTGTGAAACATTGAGTATTCGACAGTGTTACGAGAAGGTATGAGTTCATTATGAATTTGTGCAGGTATGTACATGTAAGTATGAAGTTCAAATAGAAAAGGTTATGACTTTGCATATAAGCATATGAATAAGCTTATGGAAGGTTTGATATTATCATGAATTATACATTAACTTGTTCAAATTGATGATTTGTGTTTTATATATTGCTGAGTATATTTAGTACGAACTTACTAAGCTTTATAGCTTACCGTGTTTGTTTTTCCCATGTTTTATAGTGAATTCAAAGTTAGCTCGGATCTGGGGATGGTCAAAGACTACGTCACACTATCCAACAATCTATTTGGTACTTTTGAGTTGTGTATATATGATATATGGCATGTATAGGCTTGAGTCATTTTGGTATGTTTGATGAAAATGTGTTTTGGGCCATTTGAGTTGGTTTATGATAATGAATTTGATGATGTTTATAAATGTGTAAATGGTTTTATTTTGAGTTTGGTAATTGACCTATATTGTGTGGTTGAAGCTGAATTTATAATGGTAAATGATATTAGGTAATTTGGGAAGCTATGTGCTTGAGAATTGATGCTTGATAATGTATGTATGGAATGGTTAGTTGATTTAATTGAATATGTGAATTAGGTATGAAATTAGATGGAAAATTGTAGCATATTTGTAAATTATATTGATGGTAAAGAAAGGTTATGATTTGAACATTGGTTGATGTTTTTTTATGCTTATTAATGCCTTGAATTGGTACCATTTGTGCTTGTGTAGGTATGTGCAAATTGGGAGGCAAAATGGCTTGGTAAATAGCCTATTTTTGTCCACATGGGCAGAGACGGGAGTGTGTCTTAGTCGTGTGTGACACCGGTCAAATTACACGACCGTGAGTCCCACACGGTCTCACACATGGGCATGCGACTGGTCGTGTGGTACAAGTCAGTATACCCCCTAATTGGCACACGGCCTAGCACACGGGCGTGTGACTTGGTCATGTTGCATAAGTTAGTATACCCTGCAATTTTGGCACGGCCTAACACACGGCCTGGCACACGGGCATGTGTGGCCATTTCGAAGGGTGCACGGACTAGACACATGGGCGTGTGGTCGGCAGTGTGACCCAAGTCAGTATGTATGCCTTGTTTTCACACTGCCTTAGACACGGGCGTGTCTACTAGCTGTGTTAGGCACACGGCCATGTGACCCTTGTTTACGTGAAAAATTATTAAGTTTCCAGAAATTTGTATGATGTTGGTTTAGTCCCGAACCACTTCTAAAGCATGTTTAAGGCCTCGTAGGTCATTATAAGGGACAATGTGATACTATTAAATTATTTATGAGCATGATTGCTTATTGTTGCATAAATGTATGCTATATGTGTTGTGAGTTGATTGGTAATACCTTGTAACCCTATTCTGGCGTTGAATACGGGCGAGGGGTGTTACAAGTTCCGATTAAAAATTTTATGGGCAAGATGCAATCATCTGGCTCAAAGAAATCAAGAAGTTACTAAGAATGTTTTGCCTCAATAGTGGGATATTCGGGAAAGGAAAGAAGTTCTAAACACTCCAACCC
This sequence comes from Gossypium australe, assembly GCA_005393395.2. Classification (NCBI taxonomy): domain Eukaryota; kingdom Viridiplantae; phylum Streptophyta; class Magnoliopsida; order Malvales; family Malvaceae; genus Gossypium; species Gossypium australe. The sequence continues at coordinate 73,060,889 of CM016623.1, read as the reverse complement.
GATGTCTTCATCTCCGCTAGCAACCAGTGTTGGGAGTGTTGGAAACATTAAGCCACGATGCAATGTTTGTAACAACTTGCATTATAGAGAGTGCCGGATAAGAAGTGGGGCATGTTTTAAATGTGGTTCTCTCAACCATTTTCTTAAGGACTACCCAGAAAGAGTTGAGAAAGATGTTGAACAAACCCCGAAGCTGAGTAATCCTGTCTCGAAAGGTAGACCACCACAGTATCCTGGAAATACCGGTGGTAGTCGTAGTGATGCAAATGACTCAATGGCTAAACCTGAGGCATGGGCTTCGGCAAGGACATACGCCATACGTGCAAGGGAAGATGCCTCTGCACCAGATGTTATCACTGGTACATTCTTTTTACTTGATACTGATATTATTGCTTTGATTGATCCTAGTTCAACGCATTCATATATATGCACGAAACTTGTGACTGTTAAAAATATGTTGGTTGAATTCACCAAATTTGTGGTCAAAGTTTCAAATCCCTTGGGTCAGCATGTTATGGTAGATAAAATTTGTAAGAATTGCCCTTTGATGATAGATGGTCATTGTTTTCTGGCTAATTTTATGCTGTTACCTTTTGATGAGATTTTGAGAATGGATTGGTTAACCAAACATGATGCAGTAGTAAATTGTAAACGTAAATATATCGTGTTGAAGTGTCAAAATGGTGAATCACTTCGGGTTGAATCTAAAAAACTAGATGGTTCATCTAATGTGATTTCAGCAATATCAGCACAAAGATATATTAGAAAAGGGTATGAGGCTTATCTTCCTTATGTGCTGGATACCAAAGTGTCTGAGTTGAAAATCCAGTCAGTGCCGGTTGTTTGTGAGTTTCCTGAGGTATATCTAGAGGAATTGCCTGGTTTACCACCAACTAGAGAGGTGGAATTTTCTATAGACCTTGTACCAGGGACGGCACCGATATCAATAGGACCATATAGAATGGCTCCTACTGAATTAAAAGAGTTGAAAGTACAGTTGTAAGAATTAATTGATAAAGGATTTGCTCAGCCCAGCTTTTCACCATGGGGTGCACCGATATTGTTTGTAAAGAAGAAAGATGGGTCATTGAGGTTATGCATTGATTTCAAACATCTTAATAAAGTCACAATAAAGAATAAGTACCCGTTGCCTCGTACAGATGATTTGTTTGATCAATTGAAAGGTGCCACTGTATTTTCGAAAATTGATCTACGATCTGGTTACTATCAACTACGGGTAAAGGATTCAGATGTGCCGAAGACAACTTTCAAAACCAGATATGAGCGTTATGAATTTTTGGTGATGCCATTCGGATTAACGAATGCTTCAGCGGTATTTATGGACTTAATGAATAGAATTTTCAGACCATACCTGGACAGGTTTGTGGTTGTTTTTATTGATGATATTTTGTTTTATTCCTGGGATGAAAATGAGCATGCTGAGCATTTGAGAATTGTATTGCAAACTCTACGTGAGAAACGGCTATATGCCAAATTCAGTAAGTGTGAATTCTGGTTACGGGAAGTTAGTTTCCTTGGATATATTGCATCTGCAAAAGGTATCCGGGTAGATCTGAATATGATTTTAACTATTGTAAGTTGGAAGCCTCCGAAGAATGTTTCAGAAGCTTGAAGTTTTTTGGGGCTAGCCAGATATTATCGGAGATTCGTTAAAGGGTTTTCAATGATAGCTTCTCTGATGACTCGATTGTTGCAAAAGGATGTGAAATTTGAGTGGACAGATAAATGCCAACAAAGTTTCGATAAATTGAAAGCCTTATTAACTGAAGCTCCCGTATTAGTTCAACCTGAATCGGGTAAAGAATTTGTAATCTACTGTGATGCCTCATTGAATGGTTTGGGTTGCATATTGATGCAAGATGGTAAAGTTGTAGCTTATGCATCTAGACAGCTGAAGCCATTGTGTTTGCACTAAAGATATGGCGGCATTATCTCTTCAGTGAAAAGTGTCATATCTTTACGAATCATAAAAGTCTAAAGTATTTAATGACACAAAAAGAACTGAATTTCAGACAACGTAGGTGGTTGGAATTATTGAAGGATTATGATCTCGTTATTGATTACCATCCCGGGAAAGCTAATGTAGTGGCAGATTTTTTGAGTCAGAAATCTTTGTTTGCTTTGCAAGCATTGAACGCCCAATTATCCTTGTCTGATGATGATTCAATCATAGCTGAGTTAAAAGCTAGGCCAATGTTTCTACAACAAATCTGTAAGGCTCAGAAGGATGATGATAAGTTACAGGCCAAACGAGTGCAAAGTGAGTCAGATCCTGATTCAGAGTTTCAGATTGATTCAGATGGTTGTTTGTTTTTCAGAGACAAAATATGTGTACCGAAGAATTCAGAACTAGTACAGAATATTTTACATGAAGCGCACAATAGTATTATGTCTGTGCATCCCAGTAGCAACAAAATGTATAATGACTTGAAGAAAATGTACTGGTGGTCAGGAATGAAAAGAGATATTTCTGAATTTGTATCTAGATAGTTGATATTTCAACAAGTAAAGGCTGAACACCAAGTGCCTTCGGGATTATTGCAACCAATTGCGATCCCAGAATGGAAATGGGAAAGGATTACCATGGACTTTGTATCAATATTTCCCTTAACGACGAAAAAGAAAGATGTTGTATGGGTAATTGTTGGTCGTTTAATGAAGTCAGCACACTTTATCCCAGTATGTATGGATTTTTCTTTGGATAGGTTGGAGGAATTATATGTCTTTGAAATTGTAAGATTGCATAGAGTGCCAACCTCCATTATTTCAGATAGAGATACTCGATTCACCTCCCGATTTTGGAGTAAATTGCAAAAAGCTCTGGGCACTCAGTTACGCTTTAGTACTACATTCCACCCTCAAATAGATGGACAATCAGAACGTGTGATACAGATTTTGGAAGATATTCTTCGGTGTTGTGTACTTGAATTTGGGGCTAACTGGGAAAAGTATCTGCCTTTGATTGAATTTGCTTACAATAATAGTTATTAGTCTAGTATTAAAATAGCACCGCATGAGGCTCTATATGGTCGCAAATGTAGAACCCCATTGTATTGGACAGAGTTAAGCGAGAAAAAGATACACAGAGTTGACTTGATCCTTGAAACCGAAGAAAAGGTGAAGATAATTCGAGGTAGTTTGAAGGCCGCCTCAGACCGTCAAAAGTCCTATGCCGATTTGAAATGAAAAGATATAGAATTTCAGGTTGGTGATAAAGTGTTCTTGAAAGTATCACCATGGAAGAAAGTTCTCCGATTCGGTCGTAAAGGGAAATTGAGTCCACAGTTCATCAGACCATATGAAGTCATTAAAAGAATCGGGCTGATTGCATATCAGTTAGCATTACCACCTGAGCTTGATAAGATTCATAATGTTTTCCATGTATCCATGTTACGACGATATCGATCGGGTCCTTCACATGTTATTCGTCCAACAGAAGTTGACATTCAGCCTGATATGACCTACAATGAAGAACCGATCCAGATCCTTACACATGAGACGAAAGAGCAAAGAAATAAAAAGGTTGCATTGGCAAAAGTGCTCTGGCAACGACATTGTAACACCCCTAGCCCATATCCGTCGTCGAACCAGGGTGAAAGGCGTTACCAGATAGATCAGAAACTTTTACAGACATTAAGTAAAACAATTCACCAATTGCAGTCAAAGTGTCCCTTATATAGGTCAACGAGACCTTAATCATGCTTTAGTGTAAGGCCAGGACTAAACCGAAAACATACGAAAATTCTCGAAAATTTAAAATTTTTTCAAAACTGTCAAGGTCACACGCCCATGTGACCAGGTCGTGTGCCTCCCACGGCTACTAGACACAACCGTGTGTCCTGGTCGTGCCAAAAATAGAGCATGTATACTGACTTATCTACACGGTCACCTGGCACGCCCGTGTGCCATGGCCGTGTGACATTATGCTAGTTGCTGACTTAACCACACGGCTACCAGACATGCCCATGTACCATGGCCATGTAAAGTTAGGCTATCTATTGACTTATCCACACAGCCAACAGAAACACCCGTGTGCCACAGCCGTGTAGGCAAAACAGGCCACTTGTAAAGTCAAAATGCCACCCACACAAGGGTCAATCCCTACAACCAAATTACCAATTCAATTCATGTACACTTGACATCCAAAACATGTCAAACACGATTCATCCACATTTACCTTTCATATAACCATTCCTTTGCTAAAACATACATACTCATAATGCATTCATTTGCTTATCATAGTCTTGACCATTTCACTAACTATCAAGCCATAACAAATTGAGCATCACATATTGTAACAGCCCGATTTGGGGCTTAGTCGAAACTGTGGTTTCGGGACCACAAATTCGATGTTGAGAAATTTATTTTATTTATATTTTTATGGTCTACAATTTCACGAAATGATTTCATGAAAATCTCATTCGAAAATTTTGACGTTTGGGCACTCAATTTAGTCAAAAGGACTAAATTGTAAAAAGTGCAAAAGTTGAGTTCTACATGTTAGAGGTGTCCAATTGTTATGAAATTTTAAATTGGAGGTCCTTAAATGATAATTATACCATTTTTTAAGTTGGTGGACAAAAATGGACATGGACGGATATGTTTTAAAAGATTTTTTTAAGGGGCATTTTGGTAATTTAGTGAATTAAAAACAAAATTTAAATGCCAAATTTGTCCATCTTCAAGCTTAGGCCGAATTTAACATGTGGGAAGTCATGGATAGGGTTTTCAAGCTTTCCAAGCTTCATGGTAAGTCCATTCTAGCCCCGTTTTTCATGTTCTTTACGTTTTTGGAGTCCTGGTAACTTAATTTAGCTTATTCTAGAAATAATTTAACCTAAGGTTCATATTTGGAAAAATACCCATAGGTGAAATGTCTTTATTTTGGTGTTTTATGGCAAAATATGAAGCTTAGAATTATGTTAAACAACTTTTACTAAGCGATTTTAAGTGAAAACGAGTAAAACGACATAATCGGCAAAAATACCTAATGTACATGAGTGCATGTTAAAGCAAGAATTTGATGTTGCCATAGAAGGGAAAAATTATAAGCATGTTATAAAACATAAGAATAAGGGATGAAGTTTAATTTTCGAGCCTAGGAACAAAATCATAATTATGCAAAAGTTTAGGGGGAATATTGTAATTTTGCCAAAGTTTGAGTTAGAGACTGTTTTGAGTAGTACATTAATTAAATAAGTGAAATGTGATGTTTAAGACCCTCAAAAACGAGATTTGGACCTAGAACGGGAGGATAATCGAAAATCGAAAAATTTGGTAAATTGCCGTTTCTGGATCCAAGGTAAGTTGGTGTGTTAATAATGATGCAATAATGTCGTAATGTATATTTGAAACCTAAATTGTGGTATTAAATTGATTTTTCTGAATTACATGTTTGGTATATTATGTTGGTGAATTGATTTAATAATATGTTTATGATAAAAGGTGACATAGGTGACATGGAAAATGGGTTGACATGTTGTGCTTAAAGGTGTTTTCTATGACTATGGTTATTATGTGAAATGGAAAGTTGATGTGTAAATAATGCATTTATTTTACTTGTTCAATAATTATTTTGTTAGATATTATGGAAATCATTGGGTTATAACTAAAATATGAAAATGTATGGAATGAGAAATTCTCGATTGAACCTTCGGAAAACCGAGAGATACAGACAATATGTAGCTAGGTCACACGAGTGATAAGGGACCTTCACCGTATGCATAAGAAAGCTACGAGATGGAAAAATTTGATATGTAGCTAGGCCACATGGATAATAAGGGACTTTCACCATGTGTACAAGAAAGCTACGGGATAATAATTTCATATGTAACTAGGTCACATGTGTAATACTGTGTGTATACCATGTATACAAGTTACGTGTTATGAGTAGCTAGGTCACATGAGTGGTTCCTAGTGTTGGATGCCATGTAGACAAGAAAGCTACGAGATGGAATGGCTAGGTCACATGGATGATAAGGGACCTTTACCATGTGTACAAGAAAGCCGAATTATGTGTAGGTAGAGCTATGTGCTGAGACCACTGAGTATTGGACGTTTTTCAAAGGGGTTCAATGAGATAAGTTACTAATGGTGATTGGTGCGATCATGTTATGAATAAGTGCAGGTGTGAATGTGACCAATTGAGAAATGTGGCAAATGTACGTGTGAGCAAGGGTGCATGTGACCATGTGTGTATGTGCATAATGTGTTTGATATGTGATACGTGATTGAAATTGTGGTAAGGCTGATATGGTGTAAGCGCCATTATGAGTACTCGTAAATATTGGTGATGATTATTCATTTGTATGGCTAGTATTGAAAATGCTCGGTGTTATGTGTGCATATATGGAAGTAATATAAAGAAAACATGGGAGAGTAAAATTTTCAGTAAAATAGATTGAAACAGTAGCAGTTACGTGATTTTGAAAAATCACCATAAATAGCAAAAATTGAATTATATACTGAATGAGAGATGAAATTAAAGCTTATTGAGTCTATTTTCACATAAAATAAATGGTGTGAGTAAATAAATTTTATATTATGAGAAATTCAAATTTTGGTGAGACAGGGTCTGAATGGTTTCGGAAATCCCTATTCCAAATTTGGAAAATCACTAAAAATTGTATAAAAATGTTTATGGTGTGTGATTTATATTCTAAAAATTCTTGGTGAGTCTACTTTCGAGAGAGACAAACAGGAAGGTTATCCAAACTCTTTATAATGAGGAATTGTAATTTTAATGAAGAGGTGTTAGAGCTATCGAACAGAAAAATATTGGAATTTTTATGGTAAGAAGATATGTGAGTCTAGTTTTATGGAAAATTAACAAATCTTAATTTGGAGTTTCATAGCTCCAGATATAAATAATTTAATGACTATGACTCGAGGAAATAGCTTAACTGGAATTTGAATAAATAGAAAGAATATGAAAATAGTATGTTATCGCATTGCTTATTATTTTCATGCAAGCTTACTAAGCGTAAAGCTTACTCCCTCCTTTCCATTTCTTTTAGTTTTGTCAGGTCAGCTCAGGGTTGGAGATCGTTAGAGGCAGCATCACACTATCGAACCATTATCCTTGGAGTATTGGCATATGTATGTTAAATGTTTTCAAGTGAGTGGCATGTATAGGGACTTAATCTTTCTATGATGGATTTTGTTGTGATTAGTCAAATGTATTGACTTATATTGATTTGTTGATTATAGCCATGAGATGTGGCTTATGATGATTTTGGCTTGTAAGCCTATTTTTCCATGGTATGTGTTATTGTCATATTATGTGGTATAAGTGATTAAACAGATGACAAGGTCAAATGTATGTGTATGCATGTAAAGATGACAAAAAGGCTTGGAAGTTAGCCTAAGTCTTAACCACACCGGTAGAGACATGGCTATGTGTCTCAGCCGTGTGGAGGACACAGTCTCTGGCCATGGACGTGTGCCTTGGTCGTGTGGCCTTAAACAGTTGCTGACGTCAAAATCAGAGAGTTACACGGGCGTGTGACTCTCCAAACCAAGAAAATTGGTTAAGTTGCCGAAAGATTTTCAAAGTTCTCAGTTTAGTCCCGAACCACCCCAATGTATGTTATAGGCTTCGAAGGCCTGTATAAGGGACGATATGCATGTGTTTGAAAAGTTTTAATTTTGGGCGAAATTTGGTAACTCGGTTTTGTACGATTGTGAATGTTTAAGTCCAGTAACACCTCAAACCCTGTCCCGGAGTTGGACACAGGTGAGGGGTGTTACATATATCATAATCACTCATGTAATATCATCAACATTTATCTAGCCACATCTCATGGCTATTTATACACATTTCAAACATAACCTAAAATGACTAGCCTATACATGCCATATTTAGCTATATATATACATTTTCAAAGTACCAAAACAAGTTTGAGTAGTGTGATGGTGATCCTCGATGGTCCCCGAGCCTTCAGTAGCTTTGACGATCTATAAAACAGTGCAAACACACACAGAGTAAGCTTTCAAAAGCTTAGTAAGCCATATACAAATAAACTTAGCATAAAATGCACATAACCATATTTATACTACGATCATAATGATTCTCATAGCAAATTCATCACATATATTCTTTGGCTCATTTGCTTAGCCATATCTTACCACAATCTTCAACTCATATATCACATATACCCTTAGCTCATTTAAGCATATTTTAACATATCATTCCATCAACTCATTACACATATTCATCTTACCTTTCATACACACTCAGAGTACAAATCAAACGTACCTGAAACGGATATACAAATCACATAATCGTTCGTATCTCGGATATGCCCGTTGAACTGTTAGAAATCTAATAGGGTACTCAAAATGCTCGGAATAGTCGTACAATTCTAACATCCCAGACGTGGTCTTACATGTAGTCAGATGTCGATGCCACTGTCCCAGACAGGGTCTTACACGAATCAATACGATGTCGATGTCCCAGACATGGTCTTACACGTAAAGCTCATATCGATGCCAACGTCCTAGACGTGGTCTTATAAAAAATCTCGAATCAATGCCAATGTCCTAGACATGGTCTTACATGATATCACGTAACGAACACCTATGTCATGACATACGTATTTCCTATCTATTCCTAGGTTCACACGGAACTTCTCGGACTTTTACAACTTGTAGACTTATTAGCAAACTCGGATTTCGCGTACATTCCATCTCAATAGATAGTAATAGCAATACAAATATCATATATATACTCAAATAATTCAAAGCCAATACATTTATTTGTATATCGACTTACCTCGGGTTCAGATATTCGTTCGGACTCGGTTATTCGACTACCTTCACTTTCCCGTAATCTAGGTCTATTTTCTTCGGTTCTTGATCTATACATATTCAAATTTTACCCTTTCATTCATCAACATATTCAATTCAATCCAAAAACAAACATTTAGGGCTATTTGAACTTAACCCTCACATTTGCACATTTTTTCAATTTAGTCCTTTTTTCTCAAAACATCAAATATACAGAATCACCATATACTCATGCTTAGCCGAATGCTCATGCATCTCATACAAGTCCAAACATTTCATTTATTACACAAATTATCCCTTCAAAATACGATTTTCACAGTTTAGCCCTAATTAGCTAAATTCATCAAAAATTCAAGAATAAAACATGTTCATTTAACACATATCTTTCATTTAACACCTAAACTCATCACAAAGCTCACCATTTCATCAATGGCACATCTCATAAACATCATCAATTCTCAAAATTAAGACATCAGTTTTGAAGTAGACAAAGCAACGATTTCGAAAATGTAGAAATTATCAAAAACTGATTAAAAACATACCTTGAATCAGGGCTTGAAATGGTCGAATATAAAAAAGCTAAACCCTTATTCTTTTCTTACAAAAATTCGATGGATACAAGATGATAACAATGACCATGCTATGCTTTTGTTTTATCATTTTAAACATAATTATCAAATTCCCTTTTTACCCTTAATGAATCCTTAATAATTTAACATTCAAACTATGGACATACTTGTCCATCCACCGTCCACTATCTTCATTGATGCCTAATTGCCTCATAAGGCCCTTACAATCAAAAGCCACATCAATTTGGTCAATAATCAAATAGAAAAGCACTTTTACTAATTATGCAATTTAGCCCTTTTCTCAAATTAAGCACACAAATGGACAAATTAACTTATGGAACTTTAACACATGCTGTAACAGTCTGGTTTATACCCTAGTCAGAATAGTGGTTTTGAGACCACAAATCTGAGTCTGTATAATACTTTAATATTATTTTCTGTGCCGTTGATATGTGATTAAGCATGTGGTAAATTTTCGTGAGCTAATTTGTCCGTTTGTGTGTTTAATTTGATGAAAGGATTGAATTGCATTAATTGTAAAATTAGCATGCTATTTGTTAAAATACCAATGTGTTGTGCCTTATAAAAGAAAAGGCCTTATGAGGCAATAAGACCACTATTTAGATAGTGGATGGATAAAAGGTCTTAAATGCCCTTAACATTTTCATGTATATATGTTAAGTATAAGGCTAATTTAGTAACTATATTAATAATATGATGATGATAAAATAAAAGGCTTAAATAATAAGCCATTTTATCCATCATCTTGCCGAAATATTGAACAAAAGAAAAAAAAGAATAAGCTAGGGCATTCAGCACTTGCAAGCTTGAATTAAGGTGAGTTTTGACTTCGGTTTTTGATAATTTCTACGTTTTTGCAATCATTGCTTTGTCTACTATCAAGCCCATGTCTCAATTTTGTGTATTGATGATGTTTTTGATATATGTCATTAATGATATGTTGAGCTTTGTAATGAATTTAGTTGTTAAATGAAAGATTTGAGCTAGATGAACATACTTTGTTCTTGAATTTTTGATGAATTTAGCTAATTAGGGCTAAATTGAGAAAATAGTAATTTGAGGGACTAAATTGCAAATTTGATGGAAAATATGGGCTTGTATGTGATGTATGAACATTCGGCTAAGCATGAGTATGTAATGATTTTGTGAATTTGAGGTTTTGAGAAAAATGGGCTAAATTGATAAATTGTGCAAATGTGAAGGTTAATTTGAAATAGCTCTAAATGTGTGTCTTTGGATTGAATTGAATGAGTTAGTGAATAAAAGGGTTAATTATGAATATATATAGTTCAAGAACCGAGGAAAATAGACTTAGATCGTGGGAAAACGAAAGTAACCAAGTAGCTGTTTCTATTTCTGTTAAATTGAATCCGAGGTAAGTCATTATGCAAATAAACGTATTCGTATGGAATTATGTATATTCTTATGACTATTGTTATCGATGAATACTTATGATATGATCTGTTCATGAATTCCGAGATAAGGATTACTTAGTGACAATGTCTAAGAAGTCCCATACGAACCTAGGAATAGATAGGATTAGCTATGTCATGACATAGGTATTTGTTCCATTTTTATCATGTAAAACCACGTCTAGGACGTTGGCATTGATTTGAGATTTCGTGTAAGACCTCGTCTAGGATGTAGGCATCGATATGAGTGTTACGTGTAAGACCACGTCTGGGACGTTGGCATCGATTTGATCTTTGCGTGTAAGACCATGTCTGGGACATCGGCATCGTATTGATTCGTGTAAGACCCTGTCTGGGACAGTGGCATCGATATCTGAGTGCATATAAGACCTTGTCTGGGACGTTGGCATTGTACAACTATTCCGAGCTTTCTAAGTATCCTACTAGATTCTTTACGATTCAACGGGCAAGTCTGTGATACAAAAGGCTATGTAAATAATGAATCCATTTCTGGTACGTTGTTTTATACACTAAGTGTGTATATAAGGTAAGTATCTATGTGATCTTACTATGATGATTATGTATATTGGGATAACATTATGATATGTGACAGTAAACATGAAAGAGCTTGTATATATAAGACTTTTGAATTGATGAATGTGACAAATATGGTCAAGTACATAGATCAAAGCATATATATGATAGTTTGTTAAGTAATTAAGATGTGCCAATGTACCTATGTGCACATATACCTTCCATGCTAAGTTTGTTTGTAATATGACTTACTAAGCTTTTGGAAAGCTTACTCTGTGTGTGTGTTTTCTCTGTTTTATAGGTCATCAAAGCTACTAAAGGCTCAGGACTGTCAAGGATCGTCATCACACTACTAAACTCATTTTGGTACATTTTGGAAATGTATGTAGCTAGATATGGCATGTATAGGCTAGTATTTGATATTGTTATATGAACTTTGCCATGTGATTTGGCTAGTTATGAATTGAGAATTTGCTTGAATGAATGTGATATGTGTGAAGTTTGTTTTGGCATGGTTAGTTGATTAATGAAATGGTCAAGTTTTGGTTAAGCAATTGAATGAATTATGCTTGTGATGAGATGAGTTTTAGTCCTGTAATTTGGATGGTTATTTTGGTATGTTCTCGGTTGCCAAATAGGCATGAGATGTCTTAATGAATTTGCTTGTAGGTAAGACCCTTGTGGGTGGCATTTTGGCCTTGCAAATGGCCTATTGTGCCACATAGTTGTGGCACACGAGCATGCCTAGTGACCATGGGGCTAAGTCAATAGCTAGCATAAGAGTGCACGGCCTTGGCAGACGGACGTGCCTAGTAGCCATGTGATTTTTGACAGGATCGACCACGGCCAAAGTACACGGGCGTGCTTGGTGGCCGTGGAGCGAAGGTCAGTTTCGACCACGGGGAGGACACACGGGTGTGTCTAGCAGCCGTGGGAGGCACACGGCCTGCCCACACGAGCGTGTAACCCTTGAAACTTAGAAAAGTTTTAAATTTCCATGAAATTTTGTATGTGTTCCAATTTAGTCCCGACCCGGTTTATAGCATGTTTTAGGTCTCGATGACCTAATAAGGGGACATTATAGTTGAGGTTAATATTCAATTATATGACATTTCTGTAAACGTTTCTGATCTGTTTGGTAACGCCTTTAACTCTAGTCCGACGACAGATACGGGTTAGGGGTGTTACACATGCTTAATCACATATCATATGCACAGAAAATGATATTAAAATATTTTACTGACTCGGATTTGTGGTCCTGAAACCACTGTTCCGACTAGGGTCTAAGCCGGACTATTACAATTCTCCCCCCTTAGAGATTTTTGTCCCCGAAAATCTTACCGTTAAACAGATTCGGATATTGATGTTTCATTGAATCTTCAGGCTCCCATGTAGCCTCTTCTATTCCGTGTCGATGCCATAACACTTTTACTAACGGAATTCTTTTGTTTCACAATTCTTTCACTTCAAGAGCTACAATACAGATCGGTTCTTCCTCATAAGTCATATCAGATAGAGTTTCAATCTCAGACGGAGTAATCATATGTGACGGATTAGATCTGTATCTACGGAGCATTAACACGTGAAATACATTATGTATCTTTTCGAACTCAGAGGGCAATAATAATCTATACACAATTGGCCCTATACGTTCTATGACCTCATACGGTCCAATGAACCTTGGATTCAACTTGCCTTTATGTCCGAATTGGAGTACTTTCTTCCACGGAGATACTTTCAAAAATACTTTATCACCAATTTCAAATTCAATCTCCTTTCGTTTCAGGTCTGCATAAGACTTCTAATGATCATACGCTGCTTTCAAACTATCTCGGATCACTTTCACTTTCTGTTCTGTATCTCTTATCAAGTCGACCCCGTGTAACTTACTTTCACTGAGCTCAGTCCGGTACAAAGGTGTTCGACATTTACGTCCGTACAGAGCTTCATAAGGTGCAATTTTGATGCTCGACTGAAAACTATTATTATACGCAAATTCAATCAATGACAAGTATTGTTCCCACGTACCATCAAAATCAAGAATGCGGCATCTCAACATATCCTCAAGAATCTGAATGATCCGCTCGGATTGACCATCCGTTTGTAGATGATAAGCTGTACTGAAATGCAATTTCGTGCCTAAAGCTTCTTGTAGTTTCTTCCAGAACCATGAAGTGAACCTCGGATCTCTGTCAGATACAATGGATAGTGGCACCCTGTGCAATCTCAGAAATATAAAATTCAACTAATCTATTAAGTGAGTAATCAGATCGTACTGGAATAAAATGGGTGGATTTCGTCAATCGATCAACTACTACCCAAATCACATCTTTCTTTCTCGGAGTCAAGAGTAATCCAGAAACAAAATCTATCTTTACTCTATCCCATTTCCACTCGGGAATCAGAATCGGTTGTAGCAACCCAGACGGAATGTGATGTTCAACTTTAACTTGCTGACAGACTAAACACTTCGAAACAAAGTCAGAAATGTCTCTTTTCATACCAGACCACCAATAATGTTGCTTCAGATCATTATACATTTTAGTACTTCCTAGATGAACAGATAGGCGATTAATATGAGCTTCATTGAAATCAATTGAATCAACTCTGAGTTTTTCGGAACACAAATTCTATCTCGGAATCTCAAACAATCATTAACATCTACACGAAATTCAGAATCTGAGTTCGAATTACATTGAACTCATTTCGTTAACATTTCATTATCAACTTTCTGAGCATCACATATCTGCTGTAAAAATAACGATTTCTCTTTTAATTCAGCTAACACTGAACCTTCTTCAAACAAATTTAAATGAGTATTCATAGTACACAATGCAAACAGTGATTTCTAACGCAATGCATCAGCAACGACATTTGCTTTACCTAGGTGATAATCTATCACAAGCTCATAGTCTTTTAACAGTTCTAACCATCTTCTCTATCGCAGATTCAAATCTTTCTGATTAATCAGATATTTTAGACTTTTATGATCCAAAAATACGTGAAATTTCTCATCGAACAGATAATGACGCCAAATCTTTAATGCAAATACAATCGCAGCTAACTCAAGGTCGTGTGTCGGATAATTCTTTCCATACGGCTTCAATTGTCTCGAGGCATAAGCTATGACTTTGCTTTCTTGCATCAGAACACATCTCAGACCATTTAATGAAGCGTCACTATAAATTACAAATTCTTTGCCTGATTCTGGCTGTACCAGAACTAGAGCTTCAATCAAAAGAGTTTTTAACTGTTCAAAGATTTTCTGACATTTATCAGACCATTCATACATTACATCTTTCTGAAGCAATTTAGTCAACGAAGAGCTATCGTCAAAAATCCCTTTACAAATCGAAGATAATAACCAGCAAGTCCCAGAAAACTACAAACTTCAAACACATTTCTAGGAGATTCCACTTCAAAATAGCTGATATTTTGCTCGGATCAACTCGTATACCAGATGCTGACACAATATGCCCCAGAAAACTAACTTCATGTAACCAAAATTCACATTTTTTGAATTTCGCATACAATTGCTTTTCTCTTAGAGTTTGCAACACAACTCTCAGATGTTCAGCATGCTCGTTTTCATCTCGTGAATAAATCAAAATGTCGTCAATAAATACCACAAAAAATCGATCTAGATACGGCCTAAAAATTCGATTCATTAGATCCATAAAAATAGCAGGTGCATTTGTTAGTCCGAAAGGCATAACTAAAAACTCATGATGCCCGTACCTCGTTCTGAAAGTAGTTTTTGGAATGTCTGAATCTTTGCAACACCCTTAACCCGAGACCGTCACCGGAATAGGGTTAAGAGACATTACCGAATAATCGAAACATTTCGTTACTATTTCACGACACAAAGCCAAACATCAATCAAACATATTCATTCATAAGTATATAGTCCACTATGGAGGTCTTCGCGACCTCAAACACGTATTAGAAAGGGGGTAGGGACTAAACCGGAACACATACAGAAATTCTTAGAAATTTAAAACTTTTCAAAGTTTCAGGGGTAACACGACCGTGTGGGCAGACCGTGTGCCTCCCACGGCTGATACACACCCCTGTGTGTCTTCCCCGTGTTCGAACCTGACTTTACTCCACGGCCACCAAGCACGCCCGTGTACCTTGGCCGTGGTCAATTCTGACTTGGCTCCACAGCCACCAAGCATGCCCTTGTACTTTGGCCGTGGTCGATCCTGTTGAAACCACACGACTACCAAGCACGTCCGTGTGCCAATGCCGTGTGCTCTTACCCAGCTACTGACTTAGCCCCACGGTCACTGGGCATGCCCGTGTGCCACAATCGTGTGACAAAATAGGCCATTTGCAAGGCCAATTTGCCACCCACACAAGGGTCAATCCTACAAGCACATTTAAACATAATCTCACACACAATTTGGTAACCAATCTCATGTCAAGTGATCAACATAACATCTCATACAATCTCATTTCTAAACATGTCAACTTAGAAACTAACATACACCACTTGAACACATTAAATACAAACCATGATTCATTCCCAAATTCACTAGATCATACTAGCATCATACCAACACAAAGTTTATCATTCATAGGTCATTCTCTTTACCCACAAGCCATACCAAAATATGCATCATATATCAAAGTCTTTCATGTTCAATGCCATCATATATCTAGCCACATCACATGGCTATTTACACATCTCAAATAAGTCTCAAAATAACTAGCCTATACATGCCATATTTCAGCTATGTACATCTATCCAAAGGTACCCAAAATAGTTTTCCGATAGTGTGATTGAGATGCTAACGATCCCCGGATCCGAGCTAGCTTTACTGACACTGCAAAGCAGAGAAACAAGTCACACAGTAAACTTTCCAAAACTTAGTAAGTTCAAAATACAATACAATTATCTCATCAAATCAAACCAATGTATATTATAACCGTCCCATAGATCAATTCTCTCATATTCATACCATATCATCCATGGCTAAAATACTCATTCATCCATTCATGGCTTTAAATATAAACTCATCAACCACAAAGGTTCAATACATACCTTAGCTATCACATAGTTATTCAATTTCCAAGCTACTCAATGCTCGATATTACATGTCAATCATCCTCTGATATTCTTTCAATTTAATCTCACACTCAGTGCCAAATACATGATCGAAACATATTCGTCATCGCAAACTTAGTGCTTATTCTTTCAACCGACTTATCTTGGCATCGTACACACAGTGCCAAATCAATAAGCCGAAGCTTTCATAACATCACACACATAGTGCTATTCATTTTTGTTTAGATTTCAGTTTCGCACTTAGTGCCATCTAATTTAAATCTTGCACATAGCATCTCAATCTCATAATTATATACATATTCATTCCATAATGCTAAAACATATCTTAATAACATGTGTTCTCAGTGGCCGAATATCACAAAGCTTTTGCTCCTTCTTTTCTTTTTGTGTTCTCGGTGGACAAAGATGAGCATATTCATCTTATTTTCATCTTTTGTTTGTTTAATAATATGTTATTAATCTAATTACTATATTATCCTTTCATTAAACATATAAGACAAATATACATTATGGTTTACATGTCATTTAGTCATCCACTATATTAATAATGGACTAATTGCCTCTTAAG
Organism: Gossypium australe; assembly: GCA_005393395.2. Lineage (NCBI taxonomy): Eukaryota > Viridiplantae > Streptophyta > Magnoliopsida > Malvales > Malvaceae > Gossypium > Gossypium australe. Next base: position 73,043,906 of record CM016623.1, on the reverse strand, counting down.
TCCATCTTATTATGAAGACAACAACAATTAGGTACTTATAAATCAGCACATAGCTTTTACTATTTACGCGATTAAGTCCTTTCTCTTAATTTGGCACACAATCGATAAAATTATCACGCAGAATTTTCACACAGACTATGTCACATAGAATCAACACCAAATATAACATTAAAATATTATTTCGACCTCAGATTTGTGGTCTCGAAACAACTATTCTGACTAGGGTCTAAACCAGGCTGTTACAACTCTCCCCCCTTAGGGATTTTCGTCCCCGAAAATCTTACCAGTGAATAGTTGTGGATATTGCTCTCTCATAATATTCTCAGGCTCCCACGTAGCCTCTTCAATTCCATGCTAGTGGCACAACACTTTTACTAAAGATATTTTCTTATTTCTCAACTCTTTGGTCTCTCGTGCCAAAATTTGGATCGGTTCTTCACTATACGACAAGTTCGACTGGATCTCAACCTCAGTAGGAGCAATTACATGAGACGAGTCTGATCTGTACCGTCAAAGCATTGACACATGAAACACGTTATGTATCTTTTCTAACTCAGGTGGCAACATCAATCTGTAAGCAACCGGACCAACTCGTTCAATAATCTCATACGGTCCAATAAACCTCGAACTCAGCTTGCCCTTCCGGCCAAAACAAAGTATCTTCTTCCACGGAGATACTTCCAAGAACACTTTATCACCAACCTCAAATTCAATATCTTTTTGTTTCAAATATGCATAAGACTTCTGACGATATGAGGCCGCTTTCAAACTTTCATGAATTACTTTCACTTTCTACTAAGTTTCGTTTATAAGATCAACCCCGTAAATCTTGTTCTCACTCAGCTCAGTCCAGTACAATGGAGTTCGACACTTTCAACTGAAAAGAGCCTCATATGGTGCCATTTTAATGCTAGATTGAAAACAATTGTCATACACAAACTCAATCAACGGTAAATGCTTTTCCCATGTACTTTTGAATTCAAGAATACAGCATCTCAACATATCTTCAAGAATCTGAATGATCCGTTTCGAACTGACCGTCCGTTTGCGGATGAAATGCGATACTGAAATGTAATTTTGTGCCTAGAGCCTCTTACAATTTCTTCCAAAATTGCGAGGTAAATCTCGAATCTCTGTTAGATACAATAGATAGCGGCACCTCGTGCAATCTTACAATCTTAGCAATATACATTTCAAACAATCTATCGAGTGAATAATCTGTTCTCACCGGAACAAAATGAGTTGATTTCGTCAATATATCAACTATCACCCAGATTGCATCTTTCTTTCCCGGAGATAAAGGCAATCCCGATACAAAATCCATCGTGATTCTTTCCTATTTCCACTCAGGAATCACAATCGGTTGCAACAATCCAGATGGAACCTGATGTTCAGCTTTAACTTGCTGACAAATTAAACATTTTGACACAAAGTCAGAGATGTCTCGTTTCAAACCATGCCACCAATAAAACTGTTTCAGATCATTATACATTTTCGTACTCCCAGGATGGACAGTTAATCGACTATTATGAGCTTCTTCCAAAATCGTTTGAATCAATTCTAAATTTCTCGGAATACAAATCCGATCTCTAAATCTCAAACAATCATCATTATCAACTCGAAATTCTGATTCAGCATGCGATTCACATTGAGTTTGTTTAGCCATCATTTCAACATCACTTTTCTAAGCATCACAAATCTGATGTACAAACATTGGCTTTATTTTCAGCTTGGCCAAAACAGCATTAACATCACACAGATCTTTATGAGCATTCATTGCTCGCAAAGCACATATAGACTTTTGGCTCAAAGCATCAGCAACAACATTAGCTTTACCCGGGTGATAATCTATCACAAGCTCGTAATCATTCAACAACTCTAACCATCTTCTCTGTCGCAAATTCAATTCTTTCTGAGTCATCAAATACTTCAAACTCTTGTGATCTGTAAAGATATGACACTTCTCACCAAATAAATAATGACGCCATATTTTCAATGCGAACACAATCGCGGCCAATTCAAGGTCATGCGTTGGGTAGTTCTTTTCATGCGGCTTTAGTTTCAAGCAACGACTTTACCTTCTTGCATCAGCACACAACCCAAACCATTAAACGAAGCATCACTGTAAACTATGAATTCTTTGCCTGATTCCAGTTGAACTAACACTGGCACCTCTGTCAACAACACTTTCAGCTGCTCAAAACTCTGCTGGCACTTTCTGACCACTCGAATCTAATATCTTTCCGTAACAACTACATCAACGGAGTCGCAATCATCGAGAAACCTTTCACAAACCGCCTATAATATACCACTAGTCCCAGAAAAATACGGACTTCAAACACATTTCTCGGAGGCTTCCATTCTAATATTGAAGAAATTTTACTCGGATCAACTCGTATCCCGGCAACTGACACAATATGCCCTAGAAAACCAACTTCACACAACCAAAATTCACATTTACTAAACTTAGCGTACAACTGTTTCTCACGTAGAGTTTGTAGCACGGTTCTCAAATGCTCAGTGTAACACCCTATATCTGTGACCAATGCTTGGACTGGATACAAGACATTACCATGCTTGAATTCACATAATCATACACTTTCGGGTAGTAAAATTTCGTTCCGATTTAAAAACTTCTCTTTCTTAGTCTAAACAAACATTTTATGGGCCTACGAGGCCTTAAACACCTATTAGAAAACTTTCGGTACTTAATCGAAAACTCATTCCTGAAGCAGGGTTCACACGCCCATGTGACTTGGAACACGCCCGTGTACCCTTGGACACGCCCATATCTACAAACTGTGGGGAGTTCCTGACTATATTCACACGGTTTTGACACGCCCGTGACTTCCAACCATGGGAAGCTACTAACTTAATCCACACGGCTTAGGCACACGCCCATGTCCAAACCGTGTGTGCTACACGACTCATGCACACGGCCGTGGAATTTACCCGTGGTCTATCCTGATTTAAAACATTAAGGTGCAGGGTACGCACGGCCTAGACACACGCCCGTGTGTCTAACCGTGTGGGCACTTAAAGGCTATTTACCAAGCCATTTGCCACCCTGTAATCAAGATCAACTCAACTCAAATCAATACAATTCAAGAACTACACAACATGCTTCATTGGATTTAACAACATACATACATAGTCAATTTTGGCCAAACACTTAGCCATACACAAAAGAATAATAAACTTGATAGCCTATACAATGGCCCTTCTTAAAACATGTTCTCAAAATTAATGCTTCCTATACATGCCATACTTAGTAAAATAACTTGGCAATACCAAACTAGAGATTGATAGTGTGCTACGAGCTCTGACTCCAATGATCCACAAGTTAGCTTGGCGGGACTACATAGAAAGAAGAATTAAAGACATAAGCATTTAGCTTAGTAAGTTTGCATGTAAAACATATATCAATAAATTTGCTTAATATAAACCATTAAACATAACAATGGTATCATAATTCCAGCTATAAAACTTACTTACTCATACATGACTCTTACTTGTCTCATGAAACTTACTATTCTCATACTTGTAAGGTAAACAAGGTACCTGTATCTCTTGATCACATTGATCAGCATACTTTAATATAATAATCATGATCTCTGACTCATCATTCATAACATAAATAATACTCAATTTCAACTTGGTGATAGCTTTGCTTTCTTAGCTTTCTTGTTATCACATTTTAACTTTACTCATTTGCCCGATGAATTTCTGCGAATAACCGAGGATACTAAATCTCTTGCCATGAACTTGATGCCAAAGCCATATCCTAGATATGGACTTACATGGAATATCTCTTCTTGAATCAATGCTAAGCTTACCTTGGACTTACATGATAACTTGCTTGATAACTTGATCAAAGCCAAGCTTGAGTCCTTGGACTTACATGATGACTTGCTTGATAACTTGATCAGTGCCAAGCTTGAGTCCTTGTACTTACATGATGACTTGCTTGATAACTTGATCAATGCCAAGCTTGAGTCCTTGTACTTACATGATGACTTGCTTGATAACTTGATCAATGCCAAGCTTGAGTCCTTGGACTTACCTGATGACTTGCTTGATAACTTGATCAATGCCAAGCTTGAGTCCTTGGACTTACATGATGACTTGCTTGATAACTTGATCAATGCCAAGCTTGAGTCCTTGGACTTACATGATGACTTGCTTGATAACTTGATCAATGCCAAGCTTGAGTCCTTGGACTTACATGATAACTTGCTTGATAACTTGATCAATGCCAAGCTTGAGTCCTTGGACTTACATGATAAATTGTCTCAATGCCGATGCCTTGTTTCAAACATGGTCTTGCACGGACCTTCTCATTTCATGGAGTAGATCGAGTATCATGGGAAATTCATTTCAATCGGGACTTTCTCATACTTAATCTCATTGATATCTTGGTTGAACATAACGATAAACAATTCATGAAAATAGTGTACATTATACTAAGCAATTCAATGATAAAAATCATAAAGCTTAGAAATCATACAAACTTACCTCAATGTACAAAATGTATGTAGATATGCAATTTAGTCCTCGACTTTGTTCTTGCCTCGGTTTCGATCCGGGTTTTGTTTTTCTTGATTTATAATCATAAATAGATCATTTAATAATCATATTGACTAAATTGACTCATTACTCATACTTAGGAAAAATTACTATTTTGCCCCTATACTTTCTCATATTTGCACTTTTGCCCCTAAGCTCGTAGAATGATTTTCATACAACTTTCTTAAACTACATGCTTAGCTGATTAATAGTCTCAACTATAGCAATCATCAATTCTTACTATTTCTAGTATGTATGACCCATTTTTATAACTATTACAAATTGGTCCATACTATCATTTTTCATGAAATTCATTAAGGAAAAGATGTTTATCTAACATCAAACTCTCATAAACTTCCATAAAACATCATTTAACAAGCATGTCATTCATGGGTAGATTTTTGAACATGCATCTTAGCTCATTTTATAGCTAAAAATAGCTAATTCATAATACGAGAACTTCAAAAATACGAAGAATATCAAAAACGGGACAAGGATGAACTTACTAGCAAGCTTGAAAAATTGAAGAACCCTAGCTATGGCTTCCTTAAAATTTTTGGCAATAAGGGAAGAAAATGAGTAAATTTTTATCATATTTTTCCCATTTTTATCATTTAATACAAAAATGACCAAAATGCCCTTATCACTAGAAATTTCTATAATACAACTCATGTCCAATTTTGTCCAAAAATTAAATTTTGGGCAAATTGCAATTTAAAGGCTTATAATTATTATTCTAAATCTATTTCATACAAAAAGCTTCTAGAAACTCATATTTTGCAACTTTTGCAATTTAGTCCTTTTGGACCAATTGACCTCAACTTAATAAAATTGCTTCATAAAACTTTCACACTAACATGAAAACATGGCATAAACTTAAAAAAAAAAACTCATAAATTCACCTCGAGTTCATGGCCTCGCACCACTATCCCGACTGGGCCCTAAATCGGGCTGTTACAATTCTCGCCCCTTAGGGATTTTCGTCCTCGAAAATCTTACCAGCAAAAAGGTTTGGATACTGGTTTCTCATAATCTCTTCTGGTTCCCATGTAGCTTATTCTATTCCATGTCTTTGCCACAATACTTTCACTAAGGCAATACTTTTATTTCTCAGTTGCTTGACTTCCCGAGCTAAAATTTTGACTGGTTCTTCACCATAAGCCATGTCGGGATGAATCTCTATCTCTAATGGGGTAATTACATGTGAAGGGTCTGATATGTAGCGTTGCAACATTGACACGTGAAACACATCATGTATCCTCTCTAATTTTGATGGCAAAGCCAAACGGTAAGCTACCGCCCCAACTCTCTCAGTAATCTTGTAAGGTCTAATGAAACGTGGACTTAACTTGCCTTTTCGACCAAATCTGAGAACTTTTCTCCATGGTGACACTTTCAAGAAGACTTTATCCCCGACTTGGTACTCTATCTCTTTTCTCTTTAAGTTCGAATAGGATTTCTGTCTATCTGATGTAGCTTTTAAACATTCTTGTATCACTTTCACTTTCTCTTTAGCTTCTCTAACCAAATCAACCCCGTTTATTTGGTTTTCCTTAAGTTCAGTCCAAAACAAAGGTGTTCTGCACTTTCGTCCATATAGAGCTTCATAAGGCGCCATCTTTAAGCTCGCTTGAAAACTATTATTATAGGCAAATTCTGTCAATGGGAGAAACTTTTCCCAACTACCTTGAAATTCTAAAATACAACATCTGAGCATATCCTCGAGTACTTGAATTAACCTCTCGGACTGACCGTCAGTTTGAGGGTGAAAAGCTATGCTAAAACTCAATCTTGTACCCAAAGCTTCTTGCAGCTTCTTCCAAAATCTGGATGTGAATCTCGGATCTCTATCCGATATAATCGATAAAGGAACCCCGTGAAGCCTTACTATTTCTAAAACATATAAGCTTGCCAACTTGTCGAGTGAGAAATCCACTCGTACAGGTATAAAAAGGGCTGACTTCATGAGTCTATCAACTACAACCCAAATAGCATCCTTCTTGCTTGGCGACAACGGTAACCCCATCACAAAATCTATGGTGATCCGGTCCCATTTCCACTCGAGAACCAAGATGGGCTGAAGCAAACCCAAAGGTACTTGGTGTTCAGCTTTTACTTGCTGACAAATAACACATCTTGAAACGAACTCTGAAATATCTTTCTTCATTTTCGGCCACCAATACTGTTGCTTCAAGTCATTATACATCTTAAAACTTCCCGGATGTACGGACAAACATCCGTTATGTGCTTCATACAAAATTCTTTGAATAAGCTCCTCTTTTCTCGGTACACAAATTCTATCTCTAAACATCAAGTATCCATTAGAATTAATTCGAAAGTTGGATTCAGCATTTGACTCGCATTGAGCCCTCTTGACTTGCAACTCACTATCTTCTTTCTGAGCCTCAACGATTTCTTGAAGAAACATTGGTCTAGCTCTCAACTCAGCTAAAATGGACCCATTGTCAGATAGAGTTATCCGAGAATTCATTGCCCTTAATGCAAAAAGGGACTTTCTACTTAAAGCATCGGCGACCACATTCGCCTTTCCTGGATGGTAGTTAATAACCAACTCATAGTCTTTTATCAACTCTAACCATCTCCGTTGCCTTAAGTTCAATTCTTTCTGCGTCATCAAGTACTTTCGACTTTTGTAATCAGTAAAAATCTGACATCTTTCACCATATAAATGGTGTCTCCAAATTTTCAAAGCGAAGACTATGGCAGCTAATTCTAGATCATGTGTCGGATAATTCTTCTCATGAGGCATCAACTATCTAGAGGCGTAAGCAATGAATTTGCCTTCTTACATAAGTACACAGCCTAATCCATTTAAGGATGCATCTCTGTAAATTATAAATTCCTTTCCTGCCTCGGGTTGTACTAAAACTGGAGCTTCTGTCAACATTGCTTTCAACTTTTCGAAACTTTGTTGGCATCTTTCTGTCCACTCAAACTTCACATTTTTCTGTAACAATTTAGTCATCGGGGTTGCAATCATGGAAAACCCCTTGACAAATCGTCTGTAATAGCCGGCTAGGCCTAGAAAACTTCTAATCTCAGAGATGTTCTTAGGTGGCTTCCAATCCATTATAGCTGAGATTTTACTTGGATCTACTCGGACTCCATCTCTTGAGATAATATGTCCAAGAAATCCTACTTCCTTGAGCCAAAATTCGCTTTTACTGAACTTGGCATACAACTGATTTTCTCGAAGAGTCTGCAAAACTGTTCGTAGATGCTCAACATGCTCATTCTCGTCTCGAGAATAAATCAGTATGTCGTCAATGAAAATGACTATGAACTTATCGAGGTATGGTCTAAAGATGCGGTTCATTAAATCCATGAATACCTCGGGAGCATTGGTCAACCCAAAGGGCATGACTAAAAGTTCGTAATGCCCATACCTCGTTCGAAAGGCGGTCTTGGATACATCTGAATCTTTCACTCTCAACTGGTAGTACCCTGACCTCAAGTCTATTTTGGAGAACACAGTGGCTCCTTTCAATTGATCAAACAAATTGTCGATTCTAGGCAATGGGTACTTGTTCTTTACTGTCACTTTATTAAGCTGGCGGTAATCTATGCATAATCTCATAGTGCTTCTTTTTCACAAATAAAACCGGAGCACCCCATGGTGAGCATCTTGCAAAGCCTTTGTCTGTTAACTCTTGCAACTGTGACTTCAATTCTTTCAACTCTGTTGGAGCCATTCTGTAAGGAGTAATAGATATCGGTACAGTACCGGGAGTTAGTTCAATGCTGAACTTAACCTCTCTAACTGGTGGTAGTCTTGGTAATTCCTCGGGAAAAACATCCACGTACTCACATACTATCGGTACTGACTCAATCTTCAACTCTGTTTCTTTATCATTCATCACAAAGGCCAGATATGCTTCATACCCTTTTCTTGAATATCTCTGTGTCGTCATATGAGAAATCATTGCTGGCGATCTATCTTGTTCATCTAATTCTACATGAAGAGTATCTCCATTCTCACATCTCATCTCAATGTATTTCTTCCCACAATTAACTATTACATCATGAGTAGTCAACCAGTCCATACCAAGAATGAGGTCGAACTCATCAAATGGTAGCAACATAAGATTTTCTTCAAAACAATGACCTCTAATCATTAATAGACAATCTTTACAAACTTTATCAACTAACACACTCTTGCCTAAAGGATTAGATACCTTAATCATAAATTCTGTAGAATCTATAAGCATGCTCAAATCGGATACTAATTTCATGCAAATGTAAGAGTGTGTAGATCCGGGGTCTATTAAAGCAATAACTTTGATATCAAAAAGAGAAAAGGTACCCGTAATAACATCATGGGAAGATGCCTCTTCGCGTGCTCGAATGGCATTGGTCCTTGCAGCCGCTCTACCCTTGGGTCTTACGGCCTGCTCTCAAGAGTTACCTCTTCCACTTGCCCCACTTTTCGAGTTTCTCTGAGGTCTTCCTCGGACCATACTCCCAGATCTCGAGTTCTGAGATCTTTCTTCTTTCATCATCTCTGAACAATTTTTTATATAGTGATCTCGGGAACCACATCTAAAACATGCATTTTCATGTCCCCGGCATTCTCCAAGATGACGTTTGCCACAATGTGGGCATTCGGTTCTGTCAAACTGAACATTCCCTACACTTGCAACTGAAGTAGTCTGTGCTCTGTTCCCCAAATACTGTTTACTCTTGTCTTTTGCTGAAAACCCAGTGGAAGTAGCCGATCGAGTAAGGAAATCTCTGGACTTCTTGGATGAAGATTGGAATGACTTATTCCACTGTCTCTTTCTAGCATCACGAGACTCCATTTCAGACTTTCTCTTCTCTTTTACTAATTCTTCGGCTTTACAAGCCTTCTCTACTAGCACAACAAATTCCTTTAGTTCTAGGACAGCAACAAACAATTTGATATCCTCATTTAACCCGTCTTCAAATCTTTTACTCATGATAGCCTCAGTGGATACATATTCGTGAGCGTACTTGCTGAGTCATACAAACTCACGCTCATAATCAGTCACTGACATCTTGCCTTGCTTCAGTTCTAGGAATTCCTTCCTCTTTTGGTCTATATACCTTTGGCTGATATACTTTTTCTTGAACTCTTCTTGGAAGAATTTCCATGTGACCCTGTCCCTCGGTACTACCGACACAAGGGTGTTCCACCATTGATATGCAGAATCTCTTAAAAGAGAGACCACGCACTTCATGCATTCATCAGACGTGCAGGACAATTCATTAAATACCCTAGTGGTATTTTCTAACCAGAATTCTGCCTTCTCTGGATCATCATCTTTTCTAGATCTGAATTCTTCTGCCCCATATTTTCTGATCCTATCAATTGGAGGTTTATCTCCTCTTACCACATCTACTACTTGAGGGGCTACTGGAGCAGGTTGTGGAATAGGCGGGGGTGGAGGGGGTTGTGCATTCAAATTCGCATGAACGAACTCCGTATACCATGTATTCATCATATGGAGGAAGGCTTCTCTAGCCTCTTCTCCTCGTCCTTGACTCACCGTAGTGGGTCTATTCTCATTCTCATTCGGTATCATCCCTTCAGTGGGAGCCGGTGCGTTACTTTCTATATTATCTGCCACAGCTCTTTCGGGATCCATTTACTATATGTATAAACATAATTTAAGTCGTCAGGAGTCATCACACTATGATTATAAAAATATTCTTATGTATGGCATGTACAGCTAGACTCATGCTCGTGCTACGTTAATCCTAGAACCGATTAGACCGTAGCTCTGATACCACTAAATGTAACACCCCGTATCCGTGACCGATGCAAGGACTGGATACGAGACATTACCATGCTTGAACTCACATAATCATACACTTTCGGGCAGTAAAATTTTGTTTCGATTTCAAAACTTCTCTTTCTTAGTCTAAACAAAAATTTTATGGGCCTACGAGGCCTTAAGCACCTAACAAAAAACTTTCGGAACCTAATCGAAAACTCATTTTTGAAGCAGGGTTCACACGCCCATGTGACTTGGAACACGCCGGTGTACCCTTGGACACGCCCATATCTACAAACCGTCAGGAGTTACTGACTATATTCACACGGCCTTGACACGCCCGTGTCTTCCAACCGTGGGAAGCTACTGACTTAATCCACACGGCTTGGGCACACGCCCATGTCCAAACCGTGTGTCCTACACGACTCATGTACACAGCCGTGGAATTTACCTGTCGTCTATCCTGATTTAAAACATTACGGTGCAGGGTATGCACGGCCTAGACACACACCCGTGTGTCTAACCGTGTGGGCACTTAAAGGCTATTTACCAAGCCATTTGCCACCCTGTAATCAAGATCAACTCAACTCAAATCAATACAATTCATGAACTATACAACATGCTTCATTGGATTTAACAACATACATACTTAGTCAATTTTGGCTAAACACTTAGCCATATACAAAAGAATAATAAACTTGATAGCCTATACAATGGCCCTTCTTAAAATGTGTTCTCAAAATGAATGCTTCCTATACATGCCATACTTAGTAAAATAACTTGGCTATACCAAAATAGAGATTGATAGTGTGCTACGAGCTCCGACACCAATGATCCACAAGTTAGCTTGGCGGGACTACATAGAAAGAAGAATTAAAGACGTAAGCATTTAGCTTAGTAAGTTTGCATGTGAAACATATATCAATAAATTTGCTTAATATAAACCATTTAACATAATAATGGTATCATAATTCCAGCTATAAAACTTACTTACTCATACATGACTCTTACTTGTCTCATGAAACGTACTATTCTCATACTTGTAAGGTAAACAAGGTACCTGTATCTCTTGATCACATTGATCAACATACTTTAATATAATAATCATGATCTCTGACTCATCATTCATAACATAAATAATACTATATTTCAACTTGGTGATAGCTTCGCTTTCTTAGCTTTCTTGTTATCACATTTTAACTTTACTCATTTGCCCGATGAATTTTTGCGAATAACCGAGGATACTAAATCTCTTGCCATGAACTTGATGCCAAAGCCATATCCTAGATAAGGACTTACATGGAATATCTCTTCTTGAATCAATGCTAAGCTTACCTTGGACTTACATGATAACTTGCTTGATAACTTGATCAATGCCAAGCTTGAGTCCTTGGACTTACATGATGACTTGCTTGATAACTTGATCAATGCCAAGCTTGAGTCCTTGGACTTACATGATGACTTGCTTGATAACTTGATCAATGCCAAGCTTGAGTCCTTGGACTTACATGATGACTTGCTTGGTAACTTGATCAATGACAAGCTTGAGTCCTTGGACTTACATGATAACTTGCCTGATAACTTGATCAATGCCAAGCTTGAGTCCTTGGACTTACATGATAACTTGTCTCAATGCGGATTTCATGTTCCAAACATGGTCTTGCACGAACTTTCTCATTTCATGGGGTAGATCGAGTATCCTAGGAAATTCATTTCAATCGGGACTTTCTCATACTTAATCTCATTGATTTCTTGATTGAACATAACAATAAACAATTCATGAAAATAGTGTACATTATACTAAGCAATTCAATGATAAAAATCATAAAGCTTAGAAATCATACAAACTTACCTCAATATACAAAATGTATGTAGATATGCAATTTAGTCCTCGACTTTGTTCTTGCCTCGGTTTCGATCTGGGTTTTGTTTTTCTTTATCTATAATCATAAATAGATCATTTAATAATCATATTGACTAGATTGACTCATTACTCATACTTTGGAAAAATTACTATTTTGCCCCTATACTTTCTCATATTTGCACTTTTGCCCCTAAGCTCGTAGAATGATTTTCATACAACTTTCTTAAACTAATGCTTAGCTGATTAATATTCTCAACTATATCAATCATCAATTCTTACTATTTCTAGTATTTATGACCCATTTTTATAACTATTATAAATTGGTCCATACTATCGTTTTTCATGAAATTTATTAAGGAAAAGATGTTTATCTAACACCAAACTCTCATAAACTTCCATAAAACATCATTTAACAAGCATGTCATTCATGGGTAGATTTTTTAACATGCTTCTTAGCTCATTTTAAGCTAAAAATAGCTAATTCATAATACGAAAATTTCGAAAATATGAAGAATATCAAAAACGGGACAAGGATGAACTTACTAGCAAGCTTGAAAAATTGAAGAACCCTAGCTATGGCTTCCTTCAAATTTTTCGCAATAAGAGAAGAAGATGAGTAAATTTTTATCATCTTTTTCCCATTTTAATCATTTAATACAAAAATGACCAAAATGCCCTTATCACTAAAAATTTTTATAATACCAACTCATGTCCAATTTTGTCCAAAAATTAAATTTTGGGAAAATTGCTATTTAAAGGCTTATAATTATTATTCTAAAGCTATTTCATACAAAAAGCTTCTAGAAACTCATATTTTGCAACTTTTGCAATTTAGTCCTTTTGGACCAATTGACCTCAACTTAATAAAATTGCTTCATAAAACTTTCACACTAACATGCAAACATGGCATAAACTTAAAAAAAAAACTCATAAGTTCACCTCGGGTTCGTGGCCTCGCACCACTATCCCGACTGGGCCCTAAATCGGGCTGTTACACTTAGCATGTTGCGTCTCATTACACGAATAGATCAAAATATCATCAATGAACACCACTGCAAAGCGATCCAAATACGGTCTGAATATCTGATTCATCAGATCCATAAACACTGCAGGAGAATTTGTTAGTCCGAAAGGCATCACTAAGAATTCGTAATGTCCGTACCTCATTCTGAAAGCTGTTTTCGGCACATCAGATTCTTTAACTCTTAACTGATAGTAACCTGATCTCAAATCGATCTTTGAAAACACTGTAACTCCTCTCAGCTGATCAAACAAATCATTAATACGAGGCAACGGATATTTGTTCTTTATCGTTACTTTGTTCAACTGTCGATAATCAATACACATTCTCATAGTTCCATCTTTCTTTTTCACAAATAACACAGGAGCTCCCCAGAGTGAGAAACTCGGTCGAGCAAATCCTCTGTCAATCAACTCCTGCAACTGAGACTTTAACTCTTTCAATTCTGTTGGTGCCATTCTATACAGAGCTATCGAAATGGGAGTGGTCCTTGGCACTAATTCAATACCAAATTCGACTTCCCGAATCGGAGGTAATCCTAGTAACTCTTTAGGAAACACATCTAAAAACTCACATACCACAGGCACAGATTCAACTTTCTTTTCCGACACTTTTGCATCAATCACGTACTCCAAATAAGCTTTATAACCCTTTCTCACATAGTTCATAGCTTTTATCGCAGATACAATAGCTAGTAATCCTTTCATACCATTGGATTCTATTCGAAATAGCTCACTATTCTGACTTTTCAACTGAATACTCTTTCTTTTACAATTCACGATGGCATTATGCAGAGTAAGCCAATCCATACCCAGAATTATGTCAAACTCATCGAATGGTAGTAACATCAAACTAACCGGAAAACAAGCATCTCGAAACATCAATTGAAAATTCTTACACACCTTATCCACCAAAACACACTTGCCTAAGGGATTCGATACTCAAATCACAAATTCAGTAGACCCAACAGGTAGAGTCTTATTTGATACTAGATTCACACATACATATGAATGAGTAGATCCTAGATCTATTAATGCAATGACATTAGTATCAAATAAAGTGAAAATACCAGTGATGACGTCTAGAGATGATGCTTCCTCTCGTGCACGTATAGCATAAGCTCGAGTAGGTGTTCTCGCCCCTGACCTCACAGCTGTGTCAATAGTTGATCGTATGTCTGTCGAGTTTTAAAATTTATAAAGAGAATGATCAAACCTGGAAACTAACTCTGACAACGATTGAAGGCAAGTGTACCTATCGAACAGTAGTATAGCTTAGGTAAGATCGGATTATCGAACCCAAAGGAATTAAAAGTACTAATACTAACCTTCTTTTTATTATTTAGCCTAAAATAAGTGAAGTTGCTTTAATAAATTCTAAACTAATTGCTAAACCAAAGATACAAAGACAAAAAGGATGAATTGGGAAAATAACTTTAGGAAAAACTCAGTTGATTAAGACGATACCCTCAGAAAGAATCCACCTAGACTTCACTTGTTATTTAACCCTAAACCATACGATTTATTTACTTAGTTTGATCCGTAAGACTCCCTAACGTATATTAAACCCTCTCTCAAGGGGAATAACATCTAACCCTAGGTTAATTAACGGAAATCTCTTTCTTGAATAATAACCCCCTAGAACAGCAGTAAATCGATCTATAGATTCCCATATTAGGTTTCACCCTAATCCGGCAAAATCTCGTCACCCTATCTCTAGGCGTGCAATCAACTCCGCTTAATTATGCTAGATCTACTCTTAAACAGGGTCTATTCCTCCTCCACCTAAGTACATCAAATTTGGATTAAGCTTGCATAATTAAGAACAAACTAAGTATTTATCATATAATTCAGAAAATAATAACAAGATTCATCTAGGTTTCATCCCCTTCAGGTATCTGAAGGATTTAGTTCATAATAAATAAAGAAAACATCTCAAGAGAAAAGATAAAGCAAAACATAAGAAATCCCTAAAACTTCCTGAAAGAATTGAAGGAGAAATCTGCCGCCTTGAGTAGAATTCCATCTTCTTGGGATGGATCAACTGGCTATCTTCGAGTGATTCCCACAAATCTGACCTTCTCGGCTTAGCTCCTTGGCCTAACTAAACGCCCTTCCGACTTCTGCCGAACTCCCCTTTCAAGTGGCCCCCTTGGGTGTTTATATAGGCTTTGAGATGCCTTACTTGGTACCTAAGTATCCTAATTTAAGTAGAATTCCTTACTAGGGTGTTTGAATAGACTTTGGAATATGTTTCTTTGCCTACAAGTATCCTTTCCCGAATGAGATTGCTCTTTCCAGCGACAGGGACACGGCCATGTCACACGCCCGTGTGACAAGTTTTAAGGCCGTGTTCAGACTTCTTGAATGAGGCACGTCCGTGTGAATCGGGGGTCAGGTCGTGTTCTAGATGATCAACAAGGCACGGCCGTGTGGGCTTAAGTCCAGGCCATGTCGATTTCCACCTTGGCCCAATTTGCTCCGTATTGGGCCCATTTCTTGTTCTTTTTATCCTCGGGTGCTTTCCTGAGTATAAGACATGAAAAGAAAGGATTAAGAGCAACTTTTTATATAAATCGAGGCTTAAATCATCCAAAAGTGTACTAAATGTGGGATTAAAATATGTTATAATTACGGTTTATCAAATACCCCCACACTTAAGCTTTTGCTTGTCCTCAAGCAAAATTCTCAACTTACAATTAAAACGAACTTTCCATGATTCATAATTCTTATTAACAATGTCTCATCATAATTCATAGATAATTTATACATGGATGATCTAACTCGAAGAGTCCTAAAGATTCAAACAATCAAAGTCATACATTTGTAGCACAAAAATGTAGGTGTCTCCCCTTATATAAATAATTACCTTTGATTCAAAGTCGACAAGGATTGACATCCTCACTATAAATTCACTCAAATCACTCGAGGTGTTTAAGGTTTAAAATTAATCCCATAGGCTTGCCTGAAAATCAAATCTCCACCACTGTATTATGAGATGATACACAAATCAAAAGGTCTTTAACAGGGTTGTAACGGGGCTAGGGTTAAAGGTGTGGATAAAGGCTAAATTAGAAGGTTAGAATCGAGACTAGATTGACAAGTTCCCACCTAAAAATTACTGAAATAATAATTACATCAACTGAAAAGTAATAAACCAACTAATACTAGCTTTTTCTTTTGATAAATTGATTTTAACTGTATAAGCTCTCTACTAATACTGAATATGCTTCGATTTTTTTTAAGAACAAACTAATAATAAATGATAAATTGAAGTACTAAAATAATATAATTAGGTAACTACTCAACTCAAATCTCGATATAAGGGTAGTCAAAAGGAATGGTGATAACAAATACAAAGGGGTTTTGGATTAATATTAGCTTGTGAGTCAATAAAAAGGGTTGTTAGGATCAACAGGGTTCGCTAGGGATTAATTGTGAAGGTACGCCTTTTGGTGGAGTAAGTGGGTTAAAACTGATACGAGCACGCCCGGGGCACCAACGATTTTTAATTTGTGGAACTCGTTCTTAGCTCATTCTTAGCTAATTTTAATTAGTTAATTTTTGGAATAAAAAAATTAGTTAACTTAGTTTGAGTTAATTAAATTGTCAAGCATTAATATACCCTAGTTATTGCGTGTTTTAATGTGTTTATGTTAGCCTTAACCAAATTTAATATGTCTTGTTTAAGACTTTATTAAATTTGTTTTAGCTTAGTTTATTTGTTAATTAAGGTGTCTAAGTTTTATTAATATTTGTTTTGGCTAAACATACACCTGAATCAAATTGGTTCTCGTATTTTCTTTGAAGGTACATTGATCATGGGATAACAAGCTATGGATACATTCCCAAACAAACACCCTTGCCGAATGCTCAAGTATGTGATTGTGGCGTCTCCAAGGTCAACCAAATTAGCATGTGGAAGACACAAGCTTATGGAGCTGAAATAAGCAATTAATTTAAGTCATGCTTCTATAATGGAATGTTCTCCATACGTGGGGAATATTTATTTGGAACAACAAAGAGCATGTCTTGGTCGAATATTGAGGATGGGAATAAGACAAACAAAGGCATTGGACGCATGGGATTAAACAAATGAATTGATGGCAACAATTCTCTTATGCATGGACAGCAACAAGGGGGATTAATGGATGACTAAATAATGGTGATGTGCGTTAGTGGGAACAAGAAATAAGGAATGTGCATGTGTGAGACATTAAATAATAAAGCACTTGTGTGACTAGTGGAGACTTGGACGGCTTGGTGAAGGAATTTTAAATTGCTTGCACATGGAGTACGGGACGACAAAGGTGGAGCAAAGCCATGAGATGATTTTTAAAATTTAAATGAATGCATAAAGAACCAAGCTTGGACGGCACACGGAGATTATGAAGTATAAAATAATAGCACCATGGTAAGCATGCGTTAAAGTAAGATGGAGCATGAATGAATTTTAAATTGCTAGAAGGATCCATAAGCAAGTGACGGCAAGAGGCATGACTCACTTGGACGGCATAGTAGAGTATAAATAAGAGTAATAAAAGGCAATGGGGGAATAAACAAATGGAAGAAAACATGTGTTGAATTGATGGGGATATGGACGGCAACATGAATTATAATATTCCCTTCTCTTCATTAAGTTGGACGGCCATATCATTTCAAGTGCCTTCATGCTTTATAATTTTTAAATGTCTTATCTTTCCACAACCATGCCATGCCTCCATGTTGGTCCACGCAGGAAATCAAGCTCCAAGATTTTAAATATCTTCCATGAATCACTAGTTGGACGGCATATTCTCCCATATTCTCATGTTTTTAAAGTTTTCCAAGCATGGCCAATTGCATCACAAAGGCTCCACCAAGTTGACTACACATTACAACCAATTGAGGGCTTCTAGAAGTAAGCCACTTGACGTTCTTTATACATGGAAGCTTCAGGGAATTGGTTACCATTGGGAGATCCTATAAATATTTTTGTTATTTTCATTTGTAAGGGGACAGAATTTTTGATGAATGAAATTTCATGAACTTTGTTCATTTGAGTGAGTTTATCTCCTCTTCGTTTTCGTACAAGTTTCGTTAGACTTATCAAGCTTGCTTGTGGCGTCTTCGACTTGTTTGAACTTATCACCAAATTTCGTTTGGTGTGGCGTTCATCAACCTATCTTCATCTTTCCACCTTAACGATATAAGAAACGGGGTGACACTGTTATATGGTGTTGAATCTTTCTTAAGTTAAGTTCGTATTTCCGTTTCCATCTTCGATTACCATTTTTCACCTTAAACATTATAGAACTCGGGGTGACACTCTTTAGTGTTGAATCGCTTCTCGTTTAAGTTCTTTTATTCATCTCCATCCAATTATCCTTTTTATCTATTTTATTTTTATTTTATCAAACCGAACCAATTCATATTTATTTACTTAAAGCTTCCGCAAATTCAATCACATTTCTCGATTACTTTTCCGAAGGCTTGTTTTTTCCTCGTAGACGATTGGGCAACCCGCATATGTTTTGACTCATCCCGAGCCGGCCCGTATAAAAAACCTAGGTGCCTTTATCATCTCAGTGTATCAAATCATAGGTGTGGTCTCAACCTGTATAATTGAGGCAAGTTCTAGAATAAAAGTTCATAGTTGACACACTCATAATCAATAAAGTCAGCATGAAAAAGGGATATATGCTCTAATAGGCTCAAAATCTCACAAAAATTATGGGTGTTTTGACATCAACCTTGTAAATTTCAAACTTCAAGATAATATTCAGATTCAACTCAACAACCTAGCAAAGATTTTAATTCTGAAAAATAGACTTATCATGCTTGATTTTCTAATATTCTTCTAATTTAATCATCAATGCACAATTAACTATGACTTAATTTAAAACATATTAATAAAAATCATAAATCATTAGAAATTTCATCCTAATTAATAATATGAAAAATTTACTTAAAGACAAGACTAAATTCAGGGATTTGAGAATAATTAAGAAAGTTAGGCCGGATTTGAGATAATACAGAAAGTTAGGCCCTTTCTTTAAATAAATATTCACCCCCCACACTTAAGATGTACATTGCCCTCAATTATACAAAGATAGATATAAGATTTAAGGGATAAATCAAAAGAGAAGAGGAAAGAATACTCCCTGAATTTTGGATGATGTCCTTGGAGGATGGTAGAGGTCGTGGTGTGTATGTTTGGAGGGGTCGGTCTGGATGACGATCCTATGCTAGATGAAGAAATTGGGGAGCTCGTGAAGGATTAGCCAGGGTTTATTAAGACATAATTAAAATAAAATAAATATGTAATCAAAGAAAAGAAAGTTAAAGTGAAGGAGACTAAGAAGGAAAGTAAAAATAAAAGAAAAGAAGAATGGACCGAAGAGTCCTTATTGTAGGATGGTTCACGAGGTGGGTGTGACCTCTAGGGCTGCGGAGGTGCTGGCGGTGGAGGAAGTGGCGTGATTCCCAAGCAGCCTGATGAACCTAACACTAAGAAACTAAAATAAATTAAACTAAATAGAGTAGAAGAGCAATAAAGATAAGGAAGATGAAGCAAAAGAGAAAAGAAAAATAGAGACTAAACGGTCTCAAAGACCCTTGGCTTGTTGTTGGAATGAAGTGGCCGGCATGACTTATGTGTTGGGGTCTCCCTCGGGAAGATTATGCTTGCCTTCTTCTGCTTCTTCGGCATGGCTTCGGTGTAGCTCAATAGTTTTGAAAAATAATATGGAGAGGTTAATCTAAGAAGAAGAAATAACAAAAGAGGTGGAAAGTAGGAAAATAGGGAGGGGTTGGTGTTTAAATAGAGGCTCAAATCTGGTATGTTCCCACACCCGTGGTCCGTGGGCGTTTCGATTCACACGGCCGCCTCGCACGGTCGTAGTGAGGCTCCGTTCGTTTCTACCACGCTCGTTAGCCATGGGCGTGTTGAGTCACATGGCTGCTTCGCACAATCGTGTGTATAGGCATATTGAATCTCTATGGCTGTTTTTCAGCCAGCCATCCCGTAGGTCACAAGTTAGTATGTTGGCATGGTTTCAAGGCATGACTTCAAGGCACGGGCATGTTCTGCCCGCGGTGTGCAAGTCAGTAGCTTCACACGGTCATGGGGCACGGCCGTGCCACTTTGTCGGTGCCCGTGGGGGAGTGGTTGGATCCGTGGTGTAGGAAATTAAGTGGGATTTGATTCGTACGGCCTCTACTATGTCAGTATTGGGATTCTAGTGGTCCACACGGCCATGGACACGGCCGTGTGTAAGACCGTGTGGACTGGAATTCTGCACTTTTGTGTTAGTGTAAAACTAAATTTTCAGAAAAGAAAGAAGGAAAGAAAAGAAACTGAAAATAAATTTGAAAGTAAATAGTGTTAGTACTCGGGTTGCCTCCTGAGAAGCGCTCGTTTATAGTCTTAAGCTAGACTTTACCTGTTATTCGCACAATCATGGTGGTTTGAGGAGGTGGAAATCTTTTCTCATGCGATCAATTCGGTTATGGATATAAAGTTTACGTCGAGTAGTGTTTACATTAAAGATGCTGATTTTAGGACTAGTTATCTCAACTGTTCCATCTGGGGAGATTTTGAGTACCTGATCTCCTATTTTAAGTTGGGTTGTCCCATCATTAAGTGCATCACGGGGTTGCCTTGTTTTTTCTTCCTGTGTTTTTAGTTTCTCTTTGAGGTGTGTCTTCCATTCATCTAGTTCATCGATCCACAGCTTTCGTTCCTCACAAATTTCTTCTTTATCGCCACGAGGTATAGGATCTGGCATCTGCGAAAGAGCTTCAAGAAACGACAAGTTAATATGAAATTTCTTTGAAAGTTTAAGAGACTTACCGAATTGGTCCTCTGTGTTGTCTTTCTTTATCGCATTGGGGTATGGCGCACGAGCTTGGTACTCTGTAATTACCGGGTTTGGTAAATCCTGGCTTACCTCAACCTTACCTTCACTCACCACAGGCTCTTGCCTTGGGTCAGATTCCACTAACCTTTCACTGTCATTTTCGGCTTGAATTTGCTCTTCTGAGTTAGTTTCAGTGTTGCTTGGCAAGCTTTCTTGTAGTTGTTCAGAAATCAGCTTCGCAAGTTGTTCAGCTGACTTAGTGATTTCCCCAACTCACTTAGTAAGTTCCCCGATTTGGTTCTTGGTCTCTTCAACTGATGTTTGTTGACTTTTAAGTGTTTTCTCAGTGTCTTGGAGACGGGTATTTGTGGCTGCCATGAATTTTGTCAGTATCTCTTCAATGTTCGACTCCTCTTCCTGTTGGTGAGGTGGTTGTTGAAAAACTGGAGGAAGTTTCGGTATTTGGCTATTTTAATCATCCCACGAGAAATTGGGATGGTACCTCCAACCTGCATTATAAGTGTTACCATAAAAATTATTTTAAAGTCTAGGATAGTTACCCATATAGTGGACTTGTTCGTTCTCCATGCCATATCCGTAGGGTGGGTACTCAGGATTCGCCACGCCTCCACTTGGTTCGTACTGCATAACTGGATGTACTGGTTCGAGGTTGTAGATATCGGCTGCTTTTGTTGGCTCTGTCCTCATGAATTACCACTGATAATTATTCAGTGCCATCTCTAAAATTATCTGCCAAAAATAAAAAAATTAGCAAAGTAAAAAAATAAAAATGAAAAATAAAAAATAATAATGAAAGTAAATTGCAATAATAATAATAATGATAAAAAATGGTTAAAGTAATAAAAATTAAGCGTTCTTAATATTTTAGTTCCCCGGCAACGGTGTCAAAAACTTGATTGTATGTTTATCGAGTTTTAAAATTTATAAAGAGAATGATCAAACCTGAAAACTAACTCTGACAAAGATTGAAGGCAAGTGTACCTATCGAACAGTAGTATAGCTTAGGCAAGACCGGATTATCGAACCCAAAGGAACTAAAAGTACTAATACTAAACTTCTTTTTATTATTTAGCCTAAAATAAGTGAAGTTACTTTAATAAAATCTAAACTAATTACTAAACCAAAGACACAAAGACAAAAAGGATGAATTGGGAAAATAACTTTAGGAAAAACTCAGTTGATTAAGACGATACCCTCGAAAAGAATTCACCTAGACTTCACTTGTTATTTAACCCTGAACCATACGATTTATTTACTTAGTTTGATCCGTAAGACTCCCTAACGTATATTAAACCCTCTCTCGAGGCGAATAACGTCTAACCCTAGGTTAATTAATGGAAATCTCTTTCTCGAATAATAACCCCCTAGAATAGCAATAAATCGATCTATAGATTCCCATATTAGGTTTCACCCTAATCTGGCAAAATCTCGTTACCCTATCTCTAGGCGTGCGATCAACTTCGCTTAATTACGCTAGATCTACTCTTAAGCAGGGTCTATTCCTTCTCCACCTAAGCACATCAAATTTGGATTAAGCTTGCATAATTAAGAACAAACTAAGTATTTATCATATAATTCAGAAAATAATAACAAGATTCATCTAGGTTTCATCCCCTTCAAGTATCTGAAGGATTTAGTTCATAATAAATAAAGAAAACATCTCAAGAGAAAAGATAAAGCAAAACATAAAAAATCCCTAAAACTCCCTGAAAGAATTGAAGGAGAAATCCGCTGCCTTGAGTAGAATTCCGGCTTCTTGGGATGGATAAACTGGCTATCTTCGAGTGATTCCCACAAATCTAACCTTCTCGGCCTGGCTCCTTGGCCTAGCTAAACGCCCTTTCGGCTTCTGCTGAACTCTCATTTCAAGTTGCCCCCTTGGGTGTTTATATAGGCTTTGAGATGCCTTACTTGGTACTTAAGTATCCTAATTTAAGTAGAATTCCTTACTAGGGTGTTTGAATAGGCTCTGGAATGTGTTTCTTTGCCTCTAAGTATCCTTTCCCGAATGAGATTGGTCTTTCCAGCGACAGGGACACGGCCATGTCACACGCCCGTGTGACTAGTTTTCAGGCCGTGTTCGGACTTCTTAAATGAGGCACAGCTATGTGAATTGGGGGTCAGGGCGTGTTCTAGATGATCAACCAGGCACGGCCGTGTGGCTTAAGTCCAGGCCGTGTCGATTTCCACCTTGGCCCAATTTGCTCCATTTTGGGTCTGTTTCTCGTTCATTTTATTCTCGGGTGCTTTCCTGAGTATAAAACATGAAAAGAAAGGATTAAGAGCACCTTTTTATATAAATCGAGGCTTAAATCATCCAAAAGCATACTAAATGTGGGATTAAAATATGTTATAATTACGGTTTATCAATAGTCCCCCTTTGACTTCCACTCACATTTCTGGTGTTTCTGGGTGGTCTACCTCTAGCCGTCACATTACTCGGTCTTTCATTTTGAACATTTTCCTCTTCGACCATCTTTGGACAATCTCGAATAAAATGATCTCGGGGTCCACATTTATAACAAACTCTATTGTTGTACTTGCCCCAGCACTCTCCACATGAAGTCTTCCACACTATCTACACTCAGGCTTACTACTTTTAACACTGCCAATACTTGATTCATTCGAAGCTGGATTTCGTGGACCAGTACTTTGTCTCGAACGATCTCTACTTGGATGTCCAAATGAATCATTTGAACGATTGCTTGCATCTATAAATCTCTTCATCGAAGGTTGGGAAAACTTATTCAACGATCTTTTTCTTTCGTCACGAGCTTCAGAATCAGCTTTCTTCTTTTCTTTACTGAGCTCCTCAGCTTTGCATGCTCTTTCAACTAACATAACAAATTCATTTATATCAAGTATTTTGACCAACAATTTAATATCTTCATTCAATCCCTCTATGAAGCGTTTGCACATAGTAGCTTCGGTCAAAACACATTCTCTCCCTATTGACTCAATCTTATGAATTCCCGCTCATACCCAGTAACGAACAAACGGTCCTTTTTCAGCTCTAAAAACTCTTTACGTTTCTGATCAATGAAGCGTTGACTGATATACTTTTTTCTGAATTTGGATTGAAAGAAATACCAGGTGATTCTCTCTCTCGGAACCACAGTTATCAATGTTTTCGACCAGTTATATGCAGTATCCCTCAACAACAAAACAACACATTTTATACATTCATCAGGTGTTAACGACATCTCATCGAATACTCGGATTGTATTCTCGAGCCAAAACTCGGCTCGCTCAGCATCATCATCAGATGTGGCCCTAAACTCTTCGGCCCCGTACTTCCGAATCTTTTCTACAGGAGGTTTATTCAATCTAATCAGATCTGTAACTTGTGACACAACAGGTACTTGTAAGGGTGAAGGTTGTGGAACAGCCGGATTCATTCGAACGAACTCCGAAAACCACTCACTTATCATACGGAAGAAGGCTTGCTTAGCCTCTCCTCCCTCACTACTTTCACTTGGCCTAGATGTGGCCAGCGCCGTCCCTTGAGTAGGAGCAGGCGCGTTACTCTTTACATCGTCAGCAACTGCTCGATCGGGATCCAATACTATACGATAACACATTTATATCAGTCAGAATTCATCACACTATCGCAATTTCATATATGGCATGTATAGTTAGACTCACACGCTCTACGTTAATCCGAGAATCGACTAAACCTTAGCTCTAATACCAATAAAATGTAACACCCCTAACACGAGACCGTCGCTGGAATAGGGTTAAGATAAATTACCGAACAATTGAAACATTTCATTACTATTTCACGACACAAAGTCAAACATGAATCAAACATATTCATTCATAAGTATATAGTCCCTTATGGAGGTCTTCGCGACCTCAAACACGTATTAGACAAGGGTAGGGACTAAGCCGAAACACATACAAAAATTCTCAGAAATTGAAAACTTTTCAAAGTTTCAGGGGTTACACGCACATGTGGGCAGACCGTGTGCCTCCCACGGTTGATAGACACCCCCGTGTGTCTTCCCCGTGTTTGAACCTGGCTTTACTCCACGGCCACCAAACACGCCCGTGTACCTTGGCCGTGGTCAATTCTGACTTGGCTCACAGCCACCAAGCACACCCTTGTACTTTGGCCGTGGTCGGTCCTGTTGAAACCACACGGCTACCAGGCACGTCCGTGTGCCAAGGCCATGTGCTTTTACCCAGCTACTGGCTTAGCCCCACAGTCACTAGGCACGCCCGTGTGCCACAACCGTGTGACAAAATAGGCCATTTGCCAGGCCAATTTGCCACCCACACAAGGGTCAATCCTACAAGCACATTTAAACATAATCCCACACATAATTTGGCAACCAATCTCATGTCAAGTGATCAACATAACATCTCATACAATCTCATTTCTAAACATGTCAACTTAGAAACTAACGTACACCACTTGAACACATTAAATACCAACCATGATTCATTCCCAAATTCATTAGATCATACTAGCATCATACCAACACAAAGTTTATCATTCATAGGTCATTCTCTTTACCCACAAGCCATACCAAAATATGCATCATATATCAAAGCCTTTCTTGCTCAATGCCATCATATATCTAGCCACATCACAAGGCTACTTACATATCTCAAATAAGTCTCAAAATAACTAGCATATACATACCATATTTCAACCATGTACATCTATCCAAAGGTACCCAAAATAGTTTGCTGATAGTGTGATTGAGATGCTGACGATCCCCAGATCTAAGCTAGCTTTACTGACACTGCAAAGCAGAGAAATAAATCGCACAGTAAGCTTTCCAAAGCTTAGTAAGTTCAAAATACAATACAATTATCTCATCAAATCAAACCAATGTATATTATAACCATCCCATAGATCAATTCTCTCATATTCATACCATCCATAGCTAAAATACTCATTCATCCATTCATAGCTTTATCTATAAACTCATCAACCATAAAGGTTCAATACATACCTTAGCTAACACATAGTTATTCAATTTCCAACCTACTCAATGCTCGATATTACATGTCGATCATCCTCTAATATTCTTTCAATTTAATCGCACACTCAGTGCCAAATACATGATCGAAACATATTTTTCATCGCACACTTAGTGCTTATTCTTTCAACCGACTTATCTTGGCATCGCACAAACAGTGCCAAATCAATAAGCCGAAGCTTTCATAACATCACACACACAGTGCATTTCATTTCTGTTTAGATTTCAATTTCGCACACTTAGTGCCATCTAATTTAAATCTTGCACATAGCATCTCAATCTCATAATTATATACAAATTCATTTCATAATGCTAAAACATATCTTAATAACATGTATTATATCCGAACTTACCTCGGACGTCGAACTATTGAAACGGTTGATTAATCGAGTACTTTATCTTTGCGTCGATCTAGATTCGAATTTCTCCTCTCTTGGTCTATACACATTCAAATTCAGTCCATTCAATCACCAAATCATTCATTTTAATCCAAACACACATATTTAGGGCATTTTACAAAATAGCCCTCACATTTTCATTTTTCAACACTTTAGTCCTTAATTCATAAAATCATCAAATACACATAATTAGCTTGCACCCATGCCTAGCCGAATTCTCACTATATTCATACAAGTCCACACATTTCATTTATTTCACATTTTAATCCTTCAATTTCTCATTTTCTCAATTAAGCCAAAAACACTCAATTTCACAAAAAATCTCAATACAAACTATGTTAATCCAACACCAAGTTTTCATATTTCACTATCAACTAACACATAGCTCAAGTATTCATCAATGGCTCATCACAAAAACACCATCAATTCATAAAATTACAACATGGGTTAGCTAGAGCACTAAGAAATGATTACGAAAACGTAGAAATTATCAAAAACCGACTCAAAATCATATTTAAATCAAGATGAACAATGGCCGAATATCACAAAGCTTTTGCTCCTTCTTTTCTTTTTGTGTTCTCGGTGGACAAAGATGAGCATATTCATCTTATTTTCATCTTTTGTTTGTTTAATAATATGTTATTAATCTAATTACTATATTATCCTTTCATTATACATATAAGACAAATATACATTATGGTTTACATGTCATTTAGTCATCCACTATATTAATAAGGGACTAATTGCCTCTTAAGGCCATCTTATTATGAAGACAACAAAACTTAGGTACTTATAAATCAGCACATAGCTTTTACTCTTTACGCGATTAAGTCCTTTCTCTTAATTCGGCACACAATTGATAAAATTATCAAACAGAATTTTCACACAGACTATGTCACATAGAATCAACACCAGAGATAAAATTAAAATATTATTTCAACCTCGGATTTGTGGTCTCGAAACCACTATTTTGACTAGGGTCTAAACTGGACTGTTGCAATCTTTCACTCGTAACTGATAATATCCTTATCTTAGATCAATCTTTGAAAATACGGTGGCTCCTTTTAGCTGATCGAACAAATCATCTATTTTGGGCAACGAATATTTGTTCTTTATTGTTACTTTGTTTAACTGACAATAGTCAATGCACATTCTCATCGTGCCATCTTTCTTTTTCACAAACAGAACAAGAGCACCCCAAGGTGAGAAACTCGGTCTTGCAAACCCTTTATCAGTTAACTTTTGCAACTGTGATTTTAACTCTTTCAATTCCGTTGGTGCCATTTTATACGGAGCTATCGAAATGGGTGTCGTACCGGGCAATAGATCAATACTAAATTCAACTTCACGTATCGGAGGCAATCTTGGAAATTCTTCAAGAAATACGTCAGAAAACTCACAAACAACAGGCACTGATTCACCTTTCTTTTCAGATACTTTCGAATCAATTACATAAGCAAAGTAGGCTTCATATCCCTTTTTCACATAGCTCTGAGCTTTCAATACAGATATCACAACAGGTAACCCAGTCAAATCATTGACTCAACCTGAACTATTTCGTCATTCTGACATCTCAAATCAATAGTCTTTCTTTTACAGTTCACTACAACATCACGCAACGGCAACCAGTCCATACCCAGAATGATATCAAACTCATCAAATGGTAAAAGCATCAGATCAGCAGGAAAACGATATCTCGAAACATTAACGGATAGTTCTTGCATACTTTATCAACCAGGACACTTTTACCTAAGGGGTTCGATACTTTTATAACAAACTCAGTAGACTCCACAGGCAAAGTCTTACTGGATACTAAGTTCATACATATATACAAATGTGTAGAACTAGGGTCTATCAAAGCAATCACAGAAATATCATAAAGTGTAAATGTACCCGTTATAACATCTGGGGACGAAGCTTCCTGTTGAGCTCGGATAGCATACGCTCTGGTAGGTGCTCTAGCTTCGAATCTCGAAACAGTATCTCTCGTAGTTCTCTGACTACCACTGACATTTCTTACATGTCGCGAAGATTTACCTCTCACTGGAACATTATTGGATCTCGGATTTTGGGCAGTATCTGGTTCAACAAACTCTGGGCAATCTCGGATGAAATGGTCTAATGATCTACGTCTGAAACAAGCTCAGTCATTCAGTCTACAACTTCCTGGATGCCTTTTTCCATAATGCTTACATTCAAGTTTCTCGGATCGAACATTTCTAACACTTGCTATTGAAGTTGTCGGAGCTTTGGAGCTCAATTGTGATCTAACTCGATTTCTACTAGAATGTCCCACATTAGCCTTGGAACGGCTATGTTCATCTCTAAATTTCTCTGAAGCAGACTGAAATGATTTACTCAGAAATCTCTTTCTCACATCTCCAACTTCAGACTCAGCTTTTCTTTTGTCTTTCCCCAGTGCCTCGGCTTTACATGCTCGATCAACGAGTACCAAGAACTCTTTTATTTTCAGAATCCCGACTAACAAACAGATATATTCATTAAAACCATCTTCAAATCTCTTTCACATTATCGCTTCAGACGACACACGTTTTCGAGCATATTGTCGTTCGTATTCAGTGATAGACATGTGGCCCTATTTCAATTTTAGAAATTCTTTTCGTTTCTAATCAATGAATCTTTTACTAATGTATTTCTTCAGGAACTCAATCTGAAAGAAATACCATGTGACTCGTTCTTTCAAAACAACAGAAATCAAAGTCTTCCACCACTGATAGGTCACCTCTCGTAACAAAGAAACAACGCACTTTATACATTCCTCAGTACTCAGTGACATCTCATCAAATACTCAGATTGTATTCTCTAGTCAGAACTCGGCTTTCTCAGCATCATCATCACTAATGGCCCCGAACTCTTCAGCCCTATACTTGCGGATTTTGTCGACCGGAGGCTTATTCAACAGATTCAGATTCGTGGTCGAAGGTATAGCAGATGTCTGAGGGGGATTAAGCGATGGCGGAGGTTGTGAAATAGCCGAATTATTTCTCATAAATTGAGTGAACCATTCACTCATCATCTGGAAGAAAGCTTGTTTAGCTTCTCCCTCTTGACCACTCGTAGCTGGTCTCAAATCAGAGGGCGTTGTCCCTTGCGCGGGAGCAGGCGCATTACTTTCTACATCGTCAGCTACGGCTCTTTCGGGATCCATTACTATCCATAAATCACATTTTACACGTCAGGATTCATCATACTATCACAGTTCAGATATATGGCATGTATAGCTAGACTCTCACACGCTACGTTAGCTCGAGAATCGGCTAAATCGTAGCTCTGATACCAATCAAATGTAACACCCCTAACCTGTATCTGTCGCTGAACTAGGGTTAAAGGCATTACCGAATAGATCGAAAACTTTTACAGACATTAAGTATTACAATTCACCAATTGCAGTCAAAGTGTCCCTTATATAGGTCAACGAGACCTTAATCATGCTTTAGTGTAGGGCCAGGACTAAACCAAACACATACGAAAATTCTCAAAAATTTAAAACTTTTTCAAAACTGTCAAGGTCACACGCCCATGTGAACAGGCCGTGTGCCTCCCACGACTACTAGACACAACCGTGTGTCCTGACCATGCCAAAAATAGGGCATGTATACTGACTTATCTACACGGTCACCTGGCACGCGCATGTGTCATGGCCGTGTGACATTATGCTAGTTACTAACTTAACCACACGGCTACCAGACACGCCCGTGTACCATGGCCATGTAAAGTTAGGCTATTTACTGACTTATCCACATGGCCACCAGACACGCCCGTGTGCCACAGCCGTGTAGGCAAAACAGGCCACTTGCAAGGTCAAAATGCCACCTACACAAGGGTCAATCCCTACAAGCAAATTACCAATTCAATTCATGTACACTTGATATCCAAAACATGTTAAACACGATTCATCCACATTTACCTTTCATATAACCATTCCTTTGCTAAAACATACATACTCATAATGCATTCATTTGCTTACCATAGTCTGGACCATTTCACTAACTATCAAGCCATAACAAATTGAGCATCATATATCATAATCACTCATGTATATCATCAACATTTATCTAGCCATATCTCATGGCTATTTATACACATTTCAAACATAACCCAAAATGACTAGCCTATACATACCATATTTAGCTATATATATATATATATACACATTTACAAAGTACGAAAACAAGTTTGAGTTGTGTGATGACGATCCTCGACGGTCCCCGAGCCTTCAGTAGCTTTGACGATCTATAAAACAGAGCAAACACACACAGAGTAAGCTTTCAAAAGCTTACTAAGCCATATACAAATAAACTTAGCATAAAATGCACATAACCATATTGATACTATGATCATAATGATTCTCATAGCAAATTCATCACATATATTCTTTGGCTCATTTGCTTAGCCATATCTTACCACAATCTTCAACTCATATATCACATATACCCTTATCTCATTTAAGCATATTTTCACATATCATTCCATCAACTCATTACACATATTCATCTTAGTAAGTTCATATAGACACTTACCTTCCATACACACTCACTGTACCAATCAAATGTACCTAAAATGGATATACAAATCACATAATCGTTCATATCTCGGATATGCCCATTAAACCGTTCGGAATCTAATACGATACTCAGAATGCTCGGAATAATCGTACAATGCCAACGTCCTAGACGTGGTCTTTCATGTAGTCAGATGTTGATGCCATTGTCCCAGATAGGGTCTTACACGAATCAATACGATGTCGACGTCCCAGACATGGTCTTACACGTAAATCTCATATCGATGCCAACGCCCAGACGTGGTCTTATACGAAATCTCGAATCAATGCCAACGTCCCAAACATGGTCTTACATGATATCACGTAACGGACACCTATGTCATGACATACGTACTTCCTATCTATTCCTAGGTTCACACGGGACTTCTCGGACTTTTACAACTTGTAGACTTAATAGCAAACTCGGATTTCGCGTACATTCTATCTCAATAGATTAGCAATACAAATATATATACTCAAATAATTCAAAGCCAATACATTTATTTGTATATCAACTTATCTCGGGTTCAGATATTCGTTCGGACTCGGTTATTCGACTACCTTCGCTTTCACCCGATCTAAGTCTGTTTTCTTCGGTTCTTGATCTATACATATTCAAATTTAACCCTTTCATTCATCAACTTATTCAATTCAATCCAAAAACATACATTTAGGGCTATTTGCAACTTAACCCTCACATTTGCACATTTTATCAATTTAGTCTATTTTTCTCAAAACATCAAATATACAAAATCACCATATACTCATGCTTAGCTGAATGCTCATGCATCTCATACAAGTCCAAACATTTCATTTATTAAACAAATTAGCCCTTCAAAATATGATTTTCACAGTTTAGCCCTAATTAGCTAAATTCATCAAAAATTCAAGATTAAAACATGTTCATTTAACACATATCTTTCATTTAACACCTAAACTCATCACAAAGCTCACCATTTCATCAATGGCACATCTCATAAACATCATCAATTCTCAAAATTAAGACATGGGTTTTGAAGTAGACGAAGCAACGATTTCGAAAACGTAGAAATTATCAAAAAATCGATTAAAAACATACCTTAAATCAAGGCTTGAAATGGCCGAATATAACAAAGCTAAACCCTTATTCTTTTCTTACAAAAATTTGGTGGATACAAGATGATAACAATGACCATTTCATGCTTTTGTTTTATCATTTTAAACATAATTATCAAATTCCCTTTTTACCCTTAATGAATCCTTAATAATTTAACATTCAAACTATGGACATACTTGCCCATCCACCGTCCACTATCTTCATTAATGGCTAATTGCCTCATAAGGCCCTTACAATCAAAAGCCACATCAATTTGGCCAATAATCAAATAGATGACCACTTTTACTAATTATGCAATTTAGCTTTTTCTCAAATTAAGCACACAAATGGACAAATTAACTTACGGAACTTTAACACATGCTTAATCACATATCATATGCACAGAAAATGATATTAAAATATTTTATTGACTCGGATTTGTGGTCCCGAAACCACTGTTCTGACTAGGGTCTAAGCCGGACTGTTACAGGCATGGTTTAGAGGAGGCTACCTAGGAGCCGAAGGATATCGTGAGGCAATACCCTAACCTCTTTTCTGGTAAAATTTTTGAGGACGAAAATTTCTAGGGGGAGAGTTGTAACAGCCCATTTTCAGTGAGATCGAAACAGTGGTTTCGGGTCCACAAATTCGAGTCAAAAATAAAATTTTATTTTATTTTATTTTATTTTATTGTTGGTATTATGATAGGAAGGTAACATGAAAACTTTGATATGTAAATTTTATCAATTGTGTGGTTAATTAGGTAAAGGACTAAATTGCATAAAATGCAAAAGTTAGATTCTAGTAGCTATAGGTATTAAATAGCTATGGAATTCAAAACTTAAGGTCCTTATATGGTAATTAGACCATGGAAGAGTAGTTGGTAGATATTTTAATGACTCATCCATGGAAAAATTAGAAAAGGTAAGGGACTAAATTGGAAATCACAAAAATTAAAAGATGTTAATTAAATAAAAAGAAATAATCATCTATTTTCATATTATCTTCTTTAATTTTTATATGGAAACCCTAGGAGAGAGGAAGATGACTTTTCAAGCTTAAAAAGGTATGAAATCAAGTCCCGTTTTTAATGATTTTAATATTTTTAGAATCGGTATAGTCTAATCTCTCTATTTATGGGATAAATTTGAGAAGTTATCAAGGCAAAACATTTGGGTTATGGATGTATATGCTGAAAATTAGAAATTTATGGTAGAAAATGAAAAGTTGTTCATAGATAAACAACTTTTACAAAGCAATTTTTGATGAAAACTTGATTTAGGGACTAAAATGAAAAAAGTGGTAATATCCATGGAAAATTCTGAAATTTGTGAAATGTGTGTGCTGTAAAAATTATTATTAAATTTAGGTTAGGCTTGGAAAGATGACTAGAATGGATGAATTTCATTTTCCGAGCCTAGGGATGAAATTGGAATTTTTGAAAAGAGTAGGGGAAAAATGGTAATTTTGCCTACGATGTAATTGAATGAAAATGTGTATGAAATGTGATAGATTAATAGTTAAATTTATTCATATAGATTTGGAAGGACCAACTACCAAATCTAGATCGAGGGGAACAAAAGATTTCGGATTAGTTGAAATTCAAAAACGAACCATTTTCAAGGTAAGTTCGTCTAACTTAAATATGTATGTTAAATGCTTGAATTGAATTGTATGATTGTGTTGATATGTATGAAACGATATACATAATGAAATAATCTTAAGTTGTGAAATGTGGACAAATTGTCATGTTCTGATTGAACGTTGAGATTCGACTGAGTAAGGTGATATTCTCAGACGAGAATAACATTACATATGTTTTATATAGAATTTAGCTTGGACGGGTAATCCTAATGTAAGCCCTCCTATATTATAGGTTGGATTTAGCCCGGACGGGTAATCCAAATTAAGCTCTCTGGAGCATATGTTACGGATGGTATTTAACCTGTACTGGTAGTCCTATTATAAATATGTGGCTCAAGAGTGTGCCTTTATTTATGTGCCCTAATGGGTTCTTTTGCAAGTGAAAATACTACTCGAACATCCATCAAAATTTCATTAGTTCAACGGAAAAGACTCTTGAAATATGGAAAGGTAGAATTGATGGAAGTTTGTGTGTAATGAGCTCATCTATGTCTACTTGATATTCTTATGAGATTATCTGACTAACTTGTTTGAATAAGTGTATGTGCTTAGGTAACTTACCCAAAATTGATGGATTGTGCTGTGTGTATGCTTGTATTAATAAATATGACCGGTAAGTTTATTTCTCCTTATACGAACTTACTAAGCATGAAAATGCTTACCCCATTTACTTTCCCTTGTTTTATAGTGCTCGTAGGCTCGCAAAGGTTGGAAGATCGGTCGGAGCATAATCTCACTATCCACTATCTCCTTTTCGGTATATTAGAAATCTCATTTTGGTATAATGGCATGTATAGGCTTATTTGGCCAAATGATGACTTGTAAGTGATGTTTTGTAATCTAGCCATTGGAATGGCTAGTAATGATTTGTTTGGTATGTTTATAAGTTGTCTCATGATCAATGTTTATGTGTTAAATGTGGATGAATAGAGTATGTTTATTTTGAATATGCACTAAAAGTATGATTATAAACATGAATTCCATGTGATATTATGCCATGTCAGATGTTAGTTTAGGCTTGGTTTTAATGCTTGATTTGGCTAGTATGTATATGCAAATATTGGTGTAGGTTGCTGGCAAAATTGGGTGAGAAAATGAAGTTAAGAAACTACTTCATTTTGTCCGCACGGGCGTGTAGCCAGGCCGTGTGTCCCCTGCACCTTAAAATTTAGAAACAAAATGCTCAAAATCGAGCTCACAGGTAGAGATACGAGCGTGTGTCTCAGCCGTGTGATTGACACGGCCTTCAGCACGGGCGTGTTACACGGCTTTGTGAAAACTACACCTAATTTCGAAAATAAATATTCGCCACATGGCCTAGCACACGGGTGTGTGACTTGGTCGTGTGACTTCAATTTCTTCATGCCTTAGAAGTCAGAGAGTTACACGGGTTAAGGACACGAGTGTGTGTAGTCACACGGCCTGACCACATGGGCGTGTGGGCACTGTATGTAAGAAAAATTTTGGAATTTCACGAAAAATTTCCTAAGATCTCGATTTAGTCTTAATTCGTTTGTAATGCTCATATTGGGCCTCGAGGGCCCATTTAAGGGACATTCTGTATAATCTCGATGAATGAATAGTGATTAACAAGAAATGTCTATAAATTATCTGAAAATTTCTGGCAATGCTTCGTAACCCTGTTCCGGCTACGGATACAGGTTAAGGGTGTTACAAAACTCTTAGGTCTTATTTTGGGGTGTTACAGAATAAATTACACATGAATGTTCCGGTTTACCATTGTAGCATCCTGTAGCTCGAGTCCGACGACTAGACAAGGTATGGGGTGTTACATCCCCTATAGGAAACCTGCATCCCTCTGTTAACTACTTCCCCATCCACTCGTTAATCTCCCTAATGACTTAGCCTCTCATGGATTTAGATGGCATAACTCTTAAGTTTAATTTAAACATGTAAAAGAACACAAATAAATTAAAGTAAGAGAAAGGGTAAGAAATTACTCAATTGATTGAATCGAATGTGCTCGGAGTTGTGTAATCTCATGACAGTTAATTGATCTTAATGTTTACAAAAGAATAATGAAATAAAAATGTTGAATACTTCAATAGGAAAGACTTAGGTTCAAACCGAACCTAGTCAAAAACAATAAAGCATGTAGAAACAGAAAATAAAACGAATTAAAACCTAAATCCACTAACTACGGCTCCTAAAGGCTTGCTTACATATTAACAAAAACCTTTCTATTTAAAAAGATGTTTAGAAACCCTAATTAGGTCTATTACATGCCATAATCTCGGAAAATATTGATTACGCAGACTATTTTAGCTTTTTGAATTCTTGCCTCCCACATTCGGATCTGTGTCGTGACACAACCAAGGTTTGTTGCGACACAACATCGATTTCCTAAAGGTTGGGAAATCGATCCATTCTTCATTGTTGGGAGGGAATTTATATGAGAGGCCCTCTTGTCCACTAGCATGATGTGGCAAGTTGAATGTTAGTGGTGCTTAAAGGATATTAATGGTGGGCCACATTATGTTATTCATTCGATCAATATAAGGTTGTTATGGGCAGGTGAGCCCCTTATTACCTTGAGAGCGTGTTCACAGCTAAGGATCGTCCACACCTAAAAAGCAAGTGCCTAAGAAGCGAGTGTTTATCTCATCTTAGAAGAGTGAGATGGCTTGTCATGAATGCTTATACAGTGGGTGGTCCCAACAACGGAAGGATGTCATTCCTCTTATCAAGACGAATGGTCAACCAAGGCAATGTCATAGGTGGAATCAAAATTGAGGTCAACGACATCTATCTTGCTAACATGTATACAAGTTGAAGAAAAATATAACAATGTTACTAAAAAAATGGTGCCAACAAACTATATATTGTAAATTGTAAATAACATTATTATATAATATATCCATAACATAATTTATTTATTTGCATCTTGTTTTGAAGATCAAAATAGTGAAGATTGAAGAGTAGAATATAAATCTACAACATGGCCATATTTATATATTGCACAAATATTTTTTAATATTATACAATTATTTTAGTTATGGTTTAAATTCTTTTAACGTAATATATTTTATATATTTTAAATATATTTGTTATTTTTTATATTATATAAAAAATAATTAAATACACATAGTCATATGCAAAATATGTGATTAGAAAAACTAATATATTTTTTAATACAAAACTAATATATTTTAAAAAGACAGCATTAAATTATATATAGCCGCAAAGTAAAACCTACATATTTAGCGTGGGAGTGCGGTTTGCCACTCCAAAACATAAGTGAATGATGAGTTGTGTTGACAGCGGAATGTGCAAATCCCTTTAATAGCATATATATATAAAATTATGCGGCAACTTGTCCAAATTGAACTTGTCCTTTCCACTTGATTCATAACTTTTGGCTTTAGGGGCGACGCGAGAAAATTATTTTAAATTGTCAAAAATAAATCATAAACTTTTTGACGGTTGAATTATAATTTTTTATTGTTTTAATTATCATTTTTTAAAATTAAAGGTGGGTTTGAAAGGGTAATTAAGTGCGGTGTATTTAACTTTTTTTTGTCTCGCTCTATAATATTTAATTTTATTGTTGTCATTATTTCTATATTAATCGTACGTAAATGCACAGTTCAACTAAACTCACCTACATACCTGACACATTTATTTGTTATTTTCTGAAAGTAGTACACTTTCCCCTTCTCCTTCAAAAAGATTTGAGATGTTTCTAGTTAAGTTTATCGCCAACTAAGCCTCAATTTTATTTGAATAATACGTTTAATCATATATACGCTTGAATTGAATATTTCAATTAAGAACTTATAATCGTATTGGTGTGATGGAAATGCAATAGAAAAAAATTCAAATTCTATCCGTAATAGTTAAGTTCCTCAAAGGTTTTCGATGGAAATAATGTTTTTCTTAAGCTAATGTATTACTCGGTATCCAATTCTAGTTTTAGTGTTCAAATTTAATTTAATTTAGCTTTAATTACACATTTTGTTATTTTTGTAACATTATTAACATTTAAATGATTAGTACATTAATAACGAATGAGGTTTTGACACGCAACACATATCACATCATTTGTTGATTGTAAGCAAATGTTTTTTTCTTTTTTCTTTAAACTTGGCAACTTCTTTTAAAGTTGGTACTTTTATTTTTATTTTTTGGATCTCATTGATACTTAAGGTTAATAATCATTACATAAGTTGGTATCTATACTAAGGCTATTATTTTTAATATATGTAACAATTATCAACCTTAGATACTAATATGATAAAAAAATTTAACATTAAACCTTTTAAACCGTTAAAAAATAATGCTATTTCAAACCAAATATTTGGAATTTGGATGGAAAATTATTTATACTACATATTAAAAGTTTGGCTAAATTAGGATTACCATTTCAATTTTATCATTTGATTTTTACATTAAATTTTTATAAATTTACAATATAAAAATTTCTCATGAGTGTGCTATAATCTTTCTAACTTTTTGCCCAATGAAAAAAATCCATAAATAAGGCTCGCATTATCCCCAATTAAACAGTAATTCTTTTTTATCAATAATATTGTTTTCAACAAGATTTATTTAGTCATCTCATCAACAATTATTATTGACAACGAATATTCCTACCAATAATATTTTTTAATTAGGAGAAATAATTATAATTTTATATATAGTGATAATAACCAAATCAATAGATTTTATAATTGTATTTTTTCCTTTTTTAAGGAATAATTGTATTTTTTTCTAGTGCATATGCTTTTCATTCTTGTTGATGCACTAAAGGAAAATAGACCTTTAGAGGCGTTTTTAATGGCGCTTGGAGAAAAATGCCGCATGTAACATCCCTTACCCGTATACTACGCCGGAACCGGGTACGAGACATTACCAGACTTAACAATACATTCTACCAAATCCCGAGCCACAAAATTTCACTTATAATTTAAACTTTAGCAAACACATGCATACACAAGCATTATAACTCCATGATCAATATGAGCCACAACTCGTGGCTAAATACAGAATAATCCTTATTACCGTTATGAAGCAATATGTTTAATCAAATTAATTAACACATATACAAAATGACTTAGTCAAGCCCCTATACATGCCATAACTTAAATCATTTATAAATAAAGATACCCATAGATAGCTTGATAGTGTGAAGCAATCTCCGATGACCTTCAGCCCGAGCTTGTTTAATAGGACTCTGAAACATGGGAAAGAAAAGGGGGTAAGCTTATAAAGCTTATTAAGTTCACATTAATCTGTCTACTTGAATTGTTATCACTAAATTATTTAT
This sequence comes from Gossypium australe, assembly GCA_005393395.2. Lineage (NCBI taxonomy): Eukaryota > Viridiplantae > Streptophyta > Magnoliopsida > Malvales > Malvaceae > Gossypium > Gossypium australe. Next base: position 73,004,882 of record CM016623.1, on the reverse strand, counting down.
TTCTTGAACTACAGACCTCCAAATTACAAACCGCTAATTTTACCTGAAACTAGACTCACATATCTTCATACCATAAAATTTCTAGAATTTTTGGTCTTTCCAATTATTACAGTTTATTCATTAAAATTTCCCCTGTTTCACTGTTAGACTATTCTGACCTCTCTTCACTATGAATCAATTATCTCCTTGTACAGAATTCAGATAACCTTATTGTTTAGTTTATTTGAAACTAGACTCATTCAGGATTTCAGGAATATAAATTATATCACATAATTATTTTTGTTCAATATTTAATGATTTTTCCAAGACAGAATAGGGGATAACGTAGTCATTCTGAACCAGTCTCACAAAAATTTAAATATCTCAAATTATAAAAATCCTTTGTTTGCTCTGTTTCTTTTATATAAAATAGACTCAATAAGCTTTAAATCAATATCTCATCCAACTTATAATTCAATTTCTACTATTTTTGGTGATTTTTCAAAATCACGTAACTGCTGCTGCCCAAAATAGTTTTATTTGTAAATTTTTGCTCTCACTCACTTTAGTTGTATTCATTACTTACCTATAACAGTCTTTCCAATTTTCGATTACCTATCGAGCATATTGCTCATACGTTACACATGCATATACCTACACTTATCACTACAAGCCACACATAATTTCACTTAATCGATTTTCCCGGTGAACTTATCGGTAACCTTACCAAAGGCTTAGAATACAAAGGGCACCTTAATAGCTTGCTTACATACCTGCAACATTCTCACTTAACACATGAGTACTCTTTCGTAATATAGGCATATTGCCAATCATGTCATAAAGTGTCATAAGCATAACTGAAAACTCATCACTTACTTAATACTTGATAATCTTAATTACTTACAATCTCAATAATAAATAAGCCTTAAATGCATACATGTACTCATACCTGTACTCTTTCTTCATGTTCTCACCTTGTCATTTCTTTGTCTTACTCTTTGGACTACTCGGGAACCTTTTCCTTTTTGAACTGACCATTGCCATGTCTTGACATGGTCTTACGTGGTATCCTTGCCTTATGAACTCACCGATGCCATGCCTTGGCATGGTCTTACATGGGACCTTTGCCTTATAGTAACTCATCAATGCCATGTCTTGACATGGTCTTACATGATTTCCTTGCCTTATAGAACTTATCAATGCCATGCCTTGGCATGGTCTTACATGATATCCTTATCTTACCAAATGCCATGTTCCAAACATGGTCTTACATGATATCCTTATCTTACCAAATGCCATGTTCCAAACATGGTCTTACATGGTATCCTTGTCTTAGTGCCAATGCCACATCTTGATGTGGTCTTACATGGAGTCCTTAACCAATGCCGATGCCATGTCTTGACATGGTCTTACACGGGATCCTTGCCTTACCAATGCCATGTCTTGACATGGTTTTACATGGTATCCTTAACCGTCAATTCCTCCTTAAATGCCATGTTATGAACATGGACTTTTCTGTCAATTCTTCCTTAATTGCCATGGTATAACCATGGACTTTGAGATATCAATGCCTTGTCAAGTCATAGCTGAAACATACTTGCTCAAATTCTCAAGGTTAGTCGCATAACTCAATAATAACATTACTAATAACAATAATTGCGTAATAATAAAATGCTACTCAACTTACATACTTACGTTCTAAATCTCATCATATCATCAACTTAACTTATTCTCATCAAACTATGCTAGTCAATACTTTCTTGTTATCATACTAAGCCATAATACAAAATATGGTCTAACATATAAATTATACAAGTTCTCTTTCCAATATTGAATTATTATCGAACATTAATCATTATATCTGAAACTCAATACTATAGTATTTATGGCCAAAATATCAATTTGTCATTCAAATATGCATAATTAAATGCTTATTAAACATATGAACTTACCTCGATACCAAAACGGTCATTTTACCAACTTTCTCGATTTTCGATTTTCCTTCCTTTCTAGGTCCAAAGCTCATTTTTCGGGGGTCTAAGACACCACATTTGACTTATTTAATTAATGTACTACTCAAAACAGTCCCTAACTCAAACTTTAGTAAAATTACAATTTTGCCCCTAAAATTTTGCATAATTATGATTTTGCCCCTAGGCTCGAAAATTAAACTTCATCCCTTATTCTTATGTTTTATAACATGCTAATCACTTTTCCCTTCTACGGAAACATCAAATTCTTGCTCTAACATGCACTTATGTACATTAGCTATTTTTGCCGATTATGTCGTTTACTTGTTTTCACTTAAAATCGCTTAGTAAAAGTTGTTTAACATAATTCTAAGCTTCATATTCTACCATAAAACATCAAAATAAATACATTTCACCTATGGGTATTTTTCCAAATATGAACCCTAGGTTAAATTATTGCTAGAATAAGCTAAATCAAGTTACCGAGACTCCAAAAACGTAAAGAACATGAAAAACGGGGCTAGAATGGACTTACCATGAAGCTTGGAAAGCTTGAAAACCCTATCCATGGCTTCTCACATGTTAAATTCGGCCTAAGCTTGAAGATGGACAAATTTGGCATTTAAAATTTGTTTTTAATTCATTTAATTCACTAAATTACCAAAATGCCCCTTAAAAAAATCTTTTGAAACATACCTATCCATGTCCATTTTTGTCCACCAACTTAACCAATGGCCTAATTATCATTTAAGGACCTCCTATTCAAAATTTCATAACAATTGGACACCTCTAATATGTAGAAATTGACTGCCTAAACGTCAAAATTTTCTAATGAGATTTTCACGAAATCATTCCGTGAAATTGTAAACCATAAAAAATATAAATAAAATAAATTTCTCAACATCAGATTTGTGGTCCCGAAAAACTGTTCCAACTAAGCCCAAAATCGGGCTGTTACACCGCAAGTGTTATACATTAGTGGCGCTAGAAGGAAAACGCCACAAAAAGTTGAGCAATAGTGGCGTTTTTGGTCCAAACGCTGCTAAAAGCTGAGCAATAGTGGCATTTTTAGTCCAAATGTCACGAATATGTATTATATTTTGCGAAAAGACTCCGTTGTGTTATCCCCGAAATGCCTTGGTCTTTTTCTGAAAACCAGTTTCCCCCTCCCCAAAATTCTAAAATCAAACTTAATCAACTACTTTTGAATGCCTCGATTTTTATTTTGAATCTTATAAAATTGAATCCAACTTAAATAAAACTTTACGTCTCAAATTACAAATCCAACTTGAATTCGAGTTTTTACAATCTTAAGTGAATCATATTCAATTAAATGCTAAACCCTATAATTAATATACATTTAGGGGCATAACTAGGTGGCTGAAAGGGTCTCGCCCCCCCTAAAATGATTTTTTTTTTCATTTAGGCCTTTTGAAATTTTTTAAAATAGGTAAAATTGCACCTTGTCCCTCTGAAAATGGAAAAAATTTGATTTAATATTTTCAAAATTATAAAAATATATGCTATCAAAATGATGAGATTGCATTTTTTACTTACAATTTAATTTCAGCCCCTTAAAAAATTCTAATTGTGCATCTATTTATCCCTAAATCCTAACAACTAAACTCTAAACCCTAAACCCTAAATCCAAAACCCAAAACTCTAAGCCATAAAACCCTAAACTATAGACACTAAACCATTAATCCATTAAACCCTAAAACTCTAAACACTAAAAATAAATTTCATATGGATATATATTGATGTGTGTATATATAGATATTAATGTAAAAGCTTATGTTTATAATAATTTGTGGAAGCACTTAATATTGATTAAAAAGTCAAAAAGCAAAACACAAACAATAAAAGAGGGAAAAAAAGTGAAATGGCAAAATGATGCATTTTTTGGTTTATTAATTTTCCTTTTCAATTCAACATATATTTCATGTTTATTTTTAGGCTTATGAAAAATAACTTTTCGGAATTCATAATTATCTCTCTTAAATTATGGTTAGAATTCTAATTTAGTTGTTTTAAAACGTTTTATTTAAGTCATCGAATAATCAATGTCTTATCAATCATATTCTTTTGTCAATTTACTTGTTAGCTTGGGCATTAAATGTTGGCTCAAATCTAGATTAGGGTATAACTTGAATCAAATTTTAATTATGTTTAGTGGCGTTTTCGGTCAAATTGCCGTAAAAAAATTAGCAATAGTGGCGTTTTTTGTTAAAACGCCGCTAATATGTATGAAAAAATTGTAGAACAACATCGTTTTATGTTGTATATTTAGTGGCGTTTTGTCTAAAATGCCGCAAAAGATTATGCATTACCGGCATTTTCAATATAAACATCGCAAAAATGTACTAAGAGTGCAAAACGTCATTGTTTTTATCGTTGTTTTTAGTGGCGTTTAGTCTAAAACACCGCAAAAGGTTATGCGTTACCGGCATTTTAGCCAAAAATGCCGCGAATATATATTAAGTGTTTACAAAACGTCATCATTTTTATGCTTTGTTTTTAGTGGCATTTTGTGTAAAACGCCGCAAAAAGTTTGCATTAGTGGTATTTTTAAAAGTACCGCAAATTTTATTAAACTCAGCTTAAACAATATCGTTTTTTAGCCTCAAATTTCCTTTACTTTCCCCCAATTCAGATTTCCCCAATTTCTTTTCACCAATATCCCAAGTTTTATTCCCCTAATTTCCCCCAAGTTCTTCTTTCCCAAATTTTGCAATCCCTAATTTGCCAACTTCCAAAATCCCTTCTGATTGAAATCCCCAATTTCCCAGAATCCTGTATTTCTTCTCCAATCCCTCCTAATTTTCAAAATCATTTTAGTTTTTTTTAGCCTAATTTTTGCTGGAAACTCTTTGACTCTTCTCTCTGCCGCTTCAAAAGGAAATTCTTCGCCTTTTCTCTCCGCCGTCGCATCTTCTCTCTGCCGCAGCCGTTAGAAATTCGGTCCTAGAGGTATTTTGAAACCATTTGCATGTCCACATAATCATCGTTGTCACTGTCAGCTATTTTGTTTTTGTTTGCTCGCTGATTTGGTTTGGTATATGAAATTGTTCTCACTTTAAAATTAATTCAATCTTCATTTCACCACTCTTGCTTTACTACTTATCTTCTCAATTCAGTTCTAGGATTTTCAACTCCACCATAATAGCTAGAGATGGCAGACAAGCACAATGTTTCATTTTCCTCTATACTTTCATTCTTTCAGTGTTAATTACCAAGTAACACCCATTTCTTTTTCTTTTTAGGGCTTCTATTCATTCGTACAAATTTATTCTATTTTTGATATTGTGTCTCCTTTTATTTTTTCCTTTGCCCCTTCAATATATAACAATTTGAGTCATCTGCCCATTCTTCCGTGCCAGAACCCGAATGCCTTATTTCCCTTTTCTCTTGGCAAATCAATCAGCAAAAAATGCTTACTTTGTGATATAGAACTAGGCGGAATTTGGAAAAAAAGTTCATTTTTAAAAAATATTTAGGGTTTTTTGTATTTTTTTGGGATATAAAATACGTTTTTTTAGTTTTTTAATATATAAATTTTGTATTTTACATATAAGAGATAATATTATTGTATAGAATGTGTTTTTTCCTTGTTTATTTTGTATTTGTTGAATGATGGACTTTTATTTGTAAAATTAATTGACTTAATTTATATATTTTATAAAATCAATTACTAGTCTTAATAGAAAAATGATACGTCTAATGATAACTAATAATAGAAAAACGATACGTCTAATGATAACTAATAACCTTGTATATTTAAGAGGTATTAAATTTGTCATTACTCGATCCAAAATTGTCCAAATTTAAAGCATTGAAAATACTGTAATGTTTTGTTTACATGGTTAAGGGAGGAGTCACTATCTCATTCACCAAATATTGTGAAGGACTGTCGCATCACTAAGAAGATACTCTTTTCAATTTATTAATTTCCTTTTTCATTAGTCAAGATTAAGTAGAGAGCAATTATAATTAATTCAGATTGAATTGATTAATTAAATTGAAAATTAGTTAGAGTCATAGTTTGGAGAAATGTTAAAGATCGGTTGGTTTAGAGTCATAGTTTGGAAGAGTCACTATCTCATTCACCAATATATTGTCAATGATTGTTTATCCAATGTTTTTTTTTTTTTTGAACAAAACTATTTATCCAATGTTTTCTCTTTTATTGTAGGGGACATATTTTTTTGTGCTTCCATAAGTTTATTTGGTCGGAGGATTAATTGTTCTTTTCTCTAAGGCTTTTGTGGACGGTGATTTTCCCTAATATATTCTTATGCTTTACATAACTAGTTCTTTTCTCTTTAATTATACTATTAATAATAATTATATTTACATTACATTTCTGCATTGTTTTATTCTTTATTACATCTCAGATAAATTGTTATAATTATATAGGAATAGGATACTGTTTAATTGGCAATTCATCATGTGATGTATATAATATGATAATATAATTGGCAAACATGAAATACTGCAGTGGATGAAACCCAATTAGATATTAATGTGAAAATCAAAGAAACCTAACAAGCTTTTAAAATTGATCCCATTTGTAATAATAGTTTTAAAGTTATGGAAATGCATGCAGTTAAAGAAACAGTATACGAAGAGAATCACATTAGTTAAGGAATTGAGGTTTAAATATATAAATCTGATGAAGATTCTTAATAGTTCGAGTTAGAAGGACTAAAAGACATGATTTAAAGAAAATAATTTGAGGGCATGTTTTTTTTCTTCTCTCAGGAAGCATGAAAGTAATAAGCATGAAAGTAAGGAATTACACCATGTGCTTAAGATACCCAAATTCATAAAACACTCTTATTTTTCATATAATAAGCAGAATTGTCAAAGTAATACATCATATTGACTTGTAATAAGGTTGGGTTTTATCCATTTCCTCATTTGCAAGTTCAATGTAATTACTTAAACAAAGTTTCAATTTAGGTTCATCATTACAAAATAGTTTACACTTTAGTTGCAATATTATCCAAATCCTATCTCAAGATAAGTTTTTAAATATTATTTAATTAAAATAAACTGTTTAAAGGGAAATAATATTTATCTTAACGTTAAATATATATCATATCATAAGTTACATAACTTAGATAACTTACATAACTTACATAATACATAAATATATATCATATCATAACTTACATAACTTACATAACTTATATAACTTAGATAAATATATAATTTACATAACTTACATAAATATATATCATATCATAACTTACATAACTTACATAACTTATATAAACTAGATAAATATATAACTTACATAACTTACATAACTTACACCTATTAGATACTTGATGCTTGATATGTATTCTCTATTTTAGTACAATGACATGATTTAAATCAATTGAGAACATTTAAGTAACCGTAATTTATTACCAACTTTAGACTTCAAGAACAACAAAATGGATAAGAGTTGGATGAATTTGCCAAAGGTAAGCAACGACTATCAAAATGGAGTACAAAATTTTCTAAATTTTACACTTCAAAATGCAAGCCAAGAGAATATGATTCTTTGCCCGTGTAAGAAGTGTGGTTACATCAATTGGCATTTTCGTGAAGTTGTCTACGAACATCTAATTGTTGATGGCTTTATTCGGGGGTATAAAAAATGGATTTTCCATGATGAGTGCACACCTAGTAGAACCTCTTCAATGATTAATCCGGCTTATCCTCATAGTGCTTACCATCAGTCTGTTAGAGAAGATGATATGGAAAGTATGTTGCATGATGCATTTAATATGCACAGTCATGGTTTGCAATCGTTTCCACCTGACTTTATTGCATCCGATAATTGTAATATTGGTGGAAATACTTTTACCGAAACAGGAAAAAGTGTACCTGATGAAGAGCCAAATAGAGAAGCGGTAAAGTTCTACAAGTTACTTAATAAAATGAATGAAGAACTTTACGAGGGATCAAAATGTTCAAAAATGTCCTTTTGCATTTGTCTATTTCACTTAAAATGTTTGGGAGGGTAGATCAGAAAATCTTTTACAATGCTGTTAGAGTTTTTGAGAGATATATTGCTGTTTGCAAAAATCCCTCATTCATGCAAAGATATAAAGAAACTGATAAAAGATTTAGGCCTTGGGTATGACAAAATTCATGTTGCCCAAATGACTGCATGTTGTAATGGGGTGATCGGAAAAACCAACAGTCTTGTCATGTTTGCGGTAAATCTTGTTGGATGAATACGAATACAGAAGATGTGAATGAGGATGAAAGTGAGGCACAATCAAGAAAGAAGCCAGTAAAGATTTTGTGATATTTTCCACTAATACCAAGGCTTCAAAGACTTTTCTTGTCGTCAAAGATGCTGAGTCTATGAGGTGGCATCATGATCAACGAGCCGATGATGGGTTATTAAGGCATCCTGCAGATTCTTTAGCTTGGAAATCATTTGATAGTAAATTTCCAAGCTTTGCACCTGATCCTCGGAATGTGAGGCTTGGGCTAGCATCGGATGGATTTAATCCTTATAAAATCATGAGTACTTGATACAGTATTTGGCCTATAGTGCTTGTTCCTTACAATATGCCTACGTGGATTTACATGAAGCAATCTTCTTTTATCTTATCTGTGATTATCCTTAAAGAGAAGGGTCCCGAAAATGATATTGACATTTATATGTAGCCACTTATTGAAGAGTTGAAATAGTTATGGGCGGGCGGTGAAACATATGATGTCTTGAGAAAGGAGAACTTTTATTTATGTGCAGCTTTGTTGTAGACTATTAATGATTTCCCAGCTTATGCCAATTTATCTGGTTGGAGTACCAAAGGATGTTATGCTTGTCCTTGTTGTGCTGCGCAAACATGTTCAAAGTGGTTATATAATGGGAAGAAGTTCTCTTATATGGGGCATCGTCAGTGGTTAGATGGAAATCATAGATTTAGATTTCAAAGAACTCTATTTGATGGTACTGAAGAGTTCAGAGAAGCTCCTGAGCAGACCATTGGATCTGAAATCTTGTTCATGTTAAAAGATATCAATTTCAGTTATGGGAATATGAATCAACTACACAACATACAAACAAAGAGAAGACCGAGGGAGTCGTATGTTGGCGATTTTGACGGGTAGATTGATGATGAATCTGATGAAGAGGATGATCCTAATGAGGCGGACTTGTGGAAAAAAAGAAGTTTTTTTTTTGAGTTGCCTTATTGGGAGCATCATATTTTGTGACACAATCTTGATGTCATGCATATTGAAAAGAATGTTTGTGAGAACATCATTGGGACAATTCTGAATGTCGACAGAAAATTGAAAGACAATCTTCAGAGTTGACTTGATCTAGTTGACATGGGAATTCAGCATGAACTTTATCCTCAAGTACTTTCGAATAGGAAATATAGGTTGCCGCCTTCTATTTTTGCAATGTCGAAGAAAGAAAAAAAAAAGTGTTCTACACGGTGTTGAAGGACATAAATGTCCCAGATGCGTATGCATCAAATATATCTCGATGTGTGGGTCTTAAAGATTAAAGACTATATTCCCTACAATCACATGATTATCACATCTTGATGCAAGATTTACTGTTAGTTGCTTTACGGTGTTGTATGTCAAAAAAGGTGACGTCTTGTATAATTGAACTATCCAATACAATGAAAGCTGTTTGTGGTAAAGTTTTGAATGTTGAAGAACTTGATAAAGTACAAGATCGAGTCGCCTTGACTTTATGCAATTTGAATAAGATCTTTCCACCTTCCTTCTTCACTATTATGGTACACTTGGTAATCCATCTCCCTCATGAAGCAAAACTGGTGGATCGGTTTTCTATCGGTGGATGTATCCTATACAAAGGTGCTAATTTATTTGTAAAGTTTTTCATTCGTTCATGAATATACCTTTGGTTACAACTTTTGATAATGTTATATATTGTGTTTAGGTTCATATTCAAATTGAAGTCTTATTGTTGTAATAAGCGTTATCCAAAAGGATCAATAGCTGAAGGATACTTGGCAGAGGAGTGTATGATCTTCTGTTCTAGATATTTAGAAGATGTTGAAACAAGACTGAATAGACAAAGTAGAAATGTTGGGCTCACTAATCATAACTTAGTTGAAACTTATTTATTTTGAAGTTATAGAGAACTAATCGATAAAGTTGAAATTGCACACTTAGATGATAGATCTTGGGTACAAGCACACCGTTATGTTCTTTTTCACCACAATTCAATTGAACCATTACGCAAGTAAGTTTTAGAATTTGATAAATATTCATCTTTTTAATTTGTTTATATTCTAACCAAGTAAACCACTTTTTAACATAGCGAGTACAAACAAGTCTTGAGATCTCGTTCACGCTACCAAAGATTACAACATCGATAGATTCATAAGTTATTCACAGAATCTTTTCATAAATAGTTAGGCAAACGGTATGCAACTGAAGCTTTCATCGACAAATAATAATGTTTTCTCATAACATTTATAATTAATCAATTTGCTTTCAATTCAATAGGTTTGGAGTGGAAAGGACGTCAATGACAAAGTTAAATGACTTTCCCAAGGTCTGAATAGAGTAGTAAAAAGATATAGTGCCTTCCTCATCAATGGATTCAGGTTTGATACAAAACCTCGTGAAAGATTGGGGAGGACTCAAAATTGTGGAATAGTTGTTAATTCTTCAATTACAAGTTATGCTAGTGATAGGGACAGTAATCCTGTTAAGGGAAATGTGGGGTATTACGGACTTCTTACTGACATTATTGAGTTGGATTACTATGGCAAATGGAAGGTTGTCTTATTTCGATGTGATTGAGCTGATGTTAATAATTCTCGTGGAATTAAAAAAGATCAATTTGGTTTTACAATGGTGAACTTCTCTCGATTAATTCACACTGGACAACAATTGATAGACGAGCCGTATGGATTTTCTTCTCAAGTGAAACAAGTTTTTTACTCGAAAGATCCAACTGATGACGGTTGGTACGTTGTACTCCGTAACACCCCTAGAGACTTGTTTGACATGGGCAATGGAAGTAGAGATGACATCGACGAAAGATCAGAAATTTTACCTTTTCCAGAACAAAACTTAAATGAAAATATCCTTAGTACTAGTACACAATTTCAATGGGTTTTCTAGGATGTGGATAAAGATATTTACGAATTATGATGTAGTGAGATTTTACGATTTTTTAATTATATGTAATATTATAATTTAAATCTTGATGTTGTTAAATATTACAACTATTTTATATGTACTATTATTGTTTGTATATAGTTACTAAAATTTCAACTATTTTATGTATATTGCAGATAAAATGCCAAGAAGAAGATTGCGAGGTATCAGTATTGTTCAAAATCCTCCGAATTCAGAAGAAAAAAAATAGTGAAAAACAAACTGGTATTGGATCTTTGAATGTTCTGAATACAAATTACGAACCTACAGAAATTCAAAGTAATGTTAAACTTTAATTTACATGCATGTTGACTTTTATTATTGATTTCTATTTCAAATTCTTATATTACAATATACCATTTTTCAGCTGAAAATGGTGAAACGCGCAAAACTCGAGGATGTACGCTACTAAAAGATTTATACGAGTTAAATTCTGCAGAGCGTGTCAAAGTAGCCAGAAACAGTCTTGGTCAGCTTGTTGGATCAGAAGCTCGACTTTTAGTAGGATACTTAGGCATTATAGCACGAAATGTCAATCTGTTGCCTATCAACTACGAGTCATGGCATCATATGCCTGATAGTAACAAAAATCAGGCTCTCAATAATATTAAGGTAATAACTTGAATGTAATTTATAATACTTTTGTTTAAGATTCATTTATATTTACTTTCTAAACTTGTGTTTTTTGTAGGAGAGATTTGTTTTAGAGGTCTCAGATAATTATGTCAAGAAGGCATTAGGAAAAAAATGGAGAGACCATAAAAGTGCTTTAAAGAAGGAATATTTTAAGAAAAATATAAGTCTTGAAGAGAAATTACGAAATGTCCCACCAGGATTGCTGAGGTACCAATAGGAAGATGCAGTTAGATTTTGGAATTCAAAGAAAGGAAAGGTATTACGTACTTCCAAACTCGTATAATTATTTCGATTTATAATATTTACTATATACGTAATAATAATTTCATAATGTAGGATCGTGAGCGTGTTGGCACTACAAGCAGGCAAAAACAAAAATTCACGCACACAGCTGGGTCGAAAAGTTTTGCTTGTGTAGCTGAGGACGACGTATTTTGAATTTATTAATTGTGTCAAATATTAATTAATTTATATTAAATAATATTTTTACTATTATATTGTAAGAACAATCGTCTGGTCAAAAAGTTGGACGCCTCCAACTTTTTGACATTACACATAGAAAGAAAGATGGATATCCTATGAATACTGAAGTTGCAGAAATTATGGTATATTTACTTAATAAAATTTGAATTATTTTAAATATTTATCATGTTTAATTATAATGGTTTAATTCGTCGTTTGTAATGCAAATAATGTTAAGTTATGTTGCATTTGTTTTAACTATATATTCGCTTCTAACTCTTTGATTGATTTATTAAGAGAAACTAAAGGATAAAAGGGTGGAGTATGAAGCGATCGCTTCAAGTGATAGCTCTGTTAATCTTGACGACATTGATAATCGAGTTATTACTGAAGCTTTGGGTCCAGAAAGGTATGGTCGTGTTAGATTTCAAGGATCTTTTGTAAACCCAACCCAATATTTTAAATCCAGCTCGCAGCAATACATGCCTTCGGGGAGTTAGACTTAAGCTGAAGTTTAGAGGTTAAAAGACCAACTAGCTCAAATGTAAGCGAGTAAAGTTGAGCAAATTGCTCAACTTAAAGCGGAGGCAGCAACGAGGGAAGCAGAGCAAAGAAGAAAATACGATAAACTCTAGCAACAACTTCAGAATATGATGAAGATGTTTCAGCAGTAGCAGAATCCGCCATCTTAGACGTTTGTTTTCTTATTGTAAGAATATTTTAACATTATAACTTTTAACATTATTGTAAGAATATTTTGTTATTTCATTTATTAATTTAGATCAAATATCTTTTGTTGGATTTGAAGTACAATTTAGATTTGTTGTTTTTGGTTGTTATAGGAAGGGTTGTATATGAATGAAAATGGATGTAAGAAATCTGCTAAAGTTAATGGCCTTTTTTTAACAAACGCCGCTAAAGAACACGACATTTAGCTTCTTTAGCGGCGTTTTTATTAAAAGCGCCGCTAAAGGTCATGTTCTATAGCGGCGTTTGTGGGAGAAGCGCTGCTAAAGGTCATGTTTTTTAGCTGCGTCTGTGGTAGAAGTGCCGCTAAATGTTATGTTCTATAACGGCGTTTGCAGTAAAAGCGTCGCTAAAGGTCATGTTCTATAGCGGCGTTTGTTGGAAAAACGCCTCTAAAAGTCATGTTCTATAGCGGTATTTTTTTAAATAAACGCCGCAAAATTTTAGCGGCGTTTTTTGCGGCGCTAATAAAAACACCGCAAATATTTTTAACGGCACTTATAGGCCCAAAAGAACGCCGCTAAAAACCTATTTTGTTGTAGTGATGTAAGTAATCCTTTGAATTAGTAATAAAATTTTATGAGGTTTATTTAAAAATAAATTAATTTATATTATAAATAAAACTATTATCCTTAATTAAAATTTAATGAAAAAATTAATAAAATATTATAATGTATCAGTTGTTACAAAAAAAAATTAATATATACAAACAAGGTAAAAAAAAACATAATGATTTGTTTGGTTGTCTAATTTTATAGAAAAAGTCATTTAGTTATCCATTTAACTTTTAGTCTCTTTTAACTATTAAATACGGAATGTTTTTTAAATCACTACAAAATGGATAGAAAAATTAATGTACAATAATTTTACTAACATGACTATACATGGATTGCCATGAAAATGCCAAATAATGAATTATTTTTAAAATTTTTAAAATTCTAAAAATTTAAAAATTGTTTTTAAAATTTAGGAATTATTAAAAATATAAAATATTATTTTTTAATATTATTTTTAAAAAATAATTAATTACTAACATTTCATACATGTGTTAACTTTTTAAGTATTTGGAAATTGTTAACCATGTCGGTACCTTTTAGATTCACGGTTGACACTAAAAACTTTTTTTACTAATAGCCATAGAATAGTGATACGTGTCTTAAAAAGGAAAAGAACTACAAATTTTTATATATTGTTTAGCCTTTCTTTTAGAAATTATTTTATTCCACGTGAGTAATGAATTAAACAAATGGATGTCTAGATTAATGTGGACCTATAAGTTGATTTGTTTAGGTTTATTTTAGATTTTAATTTTTAGTAATTTTATATTTCTTTATAATTTTTAAAAAAACTAATAATAAAAAAATTCTGATATTTTTTTTTAAAAAAAGAGAAAAACAAGTATTTTATAAAATTAGAAAATCATTTTTTTATTTTTTTATATTTTAAGAATTTTTCTTAATTTTTTCGTAGATATGAAAATAATATATTTTTGTTACTCACATTATTTCTTTAATATAATCATTATATTTAAATATTAATCACTAAAAATATATTTTTTTTAATAATATGTAATCTTTAGAATATACATTTATTTAAATCATGTTATTGTTCATTTATTCCAATCATGTTATTGTTCATTTATTCCAATCATGTTATTTTCTTATATTATATCTTATTTCGATATATTTCTGTGTGCCATGCTAAATAGGAATGGTGGAATCCATCAAAGAAAGCAACATATATCAAAATGACCAAAAAAGAAAGGGCAAACGATGGATTGCAAAAGTTTAAAGTAAAAAGGTAGCAACTATTAAAAAAAAACTATAAAATATATAAAACATATATAAAAGAATAATAAAAATTTAAGAGAAATTCTAAAAAATATAAAAAATCCCAAAAAACTAAAATTTTATAAAAATACCTATTTTCTTTTTAAATTATATTTTTAAATTTTATAAAAATATAAATGACTAAAAAAGTACATCTAATGTGAATATGAATACTTACATTTATCTAAATTTGGACCACACATTTGTGAAGGTTCATTATGCATGTTAAATAAAATAAAATATCCTACCCTTTTTTTTTTTTAAATTTTTAAGACTCGTGTAACTATTTTACTGGCTGTTAATATAAAAGTTAACGACTTCAATTACGTATCTAAAAAACGTAGTAACTTAATTAACTGTTTTAAAGTTTAGATATCAATTAGAAATGAAGAAGTTGCAAGTATAAATTAAATTCAAGTTATCAAATTCAATAACTAAATATACATTAATAATTATGATATATAAAAATAAGATAAATTATGATTTAATATTTGTGAATATTTAAGTAGAGTAGTAAAAGAACAATCATATTGTCCCAATACTTCCATTTTTATTTAGTTTATTTTACCAAAATGTTGTATGATGTATGTGCAATTAATTGAATTTTTAAAAAAGATAATTGAGTCTTACTTTAATTTGTATTATTGTTGTTACAATAAGGAGAATATGTGTCTAAACGCTTTTAAGCACATATTATTCATGGATTTAAAGGTTAGGAATTATTGGTAACAATAATAGTAGGAATTGTATAAAATACTAAATTGAAAAATAAGGAATAAAAGAGTGAATCACTGAGGAAAACAACAAAAATGAAAATTAGTTAAATAAAAATGAGAAAAAAAAAAGTAGAATTAGGGTTTTGAAATAATAAAAATGAAATTTTAAACTTACGGTATTTTTTATATTTTAAATTAAAATCACTTGGACTTCAGTTTTCTCTGCTACATATGTTTAATTTGGAAGGATTATATTTTTTATTAGGTTAAATATACTTTTTACCTATCTTTCGCTTCAATTACATAAATAGTAAGTACGACAAACAATGTTAACTTTTTTCATGTTTTCGAATGAATAATTGAGGCAAGGTGTAACGTCCCAAAATGTCTCGAATTTTCTTACAATACTTTTGCAAGAATTTCATGAGTATTCTTATATGAAAATCTAATTTCCATGAATTTATTTAGATTTGAATTATTGGGAAGTTGTTTTAAGTCAATTTCAAAATTTTAGGCTCAATCATGTAGAATACGAGGTAAAATGATAATTTTATCATTGAGGGTATTTTCATTATTTGAGACATGTTTATGATTAAATATTAAACTAAAAATAATGTGAGTTTGGTGATAATATGATACTTTGACTTTTCAAACTCAACTCATACTTGTAGAATAAACATTAATCACTTATTAAATAAATTTTACTTTTTGGCCACATGTGTATTTTAAAATGCAAAAAAGGGAAGAAGCCGCATATTTTATCCTTACCAACCAACCATTTATTGGGAGAGGAAAAAAAACTCCCATTTCCACACTTTTCTCTTCCAAATCTCACCATAATTCTTCACTTTGCGAGATTTTTTCTTGAAAACTATATTGGAGCCATTATTGATCAACATCTCCACCACCCACTCACTTAGAGTTTGTTAGTTTAGAGTAAGAAGTTGATTCTTGCGTGAGAAAGATGGTATTGGTAAGGGCTTTGCAACATCTTCATCTCATTTTATATTTGAAAGCTTATGATTAGTTTTTGGGCCATTTAATGCAAGTTTCACATTTTGTTGATATGTGTTTAGTTTGCCTTGTATGATTTATGAAGAAAAAAAAAAGTTCCTAGAAGAGATTCTAGCAAAGGAAAAAAGAAAATTGTGAAATGAAGCCATTAGAAGAGCCCTTCCTCTCATTTTGTAGCTTTTGAAGGTAAGTTCTCATGGAATTTACTATATTTCCTTGTTAAATATGCATATCGATATATTTTAAATGTGTTAAATTTGCTTAAAAACATGAGAAAACATGACATATTGGAAATGTGAATTTATATACGGTTTGGTTGGAATTTGATAGTTTTCATGCCCAATGGAGTTATTTTGTTTGTTAAAGGGAAGTTTGAGATTTAACATGGTGGATTATAAGTATGTATAAGAGTGCACATATGTTCTTATTTTGTAGAACATAAATTGTGACTATGGAAATAAGTACCAAAACTCTAAATATGTCATGATATAACTCTTGCATACAAGTGCCTTATTAACGGTAAAATTGAGTTGTTGTGATCTTTGGTTCTATAAATTTGCATGACCTTTTTTCATGAATATGAAAAAATACATTTCACTTTCGATTTGGCTCTGAAAGGACTAGTATATGAAAAATTATATACCTCTTCTCTATTCCATAATTAACCTTGAACATACAATATATCTATCATTCATGCCCATGTAAACATGGTAGAAAAGTTCGGAATCGGTTGGCATGCCAATTAGGGTCAAATGTGCATTTCTGTTTAGTTTGGATTTGATATGGAACTCTATTGTGTGATCCCTTAGTTGGGAATTCTATGAGAACCATTAGATTTTCACCATCGTTTTGGAGACTTATTGACGTGTTTGGAGGTTTACCCACTTACATTGTAACAACCTGTTTTTTAGTGGTGTCGAAAACGGTAGTTTCGGGATAACCACTTCCAGACGTACCCATGTCCAGAGTATGAATACTACAATAAAATATAGAAATATGAGGCGGTATCCGCAAGTATACGGGTCAAGTTGTAATATAATTTTACAACAAAGTCGATAAGTATTCTAAGGATTATACCCAAGGGAGGTGAGTGCTAGATCAATTCTAACCTAAACATTAAAAGATATAATTAGTACTTTAAATTAGTAATAGTAAAAGAACATAATAAAAGGGTATTTTTTTTAAGATTTTTATAATGATAAAATAAAATAACATAAAAGAAATAAAATTCAAGAGAGAAGAGTAGAGTGAATCAAATCTTGATTATGGGTGATTAGCTCGTTTTGGTAATCCCAATCAACTGTCGTTTCGGGTTCCTCGTCAATCAACTAGTCACTACCCTAGCAGGATCTTCCGATCTTCCACTCACATAATGAGTCAGCAATGACTACTTATCTTCCGACCTCACAATACAGACTAGTTTGGGGGGAAGGTGTTCACGGATGGGCAATTACCAATTTTGGGTTAATTTCCACCTTGATGACTTCCCACGGTTATCAAGCTTAGTGTTTGTTTTACGTTCTTCCTTTCCCAAACAACTGATCTGTTGAGTAACCCTACAAAATAGTTAATAGATCATACCTCTACTCACTAATCCCCATAAGAAGATTAGTTCCTCATGGCTTTCATAAACAGTATGGAGTTGATGTAAAGAGAAAACATGATAAATGGATTAAAGTGTAGAGTTTAAGAAAACGTCTGATTTGTATTAAAGATGAAAAACAAATGCACAGAGTTTGATGATCTCCACAAATTAGATCTCTTGAAAAGAACAATTGAAAATAAATTCTAAAAACTAAAAGAGAAAGAAAACTAAACTAATTTTAAAAGAGAGAATCCAGGCTAAGTGAATGATGTCTATAACATGTGCCAAAGGAGCTTATTTATAGGTTCTAAGTGGTCGTCTTCCTTAACCCTAGGTTATGACGTTTTCGAGCTTTAAGTTTGATTGTGTAGACCAAAATGCCCTTGTTTTGTATTTAATTTCCATTCCAATGTTGATGTCGCGACACAACAGGACCTGTGTCGCGACATGGTAGTCAGTGTACTCCTCTTGGAGTATCTTTAGGGGTATGTCACAACACCCTCAGGCTGTGTTGCGAAATTGAAGGCAGTATTGAGATTTCTCTATTCTACTCCCTATGTTGCGACATCGATCAGCCCATGTTCCAATATAGTGACCAGTATCAGTTTAGTACGCCTTTTAATAGTCTCCTACACACTCACAAAGTGCGTTAGCTCACCCTTAGGCCTCATTTGATTCTTAAGGTCAATAAAAGACTCAATTTGCACATTTTATTAACTTATTAAAAACTTAAGAAAACATAATTCAAACCTACTGAAAATGCTTGTTTTCAAGCTCATAAAGTGTGATAATTAATTTAATTTGCTAAACCAAATTGTGGCAGATCAAACTCCTCCACACATAAGTCATTGCTTGTCCTCAAGCAACATGAACAAAAACAAGAAATAAAAATGACAACCCTTAAGCAAATATGATACAGATATTGACTTCGAAGCACATGACTTAGGTATTTCACATTCTCTACAACTTTAACGTGATGAATAACTGATTTACCACCGTTGGCTTCAAACATCTAAGTTAAGGATGTTACAAAGTGTACAAGTATTAAGGGTCTCACCTATAGGGATCCATCAATAAATCATACAAGTACTTTGATTATCCGAGAAAAATACAAATAGTCATTTATGCGTATGTTTAGTATGATGTCCATTCGTGTATAAGGATATTTGGGTCATATAGGACTTTTCGGCTTGTAACGTTCTGAGGCTTAGGACAGGTATCGAATTCAAAGATAGTATGCATCAAGAGGGTTACAAACATGAAAATAGTTTGGCACATCACGTTAGTCCCTATTCGTCCTCTTTGGTGGCCTTTACTCGCTCACCACCTTATTTCTCCTTCTCTCACCTTTCTTGTCTCTCCATATATAGGAATTCATAGCATGACATAGTAACAATGGCTAGCCTACGAGTTTCTATGCACTAATGAACGAGTTTCTTGTTCTTTTGTGACTTTGCCACTTTCTTTTTCAGTTCATCTCACTCAAGAATGATTTTTTTATTTTTTGAGAACTTTTTCTACTCATATTACTTTTGCTTTTTTTGCATTTTTCTTTTGTTTTGCACTTTCAGGCTAACCTATAGTTCCCATATCACACTAATCTTTCCAACTCCATCGTGATGTATCTACTTAACCCTCAATGCGTATGGCTAGATGTCTATAGTCGTCCAGTGCAGGACCAAAGAAAAAGGGTAAATACAAATTAACATTTTTAGGCTCGGGGTTTGTAATGAGGTTCATCAAGAAGTGTCAACAGGCTCAAAAATCGATACTAAAGGTGAACATAAATAAGCCAGCTTTTTGGCTCTAGGTGTGTTCCAAACAATGCCTTAGGTCATCCCTAAATATCTTAGTATGCACAAATTTAATCAACCAAACAAACTCAAATTCAACCATTTATCATTCATACTAGCATGCTAGTATCATTGTATTTTCTATATCATTTGGTACAATTGATTGCTTAATACCTATTTACAGTGTAACATATAGAACTTAGTAGTCTAATAATCAAAAATTTAAAATCATCTACCATCATGCCAAATTTATTTGTAAATACAAACAGCCTATGTAAATGCTCCTAACCAATCACTTGTATTTCTACAAGCTTAAGCACACCAAAGACAAGAAAAATCCAAGAAAAATGTAGAAATTGAAAACAAATCAACAAGTTTTCTATGCTACCCCCACACTTTAGTTGACACATTGTCGTCAATGTGTAGCCCCTAAAGAGATAAGGAAAGAAGTTACCTAATTGATTGTGGTCGCTCTAATTGCTAATGGTGGGTGCTTCTTCCTTTGATCGTGTAAAGATCAAATTGTTTGTGTCTCTTTCATGTTGGGTTCCTCCATAGAAAACTTAAACAAAATGCAATATAACTAAAATCTATTATTAGTCCTACTCTTACAAAGTTTAAATCAAAATCATCCAAAAATTAATACAAGTCTTTAATATTAAAAGTTTTTCAATATTCTTCTTCAAAATCCATCTCCTCGCTTCATCGTCCTGTTCATCCTCTCCTTCCTCTTCGCTTTCATGTACCTCTTCTTCTTGTTCTAGATTTGTTGGCGAAAACGTGTCAGGTGTATAATTGGGGACCCAAATGTCGTTTTGCCTTGCAAATTCTTGAAAAAGTAGTACCGACTCTTACATCCACTGAATCATCCAATCTAGCTTTGGATGACTACTCTCACCGACATCCTGTTGAGCTTGTGCCAAACTTTGTGACGAAGTTGGCGTAGTTGTCGCTTCTTGTTGTCACTTGTTTAAATCTTTTAATTGTTTAGCTCGTAGTTCAATGTACTGTTGGAACAAAATGTCCCCAATAATACTTCGGGAAGGTTTCAGCCACTGTTCAGTAGATGTCATAGGTACACTCACCTTTTTCCATAAAGTTGTTACTGTTGGATCGCCGGTACCCCATGGCGCAGCAGAATAAAATTAGATCCGGCGATCCAAATCATGGATCCATGTGTGAGGAACGAATCAGGGTGAAATAAAGGTTTCGAAATTACCAAAACTTCAATCTGAGTAGACAGCGATGCCTTGGCAACAAGAGTTTTGATCTACTGTCGAATCAAGCCTCAACCTTTTCCGATGTCGGCCTCTACGTAATCCACCCGGTTTGACTATGAACGGAAGAAATCTCCAAAACTGTTTTGGAGGTTTATTTGCTTGACGGCTGCTAGACCTAACAAGCAATCACTTAGGGTTTTTTTTATGTCAAGCTTTGTCTCCTTTTAATACCTTTTATAATGGGTGTCTTTTTCATTGGGCCTTTTATAATTGGTATCCTTTTAATTGGGCCTTTTATAATTGGTGTCTCTTGAATGTATTATAAGATTAAATAAATATAATAAAGTTTTTAACCGAAAATTATAATTACATTAATTATATCCGAAATTTATAATTACATTAATTATAATAAGGATTTCGGTAAACTATATTTATTTAAATTTATATATGAATCAAATTCATATATTGATAAAATTATGTTATCATTATGTGTACAACATCCTTGTACATATAATATGTTCAATATTTGATTGCCCAATTAAATTAATTCTTTAATTAATTTAATTTATGTGACAACCAAGCACAATACCAACTATATTTTATTCCGTTCATTTCAACCATAGGTTGTGACCCTGTAGGTTCTTGCAACGTTAGCAGTAATACTAGAACGATTCTATTGTCACAGACAATGAGTGGCATCTAGCAATGCATCATTGCTACCTAAGTTACAAGAAATCATGATTCGACATAATCTTTTGTGATTCACCTTTCATGCATTAATCCTTAAGTCCTTTATCTCTGCAATGGATACAAGTCATGGGATAGTCACACTTGTATAGTCCATCCCATGTTTCTTGATATCTTGAGTAGACTATGATATACAAATTAGTATGACATCTCATATCAATTTATTTGAGCATGGCCATGCATTTCTAGTCTCACTCAATCAAGTGGCCTAAGATATTACTCCTATTATGTAGGAGGGACTTATCCTTTATTGATCAACCATATCCCTCTACATAGATTGTGGTATATCCAACATCAGCCTTTATAGAACAACCTGTTATGGTGTACGTTTGACTGTATCAAAATATACAACTCACGATGCTGGGATAATAATGATCTCAAGTCTGAGGATCATATACATATTAATCACTATGAGTAATGTTGTGACAATTACATAATAATCCAAGAAACATACTCATAGCGGGTCAATCCAATATGTTGTTCTCTAACACACATATTCATGCATTGATTTTGACACTCCATATCAATGACAACTCTTTATCATCAATCAACTACATGTTAGTCTTAATGCATTATTATTGTCCTAGTCAACAATAATACTCGACTAAGGATCTTTTAAGAATAATCATATTATTCTCAGGACATTATTATAAAACAGTTTATCTATACACACAGAAAGAAAAACTGAAATAATAATGACAACGCTTTATATTAATAAACATGGTAAATTAAGTATGTTATTACAACCATCTCATGATTGATTTTTGGGCATACTCTTACAATCTCCCACTAGCACTAAGACCAATCACTCATATATCTAATACCAAGTGACTTAGTGTGACGATCATGCTTCTGCTGTGTCAGAGGCTTGGTCAGGGGATCAGCAATGTTATCATCTGAAGGTACTCTGCATATCTCTACATCCCCTCGATCGATAATCTCTCGAATAAAATGGTAGCGTCTAAGTATATGTTTGGATCGCTGGTGAGATTTGGGTTCTTTAGCTTGTGCAACAGCTCCATTGTTATCACATCGGAGTTCTATAGCATCTGATATGCTAGGCACAACCCCTAGTCCAGTAATGAACTTCTTGATCCAAACCACTTCCTTTGCTGCCTCACTGGCTGCAATATATTCAGCCTCTGTTGTAGAATCGGCTACTGTACTTTGCTTTGAACTCTTCCAGCTCACAGCACCACCATTAAGGCAAAACACAAAACCTGATTGCGATCGAGAATCGTCCTTGTCGGTTTGGAAGCTGGCATCAGTGTAACCTTTTACACTTAACTCTTCCTCACCTCCATATAATAGGAACGTATCCTTAGTTCTTCTTAAGTACTTAAGGATACTCTTGACTGTGGTCCAGTGACCTTCACCGGGATCTACTTGATACCTGCTCGTCATACTTAAGGCATACGAGACATCTGGACGGGTACATAACATAGCATACATGATAGACCCAATAGCGGAAGCATATGGAATTTTACTCATACGTTCTCTCTCTTGTGGGGTTGAAGGACACATTTCCTTCGAGAGTGAAATACCATGTCTCATAGGTAGGAATCCTCTTTTAGATTCTTCCATACTGAACCTTTTCAGTACTTTATCTATGTATGTACTTTGGCTTAGACATAGTAGTCGTCTTGATCTATCTCTATAGATCTTGACTCCTAAGATATAAGTGGCTTCGCCCAAGTCCTTCATAGAAAAACAACTTCTTAACCAAGTCTTAATAGACTGCAAGGTAGGTATGTCATTTCCCATGATAAGTATGTCATCCACATATAGTACTAAGAATGTGATAGTGCTCCCACTAACTTTCTTGTAAACACATGGTTCATCTTCATTTTTGATAAAACCAAACTCTTTGATTGCATCGTTAAAACGAATATTCCAACTTCGAGAAGCTTGCTTTAATCTATAAATGGATCTTTGTAGCTTACATATCTTTCTAGCATCCTTTGGATTTACAAAACCTTCAGGTTGTGTCATATACACATCCTCTTCAAGTTTCCCGTTAAGGAAAGCTGTCTTGACGTCCATCTGCCAGATTTCATAATCATGAAATACAGCTATGGCGAGCAAGATCCTGATGGATTTAAACATAGCTACATGAATTTGGCGAAAACCTTTAGCGACTAATCTCCCTTTGTATGTTTGTACATTACCATCCATGTCTGTTTTCTTTTTGAAAACCCATTTGCACCCTATAGGTTTAACCCCTTCGGGTGGGTCAATCAAAGTCCATACTTGGTTTTCATACATGGAATCCATCTCAGATCTCATGGCCTCAAGCCATTTCTCAGAGTCTGGGCTCGTCACCGCTTCTTGATAAGTCCTAGGCTCATCTTGATCTATAAGAAGAACGTCACCATGCGTTGTAATGAGAAATCCATATCTCTCAGGTGCACGACGTTCTCTTAAAGATCTGCACGGTGGTTGTGTTTCTACAGCAGTTGTTTGTTCTTCAATTTCTTGTGGAATTTGTTGTTGTTCAATCTCTGGTTCAGTAGTATCTTGTGATTCTCGAATTTTTTCAAGTTCAATCTTTCTCCCACTTCCTTTTTTAGAAGTAAATTCTCTCTCTAAGAAGACACCAGTCCGAGCAACAAACGTTTTGTTCTCAGTGGGATTAAAGAAATAATATCCTTTGGTTTCTTTTGGATACCCCACAAAAATACACCTTTCAGATCTGGGTTCAAGCTTAGTAGACGTCTGACGTTTAACATAAGCTTCACAGCCCCAAATTTTCATAAAAGACATACTAGGACGTTTCCCAGTCCACATCTCATATGGCATCTTTTGAACTGATTTAGATGGAACACGATTTAGTGTGAAAGCAGCTGTCTCAAGTGCATGTCCCCAAAAGGAAGTCGGTAGATCAGCATGACTCATCATGGATCAAACCATGTCTAACAAAGTTCGATTTCTTCTCTCAGATACTCCATTCCATTGAGGAGTACCAGGAGGAGTAAGTTGTGAGACAATCCAACATTCTTTCAAAAGATCATCAAACTCTAGGCTCAAGTACTCTCCACCTCGATCAGATCGTAGTGACTTGATAGTTTTGCCTAGTTGATTTTGTACTTCATTTTTGAATTCCTTGAACTTTTCAAGGGACTCAGACTTATGGCGCATGAGATAAACATACCCATATCTACTGAAATCATCAGTGAAAGTAATGAAGTAGTGAAATCCACCTCTGGCCTGTGTATTTATTGGTCCACATACATCAGAATGTATTAGATCCAATAAATCACTAGATCTTTCACTTTTACCAGTAAAAGAAGATTTAGTCATTTTTCCCAATAAGCAAGATTCACATACTTCAAATTGTTCAAAAACAAATGAATTCAAGAGACCATCTTTATGAAGTTTGGATATGCGTTTCTCACTTATGTGGCCCAAACGACAATGCCAAAGATAAGTTTGATTTGAGTCATTTATTTTAGATCTTTTAGTATTTATGTTGTAAATGGGATTCGTCTGATCTAAAATATAGAGGCCATTAATCAATTGTGCCGAACCATAGAAAACATTATTGAGATAAAATGAACAACAATTATTCTTAATAATTATCTCAAAACCAATTGTGTCTAAACAAGAAATTGAAATAATATTTTTAGTCAAACTGGGCACAAAATAACAATCCTCTAAACATAAATCAAGTCCACTAGGCAAAGATAAAGTATATGTTCCCACAGCTAATGCAGCAACTTTTGCTCCATTTCCAACTCGTAGGTCCACATCTCCTCTAGCCAAAGTCCTACTCCTTTGTAGTCCCTGTACAGAAGTACAAATATGAGAACACAACCAGTATCTAATACCCAAGAAGTAGTAGTTGATAAATTAATATCAATAACATAAATACCTGAAGCAGACATTTTGCTTGCTTTAGCCTTCTTGACTTCTTCAAGATAGACAGGGCAGTTCCGTTTCCAATGTCCAGTCACACCACAATGAAAACAGTTTCCTTCCTTAGACACCCCACCTTTAGGTTTCAGTGCAGCCTTTCCTTTTCCAAATTTGGGCTTACCTTTACCCATGGGCTTTGTTTGAACTTTGGCCTTTCCCTTGTCCTTGTTGTTACGGACCATCATATGGGCTTGAGTCCAACCTTTTTCAAGTTGCCTTCAGCAGTTCGTAACATACTGAGCAATTGTGATAGAGTCTTGTCAATTTCATTCATATTGAAATTGAGGACAAACTGGCTGTAGCTATCCGGCAATGATTGTAAAATAACATCAGTGGCCAACTCTTGGCTCAATGGAAACCCAAGCTTAGACAGGCTTTCAATATAGCCTATCATCTTAAGGACATGAGGTCCTACTGGGCTTCCTTCAGCCAACTTACATTGGAATAGGGCCTTAGAGATATCAAACCTCTCTTGCCGTGCTTGTCCCTGATAAAGTTCTTTCAGGTGCTCGATCATATCATAAGCAACCATGTCCTCATGTTGCTTCTGAAGTTCAGGATTCATAGTGGCAAGCATAAGACATCCAACATCTATAATGTCATCGAGATACTTCTTGTAAGCATCTCTATCAGTCCTCGAGGCATTAGCGGGTGGTTCATTAGGAAGTGGTTGTTCAATGACATATAATTTTCGTTTTTGTTTAAGGACAATCCTCAAGTTACGGAACCAATCAAGAAAATTCAAACCATTCAATTTGTCCTTCTCAAGGACCAATCGCAATGAGAGTGTGCTAGTGTTTGCAGCCATAATATATCTACAACAATTAAATATGCATGTGAGTAAATTTACCAATTTTATATCAATCATTAAAAAGACTTTATTAAATGATGTTCCCACTATTTTATTTCAAAATTAATAACCCTCGTATATTAATTTCGAAAAAACTTTCTCAAAAGTATTTCTAGTAGGTTAAGGATCCATATTTCACCACCTCTTAAGTCAGCTTTGGCTTTACTCTTAAGATTATGGTTATTTAGGTAAGCAACATTTGCTAATTACATCATATGTAACTCCTAATATTTGGTGAACAACTCTTGTTCTAATCATCTTATGATTTATCCAATTTACTTGCCTCTAGGTTTCTAATCCTATTAGAGTAACCTAGTTAAGTCATTAACCAATTTTTTAACCAGCGAATATCACTTGTTTATTCTTCGCGTTTAACCAAGATAAATACTAGTACTTCGCTTTGGCAGAACCTACATAGTATTGATCTAGGCCTTAACGAGGGCAAAATTGGAAGGCCATGTTGACTTAATATTTTAATAGAGGGATTTTATTAAGGCTGTTGCATCTCACCAATTATGGTCTACTTTAGCCCATTTAGTCTTCTAATCGATCTCATCAATTAATAGGGTTTATTATCACCAAGTTTTAATATATATAATAGGCATGCTTTAGACATCCATAGTATCTCATACATGAATAAATAAAGCAATAAATAAATGCAATAGTTATAGCCCATAAACTAAGGTGGTTCAACCTAAGCCAATGGGAAAACCAAAAAGAAACCTAAAGGTGTAAGCCATTTCACAAGCTATCATTCACAATCATTGTCCCACCTTCCTTTTCGTTTGGCCCACAGCAACTTTTGAAAATTACAATATGCAGAAACTCGTTTTACATACGAGGGAATAAGATGAGAAGAGAAATACAAGAGAATATAAGTAAGGCACGAAAAAAATACAACCATTTATCGAATGGGTCATTGAGCTATAACTATGCATTTCAAACACCGTGCATGTCAAAAATAGCATACATAATTCATTTTTTTTTAAGGTGAATTATAAAATATCCTTTCAACCTTTTGTGGCCCATCAAGTTTATAAATTTCTTTTATTAACAAAACTTTTTGCGGGGGGTCTGAGGAGGTCGGAGGAAGCGGGGGCAGAGCCCCCGCGGTACGAATCGCATACCCCAGTCAAATGAAACCTCACGATTTGATAACTTTTATCAACAGAATCGTGTTTTTAGAATTTTAATCCTTGAGGTTTCATATCGGAACAACCCTTGTTCCACTAGCCAGTTAGCACTTACTGGAAACTATAAATACCACCGTCGCATTATTACAGATTTGTTAATAGTTAACACTAATAACATAAAATCGAATAGGCCACAACACCATGATTAATATTTAATCAATTACCGAAAGGAACAGTTATCAAGTTATGCTTAAACGATTTAAACAATCGAAAATACAATAAGATCAAAACATGCATCTCATACAATTGCATCACCCAAGTATTTAAACCCGAGTTCGTATCACACAAGTGGCTCTGATACCACTGTTGGATCGCTGGTACCCCATGGCACAGCAGAATAAAATTAGATCCGGCGATCCAAATCATGGATCCATGTGTGAGGAACGAATCGGGGTGAAATAAAGGTTCCGAAATTACCAAAACTTCAATCTGAGTAGACAGCGACGCCTTGGCAACAAGAGTTTTGATCTACTGTCGAATCAAGCCTCAACCTTTTCCGATGTCGGCCTCTACGTAATCCACCCGGTTTGACTATGAACGGAAGAAATCTCCAAAACTGTTTTGGAGGTTTATTTGCTTGACGGCTGCTAGACCTAACAAGCAATCACTTAGGGTTTTTTTTATGTCAAGCTTTGTCTTCTTTTAATACCTTTTATAATGGGTGTCTTTTTCATTGGGCCTTTTATAATTTGTATCCTTTTAATTGGGCCTTTTATAATTGGTATCTCTTGAATGTATTATAAGATTAAATAAATATAATAAAGTTTTTAACCGAAAATTATAATTACATTAATTATATCCGAAATTTATAATTACATTAATTATAATAAGGATTTCAGTAAACTATATTTATTTAAATTTATATATGAATCAAATTCATATATTGATAAAATTATGTTATCATTATGTGTACAACATCCTTGTACATATAATATATTCAATATTTGATTGCCCAATTAAATTAATTCTTTAATTAATTTAATTTATGTGACAACCAAGCACAATACCAACTATATTTTATTCTGTTCATTTCAACCATAGGGTGTGACCCTGTAGGTTCTTGCAACGTTAGCAGTAATACTAGAACGATTCTATTGTCACAGACAATGAGTGGCATCTAGCAATGCATCATTGCTACCTAAGTTACAAGAAATCATGATTCGACATAATCTTTTGTGATTAACCTTTCATGCATTAATCCTTAAGTCCTTTATCTCTGCAATGGATACAAGTCATGGGATAGTCACACTTGTATAGTCCATCCCATGTTTCTTGATATCTTGAGTAGACTATGATATACAAATTAGTATGACATCTCATATCAATTTATTTGAGCATGGCCATGCATTTCTAGTCTCACTCAATCAAGTGGCCTAAGATATTACTCCTATTATGTAGGAGGGACTTATCCTTTATTGATCAACCATATCCCTCTACATAGATTGTGGTATATCCAACATCAGCCTTTATAGAACAACCTGTTATGGTGTACGTTTGACTGTATCAAAATATACAACTCACGATGCTGGGATAATAATGATCTCAAGTCTGAGGATCATATACATATTAATCACTATGAGTAATGTTGTGACAATTACATAATAATCCAAGAAACATACTCATAGCGGGTCAATCCAATATGTTGTTCTCTAACACACATATTCATGCATTGATTTTGACACTCCATATCAATGACAACTCTTTATCATCAATCAACTACATGTTAGTCTTAATGCATTATTATTGTCCTAGTCAACAATAATACTCGACTAAGGATCTTTTAAGAATAATCATATTATTCTCAGGACATTATTATAAAACAGTTTATCTATACACAAAGAAAGAAAAACTGAAATAATAATGACAACGCTTTATATTAATAAACATGGTAAATTAAGTATGTTATTACAACCATCTCATGATTGATCTTTGGGCATACTCTTACAGTTACTAGCTAGGGAAAGAAAACTCCCACCTTCTAACTGCTAATGCATCTTTTCATGTTTTGATGGATCCATTTGCCGATACAGACCTACTTTTTTCTTCTTCTTTTTTTTTTTTTTTTGCAGAATAACATACAGTAAAACTGCTAGAAAAGTATTAACATTAGAAATATTTAAAGCAGGTACTATTCGAGTGCACACAAATTGAATCCACATTTTAGCCTCTGAAAATATAATAGCTAGATGAAAGGACACGGGAACATTGGTACCTGAGTGATATTTCCATTCGCCCCTTCCTTCAGTTTGAAACTTTATAATATTATCCATGTATATGTCTCAAAATACTCTAAAATAATTTCCTCAATAAAATATTTTTCATAGTATGGAGCATTATGAAGGTCACAAATAATCTAAGGGGTTACTCGCACAAACTTCCCTCGCACAGTTACCGTTTCCCACATATGACCTTCAGTGCTCCTAGACTCTTGGTCCCGTAATGACCATACAATTCTTGAACAACGAGGACCACAACACTATCTTTAGGGATCATCTAAAAACGTTCCCACCTATGATATCTGACTAAAGGCCATATTTACTTACACAAAATCATTGATGGATCAAAACCCTTTTCTTGGATAAAGGTTTTTCCTTGAAGTTTAATAAAATATTTTCCAATATTCGGGTTTGAAAAATTAGAGGGATTTGGAATCATCGATGATTATGGTTCATTAGTTCATCTAACTTTTCTAGATGGCATGATATCTAATGTTATTAACTAATGAATTCAATAGAACAATAAGAATGAAGATACGAACCCTTAACCTTGCATGAATGGTTGGATTCCTTATCATGTTTTTGTTTTGTGCATCGCTCCTAGATACACTTTCATTTTTTCCTACATCACGTGAGATTGAGAGAAGAAATACCCCTACACAAATCAAGAAGTAAAAGAAAAGGGTGAGTTTTTAGGGTTTTATGGGTTTTGGGAAATTTAAGAGATTAAATTGGTAATGTGAATTTAAATAGAAGTTAAATATGTTTTTAGGTTAAAAAATAGGTGTTTTGGGTGTTTAAAATTAGGTAAATTAAGGTTTATGTAACACCCCTTACTCGTATTCAATGCCGGAACAGGGTATGAGGCATTACCGGACATAAACACAAGCAAACATATAAAATCGAGACATAAATTTCCATCCAAGTTTGAAACCTTTCGCATACATTCATATCATCCCTATCACGAGCCTACGAGGCCCAAAACATACATCGGAAGTGGTTCGAGACTAAACCAAGAACTTTGGAAACTTTTGGGAAACATAGAAAATTTTTCATGTAAAAGGGGTCACACGCCCGTGTGGGTTCGGGACATGCCCGTGTGACCCTAAGACACGCCCGTGCTTCAGGCATGTTCAAATTAGGGAGCTTTCTGTTTATGGCATCATCACCAAATTGAGGTTATATGGCCAAGTCATACGCCCGTGTGCTTAGGCCGTGTGATCGATTCAATTTTCATAATTTTTTCATAAAATAGGTGTAGACTTCACACGGCCAGGGCACACGCCTGTGTTCGAGGCTGTGCCGTCCACACGGCTGAGACACACACCCGTGTGCTCATTACTGAGCATTCTGTTTTGCAACAATTAAGGTGTAGGGGACACACGGCCAGAACACACGCCCATGGGGCAAGCCATGAGTCACACATGTACTAGACACACGGGCGTGTGTCTACCCGTGTAGACAAAAACAAGGCTATTTACCAAGCCATTTTGTCACCCTTTTATGCACATACCTACACAACAAAATATAAAACCAATCCAAGCATATACATTCAACCAAAATTATCCAAAACCAAGGCAACAACACTCATTCATATCCTACCATCTATCACATACAACCATCACATACTTATCAACTCAAGCATGCAAGTTCCCACATCCATGACAAGCATCATCATATGTATATATACTTAAATAATATTAGCCAATTTCAATGACCATTTACAAAATGAATTATCAACCATCATAAGCCAACACATTTGGCCAAATCAATTATGACACATGACAAAATGACCAAGTCCCTATACATGCCATAACTCAAAATGTTAAATTCATTGGTACCCAAAATGATACGTTGATAGTGTGAGTGAATCTCCGACAGTCTTGGATCCCCGAGCTAGCTTGGTGACACTATAAGACAAGAGAAAAGAAAGGAGAGTAAGCTTTAAAGCTTAGTAAGTTCCTATGCAAATAATAGGCATTATAACACACACTTAACACATAATTAACATGATGTAAATTAATATAAATGTCATTATAAATCTCATAGTCAAACTTGCTCAATCACAAACTTACCGAGGGTTCATCACATATCGAGCTCATTAAGCATGAGTTTTATGTACATACCTGTACCCAAGTGCAACATACCAAATTCTTTCACAACTTTAACATTTCTGTCAAGCTACCCGTTGAATCACTTGGAATACTAAAGGATACTCGGGACATCTCGCATTCACAGTACCATACCAATGCCATATCCCAGATATGGTCTTACATGGGATCTCATATCGATGCCAATAGCCTAGCTATGGTCTTACACGAAGTCTCATATCGATGCCATATCCCAGATATGGTCTTACACGAAATCTCAATAACCTTAATGTCATGACATTTGTATCCTAATTATTCCTAAGGTTCAACAGAGATTTTCTCGCTTGTTGAACTTTTTCGATTACGTTCAAGGATTCGATCATAAATCATCCACTATTAAAGCATTTAAAACATAAATAAAATAATGCATTATTTACATACGAACTTACCTCGGTATAAAAATAGTAGGAATGGGACCTAATCGTCAAATACTTTATTTTTCCCCCGATCTAGGTTCGAACCTCATTTCTCCTGACCTATAATAGAAAATTTAACTAATTTATTATTCACATCATTCAATTCAGTCCAAAAATCACATTATGGAAAAATTACATTTTTGCCCTTAAACTTTGACATATTTGCATTTTTGCCCCTAGGCTCGAAAAATGAAATCTATTCAACTTCTTCGATTCCCAAGCCTATCCGATCCTCTTTTATACTTATAGTAGTCCACATTTTTCATTTAATCACACTTTTACACACTTTTTACAATCTTTTTACAAATAGGTCCTTTTAACATTTTCATCAAAAACCACCTAGAAAAAGTTGTTTATCACACATCAAACATGCATAATCCACCATTATACATGAAAATACACAAATATTGTAACACCCATTACCCGTATCCGACGTCGGGATAGTGTACGAGGCATTACCGGACTTATTCACAAGCAAACATTCAAAACTAAGACAAGAATTTCCACTCAAATTTAAAACTTTTCAAAAGCATTCATATTGTCCCTAAAACAAGCCTGTGAGGCTCAAAAAATGTATTGAAAGTGGCTCGGGACTAAACAAAGAACCTTGGAAACTTTTAGAAAACTTAGAAACTTTTTCACGAAAAAGGGGTCACACGCCCGTGTGGGTTCAGTGTAACAGCCCGATTTAGGGGCTAGTCGGAATAGTGATCTCGGGATCACTAATCTGAGGTTAGAAGAAATTATTTTCATGATATTTTATGAGTTAGAGTATGATAGTATAAGTACATGATAATTTTGCTGCTTTAATTTTAGCGATTTCATGCTTAATCGTGAAAACTGACTAAATCGCATTGAGTGCAAAAGTTTAAAATTTCCAGCTAAAGGTGTTTAATAGCTAAAGAACATTAATTGGAGGTCTTTAAAGTGCAATTAGACCCCTACGTATAGGGTGGCCGGCCATAGGAGACAAGAATTGTCAAAGTTGGTAAGTTTGGTGACTAAATTGATTGTTTAATACTAAAATAAAGAATAGATTATATTCATCTTTTTACTCATCTTCCTCCACCAAAAATAGCAAGAAAAATAAGGGTTTTGAAAGCTCAAAATTTCAGCAAACTCTTTTGGGACCCCTAAAGCTTAAGCTTTCTAAAGAGGGAACTATCTTGCAATATGGTGAAAAGCTTAGGGTTTTTCCATGAGAGCTTTTATGTTGTTTGCTGCATTTTTTATGGAAGAAAATGAGTCTTAGTTGTTAGATAAACAACTTTTGTGAAAGGTGTCACTATGAAAACACATGAATGGACCTTGTTGTAAAGGTTATAAAGTTTGTAGTAAATGTGTGAAATGTTGGGTTTTGATTAGCCATAAGAGAAATAAATGTTTACCTACGCTTGTTGAAGGTAGAAGTTTGATTAGAATTGATTTCCGAGCCTAGGGGTAAAATGGTCATTTTACCAAAGTCTAAGGGCAAAATAGTAATTTTACCAAAGCATGATTATTGAAATGATTTTGTTAATATGATGATTAAAATGAGCTAATTTGCTATTATAGAGTAAGAAGAGCCAAAAATCAACCTCGAACGGGAAAAAGAACAAAATATCGAACTAGACCGACAATCTAGCCTATTTTGAAAACGAGGTAAGTTTGTATGTGATAAATTCAACATTTATGCTAACATGTTTGAGAATGGTTGATATTATAATGATTCATGATATTCTATGAAATTGAATATTGGTGTTGAGTGAGAAAGATGATAAAAGTTGAGATGCTGAAGTCCCGGTGGGATTATAATAAGTGTGAGAATACTATCAACAAGACATGAGATGGATAAGGTCCTGTGTAAGACCATGTCCGGGACATGGCCTCGACACCGAATTGAGATCCTCGTATAAAACCATATCCGGGATATGGCTTCAGTGTTGAGTATGACAATCGTATAAGACCATATCCGGGTATGACAATCGTATAAGACCATATCCGGGATATGGCATCGATACGTGATGTGAGAATTCCGTATAAGACCAGATCTGGGATATGGCATCGGCACTCAAAGGTGACCCCATGTAAGACCACATCCGGGATGTGGCATTGGTTTCGTGTTTATGCTAATGATTATGAATATGCATCTTTGAGCATCCCTGGTGATTTATCGGGATGAATAGATCAGCTTAGAAATAGAACGAGAATTTTATTAAAGTTATGTGATTGAGTTAACACAGGTACTCATGAGTAATTCACGAAGAAAAATTTACAATATGTGGCATGGTATGTGCTAAATAAGGGCAAGTATGAGTAAGTATGTCAAGAAGCCTATAACTTTGTGTATGGTTAATTAATGTCATCGATGGATTTTATCATGAGCTTATTGTTGCTATTTATTTCCATGCAAACTTACTAAGCTTTATGCTTACCCCTTTCATTGCCTTTTCCTTGTAGTATTGCAAAGTTAGCTCAAGAATTCGCGGACATCGGAGTTGGGGATCACACTATCGACCACTTTTTGGTATAACCAAATTAGACTTATTTTTAGTATGGCATGTATAGGACTTGAATGTTTTGGTTATGTCATATTTGCAAGCCAAATGTGTTGGCTACTAAGGTTGTTCCTTCATTTTGTAAATGGTCATTAAAGTTGGGCCAATACTTGACTAGTTCTTATATATATATATTCATTGATGATGAATCACGAAGTGTATGCTTGTGTGGACACTTGATTTGGGTTGGTATAAGTATGGTTGCTATGTAGGGTGGCGTTTGGCTTGGAATATAGCCTTTTTAATGCCCAGACGGGTAGACACACGGGCGTGTGTCTAGGCCGTGTAAGACACACGGTCAACCCCAAGGGCGTGTGTTCCCTTGTGAGCTAGGTTCACAAGTCAGCATGCTCAGTAGTAAACATACGGGCAGAGACACGGCCGTGTGTCTCAGTCGTGTGGGAGGCACGACATCAGACATGGGCGTGTCCCCAGGCCATGTGAAGTCTGCACCTAAAGTTAGGAATTCAATTCGACACACGGTCTAAGGACATGGGCGTGTGCCTTGGCCGTGTGTCTTGGCTGTGTGACCTTAGTGAGGTAATGACGTCATAAACAGAATGCCAAGGTTTTGGCACACGGGATAAGACATGGGAGTGTCTAGGCCATATGAGGCACATGGGTCAGGGACACGGGCGTGTGTCCTACCATGTGAAACAAGTCAGTGTCGACCACGAGTGAAGAACACGGGCATGTCTCAGGGGCACACAGGCGTGTCCCTAGAACAACACGGGTGTGTGGCCCTTGTTTGGAAAAAATTATTCTAAGTGCGTAAAAGTTCTTGGTTTAATTCCGAAACCTCCAAGAAGTATGTTTAGGGCCTCGTAAGCCCAGAATGAGCAAGTTATGAGTTTAAATGAAAAGTTCTAAGCTACAGCGAAATTTTATAACCCGATATGTTATGTTTAAGCAAGTTAAGTTAGGTAATGCCTCATATCCAGTTTCGACTTCGAACATGAGTAAGGGGTGTTACATTCGAGACACGCCCGTGTGACCCTAAAACATGCCCATGCTTTAAGCCGTGTTCGAATTTGGGAGCTTTCTGTTTATAACGTCATCATTAAATTGAGGTCACACAATCAAGTCACACGCCCGTGTTCTTAGGCCGTGTGATCGATTAAATTTTCATAATTTTTCATAAAATAGGTGCAAACTTCACACGGCCAGGGCACACGCCCGTGTTCGAGGCCGTGCCGTCCACACAGCTGAGACACACTCGTGTGCTCATTACTAAGCATTCTATTTTGCAACAAGTAAGGTGCAAAGGACACACGGCCGAAACCCATGATTGTGGGGCATTCCGTGTGTCGCACATGGCCTAGACACACGCCCGTGTGTCTTCCCGTATGGACAAATATAAGGCTATTTACTAAGCATTTTTGCCACCCTTCCATGCACCAACCTACACAAAAAAACATAGCACCAATCCAAGCATATACTTCTAACCCAATCAGCCATACACAAGGCATCCACATATCATTTACATGCTATCATTTATCACATACAAACATCACATACTTAGAATCTCAAACCATGCAATTTTCCACATTCATGAAAACATCATCATATGTATATGTACTTAACCAATATTAGCCAATATCAAATGACCATTTACAAAATGAATTATCAACTATTGAAGCCAACACATATGGCCAAATCAATTATGACACATAACAAAAAGACCAAGTCCCTATACATGCCATAACTCAAAATATTATAATCATAAGTACCCAAAATGTTAATTTGATAGTGTGAATGGATCTCCGACATTCTCCGATCCCTAAGCTAGCTTGGTGACACTATAAGACAGAGGAAAAGAAAAGGGAGTAAGTTTTAAAGCTTAGTAAGTTCCTATGCAAATAATAAACATCATAACCATACATTTATCATGCAACTAACATGAAATGAATTAACATAAATGTCATTAAAAATCTCATAGTCCAACTTGGCAAGGATATTATTAGAAACCTTAATATCATATCTTGCACAATCATAACCTTACTGAGAGATTTTTCACATACCGAGCTCATTAGGCATAAGTTCTACGTACATACCTGTACCAATTGGCAACACACCAAGGTCTTTCGCAACGTTAACATTTCCGTTACGTTTCCCGTTGAACCACTTAGAATACTAAAGGATACTCAAAAAATTTCACACACATAGTACTATACCAATGCCATATCCTATATATGGTCTTACATGGGATCTCATATTAAAGCCAATAGCCCAGCTATGGTCTTACACAAAATCTCACATCGATGCCGTATCCCAGATATGATCTTACACGTAATCTTAATTAACCCTAATGTCATGACATTTGTATCCTACCTATTCCTAAGGCTCAACCAGGATTTCTCATTTTTTGAACTTTGTCGATTTCATTCAATAGTAAATCACAATTCATATAATAATATAGCAATTAAAGCAAGAATAACAATGCATTATTTACATACGAACTTACCTCGGTACAAAAATAGTAGGAATGAGACCTAATCGTCAAATACTTTGTTTTTCCCCTGATCTAAGTTTGAACCTCGTTTCCCTTGATCTATAATAGAAAATTTAACTCATTTATTATTCACATTATTCAATCAGTTCAAAAATCACGTTATGAAAAAATTATATTTTTGCCCCTAAACTTTGACATATTTGCCTTTTTTCCCCTAGGCTCGAAAAATGAATTCTATTCAATTTCTTTGATTCCCAATCCTAGCTGATCCTCTTTTATACATATAGCAGTCCATATTTTTCATTTAATCACACTTTTACAAACATTTTATGATCTTTTTACAAATAGGTCCTTTTGACATTTTTCATCAAAAACACATAGCAAAAGTGGTTTATCACACATCAAACATGCATAATCTACCATTAGACATCAAAATACAAAAATATCCAACACGGGTCAGACCCTAGACCTTGATTTTTTCTTAAATTAATGGTAGAAATAGGTAGATTGAGTGATAACAACTTCAAAAACATAAAGAGCATTAAAAACAGGGTTAGGATGTGCTTACTATCAAGCTTGAAAGATGACAAAACCCTAGCTATGGTGCTCTCCCAAGTTTCGGCCAAGATTGAAGAAAGATGAGCAAATTTTGGCTTTAATTTCCCTTTTTATTCTTTTATTTACCAAATGACCAAAATGCCCTTCACTTAAAACTTTGAAATTTTATCTCACCATGTCCATTTTTGTCCACTAATTTATCCAAGGGTCTAATTACTAACTAAGGACCTTTAACTTAAAATTTCATAGCAATTAGACACCTCTAGCATGTAGAACTCAACTTTTGCACTCTTACAATTTAGTCATTTTTACTAAATTGAGTGCCCAAACGTCAAAATTTTCGAACGAAATTTTCGCAAAATCATTTTGTAAAACTGTAGACCATAGAAATGTAATAAAAAATAAATTTTCTATGTTGGATTTGTGGTCCCTAAACCACTATTCTGACTAGCCCCAAAATCGGGCTGTTACAATTCCCCTCTTTAGAGATTTTTGTCCCCGAAATTCTTACCAGAAAATAGGTTCGGGTACTATTTTCTCATAGCCTCCTCAGGTTACCACGTAGCCTCTTCAACTCCTTATCGTTGGCATAAAACTTTCACTAGGGCTATACTCTTATTTCTCAATTGTTTAACTTCTCGAGCCAAAATCTTGATCGGTTCTTCCCCATAAGTCATATTAGGTCGAATATCGACCTCTATCGGGGAAATCACATGTGAAGGGTCTAATCTGTAACGACTTAACATAGACACGTGAAACATGCTGTGGGTCCTTTCCAACTCTGTTGGTAAAGCTAACCGATATGCCATTAGCCCTATTCTTTCAACAACTTCATAAAACCCAATGAAACGTGGACTTAACTTGCCTTTACAGCCAAATCTTAGAATCTTCTTCCACAGAGATACCTTCAGAAAGACTTTGTCACCGACCTAAAATTCGATCTCTTTTCTTTTCAAGTCTGCATACGACTTTTGTCGATCTAAAGGGGCTTTCAAGCAATCTCAGATTACCTTTACTTTTTCTTTAGTTTCCCTATCCAAGTCAACCCCGTGAATCTGTTTTCCATTGAGCTCGGTCCAATACAAAGGTGATCGGCACTTGCGACCATACAATGCCTTATAAGGCGCCATCTTTATACTCGACTTAAAACTGTTGTTATATGAAAATTCGATCAATGGTATATATTTCTCCCAACTACCTTCGAATTCCAGAACACAACATCTGAGCATGTCTTCAAGAATTTGAATTACTCTCTCGGATTGACCGTCGGTTTGTGGGTGGAAAGTGGTACTAAAATTCAATTTCGTACCCAAAGTTTCTTGCAACTTCTTCCAAAATCGCGAAGTGAACCTCGGATCTCTATCCGAAATAATCGAAGTAGGCACCCTGTGCAATCTTACAATCTTAGAAATGTACAACTCAGTTAGCTTATTAAGCGAATAATCAGTACGTACTGGAATAAAATGAGCCGATTTCGTCAATCTATTAACAACAACCCAGATGGCATCTTTCTTTTTCGGAGTCAAAGGCAAACCCGTTACGAAATCCATCGTAATTCTGTCCCATTTCCATTTGGGTACCATCACTGGCTGAATTAAACCCAAAGGTACTTGGTGTTCGACTTTCACTTGTTGACAAATCAAACATCTTGAAACAAACTCTGAAATATCTCGTTTCATACCTGTCCACTAGTACAATGCCTTCAAATCATTATACATTTTCGTACTACCAGGATGCATAGACAAGCAACCATTATGTGCCTCACGGAGAATTTTCAGAATAAGTTCATCATTTTTTGGTACACATTTTCTACCTCGGAACATGAAACAACCATTGGATCCGATATGAAAATCTGAATCACTGCCCGATTCACACTGAGTTTTATTAGCTTGCAAATCACTGTCACATTTTTAAGCTTCACAAATCTGCTGAAGAAATAACGGTCTAACTCTCAACTCAGCTAGGATCGAACCATTATGGGACCAAGTCAACCTTGTTTTCATTGCTCTCAAGGTAAAAAAGGATTTCCTACTCAGGGCATCTGCAACTACATTCGCCTTACTCGGGTGATAATCAATCACCAACTCATAGTCTTTCGATAACTCAAGCCATCTTCGTTGCCGCAAATTTATATCTTTCTGAGTCATCAAATACTTCAAACTCTTGTAATCAGTAAAAACATGGCATTTCTCATTATACAAATGATGTCTCCAAATTTTTAGAGCAAACACAATAGTGGCTAATTCCAAATCATGCGTCGGGTAATTCTTCTCATGTGGATTCAATTGTCTCGAGGCATAGGCTATCACTTTGCCCTCTTGCATCAACACACATCCCAATCCATTCAGTGACGCATCACTATAAATCACAAATTCTTTTCCCGATTCAGGTTGTACTAAAACCGGTGCCTCATTCAATAATGCCTTCAACTTCTCAAAACTTTGCTGAAATTTCTCGGACCTTCAAATTTGACATCTTTTTGCAACAACCTTGTCATAGGAGTAGCAATCATCGAAAATCCTTTAACAAATCATCGGTAGTAACCAGCTAAGCCCAAAAAGCTTCTAACCTCCGATACATTTCTCGGCGGTTTCCAATCAATAATTGCTAAAATCTTACTAGGATCAACCCGAATACCATCACCTGGAATGACATGGGAACCAAACTCACTTTTATTGAACTTAGTATACAACTTCTTATCTCTCAAAGTCTGCAAAATAGTTCTCAAGTGTTCGGCATGCTCGGACTCATTACGAGAATAAATCAGTATGTCATTGATAAAAGCAACTACAAACTTGTCTAAACACGGTCTAAAGATTCAATTCATTAGGTCCATAAAAACTGCAGGAGCATTCGTTAACCCAAAAGGCATAACAAGGAATTCATAGTGTCCGTACCTTGTTTTGAAAGCGGTTTTCGGCACATCCGCCTCTTTTACTCTCAACTGATAGTAACTAGATCTCAAATCAATCTTCGAGAATACCGTTGTTTCTTTCAACTGATCAAACAAGTCATCTATTGTCGGCAACGGATACTTGTTCTTTATAGTCACCTTGTTGAGCTGTCGATAATCGATACAAAGTCTCATGGATCCGTCTTTCTTCTTTACAAACAATACCGGAGCACCCCAGGGAGAATAACTCAGTCCCACAAAACCCTTAACTGTTAACTCTTGCAACTGAGCTTTCAATTCTTTCAATTCAGTCTGAGCCATTCTATATGGAGTAATAGATATCGGCGAGGTCCCTGGGACTATATCAATGGCAAACTCAATTTCTCTAATTGGAGGTAACCCAAGTAACTCTTCCGGGAACACATCCGGATATTAACAAACTATCAGCACCGATTCAACTTTCAATTCAGATTCTTTTCTATTCAACACATAAGCAAGTTAAGCTTCACAGCCTTTGCTTACATATCTTTGGGCAGTCTTCGAAGAAATCATAACAGGTAACTCACCCGACTCATCTGAATCAATCTGAAGAATTTCACCATTTTCACATTTCAATCCAATAATCTTTCTTTTATAGTTTACTACGATATCATGCAATGTCAACCACTCCATGCCCAAAATAACATCAAATTTATCAAATGGCAACAATATTAAATCCACCGAAAAACAGTGACCTCGAATCATTAATGGATAATTCTTGCAAACTCTATTAACTAGTACATATTTGCGAAAAGGGTTTGACACTCTAATCACAAACTCAGTAAATTCAACAGGCAAGTTCTTACTAGTTACCAATTTCAAACAAACATAAGAATGAGTCGATCCAAGATCAATTAATGCAACTACATTAGTATTATAGAGAGAAAAAGTACTAGTGATAACATCGGGACATATTGCTTCTTCGTGAGCACGGATGGTATAGGCTCTAGCAGGTGCTCGAGCTTCAGATCTCACAGTTGTATCTTTCGTCACACCTTTACTACTAGCTCCATTTCCGGTATTTCTCGGTGGCCTACCTCTATTAGCAGTAATAATCGGCCTCACACTCTGAAATTTTTCCTTCTCAGCCATTTCAGGACAATCTCGGATAAAGTGCTCTTGAGAGCCACGCTTGAAACAAGCACGGTCATTCATCCTACACTCACTAGGATGTCTTTTTCCACATTGTTGACATTCAAGTCTGTTAGACATTAAATTGCCCACACTCACTATTGAAGTGGCTTGAGGTCTAAAACTTGAATGTTTCTTCTCACGATCTCTGCTTGGACACCCCGCTGAAATATTTGAACGGGAATACATTTCTTTAGACTTCTTGGACTGAGATGGAAATGACTTACTCATCTGTCTTTTCTTTGAATCTCTAGCTTCAAGATCAGCTTTTCTCTTCTCTTTGTTCAACTCTTCGGCTTTACAAGCCCGTTCAACCAATACCATAAATTCTTTCAGCTTTAAAATCCCAACTAACACACGAATATCCTTATTCAATCCATCCTCAAATCTCTTGCACATGATAGCCTCGGTGGAAACACACTCTCGAGCATATTTACTAAATTTGACAAATTCTCGCTCATACTCGGTCACTGTCATATGACCTTGTTTCACCTCAAGAAATTCCTTACGTTTCTGATCGATGAATCGTTGACTAATATATTTCTTTCGGAACTCTTCTTGAAAGAATTCCCATGTAACCTTTTCTCTCGGTACCACCGATACCAGTGTATTCCACCAGTGGTATGCAAAATCTCTCAAAAGCGAGATAGCACACTTTAAAAACTCATCCGATGTGCAGGACAACTCATCAAATACCTTGATGGAGTTTTCGAGCCAAAACTCGACTCTCTCGAGATCATTATCCATATTCGCTCTAAAATCTTAAGTCCCATACTTTCGGATCTTTCCGGGGGCTTATTCATTCTTATAAAGTCCATACCTTATGGGGCTACAAGAACCGGTCGAGGAATAGGTGGCAGTGGAGGAGGTTGGGCATTCGGATTTGTTCGAACAAATTCCGTATACCACTCATTCATCATATGGAGAAATGCTTCCCTACCTCCTTCTCCTTGGCTAACCGTTGGAGGTATACTATCAGACGGCGCTGCCCCTTAAGCGGGAGTCGGTGCATTGTTTTTGACTTCATCAGCCTCAGCTCGATTGGGATCCATTACTATATGAAAACACAATTTAAAGTTGTCAGGAGTCATCACACTATCACAGTACATTTATGGCATGTATAGCTAGACTCTTACACACACTACGTTAGTCCGAGAATCAACTAAACTGTAGCTCTGATACCACTAAATGTAATACCCCTTTCCCGTATTCGTAGGGTACGAGGCATTACTAACTTATTCACAAGCAAATATTCAAAACCAAGACAGGAATTTCTACTCAAATTTAAAACTTTTCAAAAGCATTCATATTGTCCCTAAAACAAGCCTACGAGGCTCGAAACATGCATCGAAAGTGGTTTAGGACTAAACCGACAGCTTTGGAAACATTTAGAAAACTTAGAAAATTTTTCATGAAAAATGGGTCACATGCCCGTGTGGGTTCGGGACACGACTGTGTGACCCTAAGACATGCCCGTGCTTCAGACCGTGTTCGAATTAGGGAGCTTTCTGTTTATGACGTCATTATCAAATTGAGGTCACATGCTCAAGTCACACACCTGTGTGCTTAGGCCGTATGATCGATTAAATTTTCATAATTTTTTATAAAATAGGAGCAGACTTCACACGGCCAGGGCACACGCCAATGTTCAAGGCCGTCCCGTCCACACAGCTGAGACATACGCCCGTGTCTCTGCCCGTGTGCTCATTACTAAGCATTTTGTTTTGCAACAATTAAGGTGCAGGGGACACACGGTCGAAACACA
Organism: Gossypium australe; assembly: GCA_005393395.2. Taxonomy (NCBI): domain Eukaryota; kingdom Viridiplantae; phylum Streptophyta; class Magnoliopsida; order Malvales; family Malvaceae; genus Gossypium; species Gossypium australe. Next base: position 72,960,910 of record CM016623.1, on the reverse strand, counting down.
AGCCCGTGGGGTAGACCGTGTGTTATACACGGCCTAGACACACGCCCATGTGTCTACCTATATGGACAAATATAAGGCTATTTACCAAGCCTTTTTGCCACCCTTCCATGCACCAACCTACACAAAAAAACATAGCACCAATCCAAGCATATACTTCCGAGCTAATCAGCCATACACAAGGCATCTACATATCATTTACATGCTATTATTTATCACATACAAACATCACATACTTAGCATCTCAAATCATGCAATTTTTCACATTCATGAAAACATCATCATATGTATATATACTTAACCAATATTAGCCAATATCAAATGGCCATTTACAAAATGAATTATCAACTATTGAAGCCAACACATATGGCCAAATCAATTATAACACATAACAAAAAGACCTAGTCTCTATACATGCCATAACTCAAAATATTGTAATCATGAGTACCCAAAATGAGAATTTGATAGTGTGAATGGGTCTCCGACAGTCTCTGATCCTCTAGCTGGCTTGGTGACACTATAAGACAAAGGAAAAGAAAAGAGAGTAAGCTTTAAAGCTTAGTAAATTCCTATGCAAATAATAAGCATCATAACCACACATTTATCATGCAACTAACATGAAATGAATTAACATAAATGTCATTAAAAATCTCATAGTCCAACTTGGCAAGGATATTATTAGAAACCTTAATATCATATCTTGCACAATTATAACCTTACCAAGTGATTCTTCACATATTGAGCTCATTAGGCAACACACCATGGTCTTTCACAATGTTAACATTTTCGTTATGTTTCTCGTTCAACCACTTAGAATACTAAAGAATACTTGGGAAATTTCACACACATAGTACCATACCAATGCCATATCCCAGGCATGGTCTTACATGGGATCTTATATCGAAGCTATTGCCCAGCTATGGTCTTACACAAATTTTCACATCGATGCCATATCCCAGATATGGTCTTACACGTAATCTTAATTAACCCTAATGTCATGACATTTGTATCTTACTTATTCCTAAAGTATAACCGGGATTTCTCGTTTGTCGAACTTTGTCGATTTCATTCAAGAGTAAATCACAATTCATATAATAATATAGCAATTAAAGCAAGAATAACAATACATTATTTACATACGAACTTACCTCGGTACAAAAACAGTAAAAATAGACCTAATCGTCAAACACTTTATTTTTCCCCAAATCTAGGTCCGAACCTCATTTCTCTTGATCTATAATAGCAAATTTAACTCATTTATTATTCACATTATTGACATTATTCAATTCAGTCCAAAAATCACATTATGGTAAAATTACATTTTTGCCCCTAAACTTTCACATATTTATATTTTTGCCCTTAGGCTCGAAAAATGAAATCTATTCAATTTCTTTGATTCCCAAGCCTAGCCAATCCTCTTTTATACTTATAGCAGTCCATATTTTTCACTTAATCACACTTTTACACACATTTTATAATATTTTTACAAATAGGTCCTGACATTTTCATCAAAAACCACCTAGCAAAAGTTGTTTATCACACATCAAACATGCATAATCTACCATTAGACATGAAAATACACAAATATCCAACATGGGTCAATCCCTAGACCTTGATCTTTTCTTAAATTAATGATAGAAATAGGTCGATCGAGTGATAACAACTTCAAAAACATAAAGAGCATTAAAGACGAGGCTAGGATGTACTTACAATCAAGCTTGAAAGATGTCAAAACCCTAGCTGTGGTGCTCTCCCAAGTTTCAGCCAAGGTTTAAGAAAGATGAGCAAATTTTGGCTTTAATTTCCCTTTTTATTCTTTTATTTACCAAATGACCAAAATGCCCTTCACTTAAAACTTTGAAATTTTATCTCACTATGTCTATTTTTGTCCACTAATTTATCCAAGGGTCTAATTACTAACTAAGGACCTTCAATTTAAAATTTCATAGCAATTAGACACCTCTAGCATGTAGAACTCAACTTTTGTACTTTTTATAATTTAGTCCTTTTGACTAAATTTAGTGCCCAAATGTCAAAATTTTCGAACGAAATTTTCACGAAATCATTCTGTGAAACTATAGACCATAAAAATCAACTTTGCTACGTCAGATTTGCGGTCTCAAAACCACTGTTTCGACATCGGGCTACTACAGCTCTCCCCCCTTAAGGATTTTTGTCCCCGAAAATCTTACCAGAGAATAGGTTTGGGTATTGTTTTAGCATAGCTTCCTCAGGTTCCCGGATAGCCTCTTCCACACCATGTCTTTTCCACAAAACTTTCACTAGGGCTATACTTTTATTTCATAACTATTTAACTTCCCGAGCCAAAATCTTGATCAGTTCTTCACCATAAGTCATATCAGGTCGAATCTCAACCTCTGTCGGAGAAATCACATGTGAAGGGTCTGATCGATAACGTTGCAGCAAAGACACATGAAACACATTATGGATCCTTTCCAACTCTGTCGGTAAAGCTAACCAATATGCCACTGGCCCTATTCTTTCAATAACTTCATATGGCCCAATGAAACGTGGACTCAACTTGCCTTTATGGCCAAATCTTAGAATCTTCTTCCATGGAGATACTTTCAGAAAGATTTTATCACCGACTTGAAATTCGATCTCTTTTCTTTTCAAGTCTGCATATGACTTTTGTCGATCTGAAATAGCTTTCAAGTAATCTCGGATTACCTTTACTTTTTCTCCAGTTTCCCTAACCAATTCAACCCCGTGAATGTAACACCCCTTGCTCGTATTCAACGTCGGAACCGGGTATGAGGCATTACCGAACTTAACGTACTTGAACATACAATGTTGGGCTATAAAATTTCATTCCAACATAAAACTTCCCATTCACATTCAAAACATTCTCATTATGGGCCTACGAGACCTTAAACATGCAAACAAAATGTCTCAGAATCAAACCGGGAACTTTTGAATACTTAAAAAAATTTTGCCTTAACAGGGTCACACGCCCGTGTGAAATAGGACACGCCCGTGTGGGCAGATCGTGTGGTCACACACGCCCATGTCCCTAGCCCATGTGGAACTTATTTTCTAATCCGAACCTACAAGGGTTTACACACGGCCGGACACACGCCCATGTCCCTCACACGACCTCGACACACCCGTGTCCTCACCCGTGTGTGAAAACCTGGGTATTCTGTTTATGACGTCAGCAACCTCATAAGGGGCACACGGCCTAGGCACACGCCCGTGTGTCTAGACCATGGTCAACACTGACTTGCAACACTAACATGCAGGGGACACACGGCCCAGTCACACACCCATGGGACTGACCGTGTGTCACACACGGCCTAGACACACGCCCGTGTGTCTACCAGTGTGGACCAATTCAAGGCTATTTTCCAAGCCATTTAGCCATCCTCACTTGCACGCATTTACACATCATCACATTTTATTCTCAAATCATCAATTATAACACTTGAATTTTCACATTTGAACCATGAAAACCCAACTATCTTCCCTTATATGAGGGGGAACTATTACTAGCACAATTACAATCGACATGAGCCATCGTCCATGGCTATACACAACGAAACCATAAACTAATTTAGGCCAACACATTTGGCTACTTATGACTTAATTAAACAAAAATAAGATCTCTATACATGCCATATCTCAAGAAGACTTGAAACCTTATACCTAAGTGACTGCTCGATAATGTGAAAACATCTCCGGCGGTTTCCAACTCGAACTAGTTAAGTTAACCTATAAGAGATAGGAAAGAAAGAGAAGTAAGCAATAATGCTTGGTAAGTTCATATGCAAATAATAAGCAACTATTGACATTCATTTATTTCACTCAACCACAAAGGTATTATAATGAGATTTACACTTAAACTCATGATTACCCATTTGGTCATTCATAATGCTTACTCATTCCAAACCTTCACCTATCACAAAACATCGTTCATCTTTACTTGCATCTATACCTACAAAGCCACATGTAATTTCACTTAATTAAATCTCTCAATAACACCTCAGAATAATAATAAATACTCAGTGGTTTCGCACACAGCCCACCATTTAATAATTAATAAGGTGGTATCGCGCACAGCCTACCATTGATACTAAACACGATGGTATTGCACACAGCCCACCATTCATTACACTTTCACGGATATTTACCCACATACATTTTCCTATTTCAATGTTCATCCGGGAATTTCCTCACACTCTATCATTTTTAAATAGATTTCTACAATAATCATTCGCATTCACGTAATGCATTAATAAATATAACATATGCCATCAGATGCATCGTTTACACATAAACTCACCATGGGTTCATCATATATCGAATTCACCTCAAATGAGTTCTGGGCACATACCTGTACCTCACATGGTATAACCACATGCTTTCTCATTTTCAACATACATGTTGAATCACTCAAAGTGCTAAAGGATACTCTTGAGTCTCATACATATAGTATCATATCAATGCCGTATCCCCGATATGGTCTTACTTGAAATATCATATCGACGCCATGTCTCTGACATGGTCTGATACGAAATCTCATACCGAGGCCATATTCTAATATGGCCTTACACGGAACCTTAATTATCATAGTATCGCGGTATTTGCATTCCCTCCATTCTTAAGTTCAATTGAAGATTTTCATTTCTTGACATCTCGTCAAAACGTATTTAATATATTCATAGAGACAATATACAATTCATACAATATCAAAATATTAAATACTTCACTTAAAGTTGCATTATTAGCATACGAACTTACCTCTATACAAAAAGGGTAAAAAGGAACCTAGTTGTCCATATTTCTTTTTTCTCCCGTTCTAGGTCCGAATCTCGTTTGCTTTGATCTATAACAATAAAATTTACTCATTTAATCTCCACACTAATCAATACCTTTCAAAATTTCTACTTTGACAAAATTAACATTTTGCCCTTGAATTTTAGCAAAATTATAATTTTTACCCTAGGCTCGTATATCAATTTTCATCTAATTTCTTTGTTAATCAAGCCTAGATGATTCATATTTCCTCTTATAGCAACTCAATATTTCAACTATTACACACATTTTACCATCTATTTCACAACATTTACAAAAAGGTCCTTTTAGGTGTTTTCATGGTAACACCTTTCACAAAAGTTGTGCATCTCACAACTAAGACCCATTTTCTTCCATAAAATTGCAGCAAACAACTGATTGCTCTCATGGCAAAAACCATTTTGCAAAATAGTCCGCTCATTAGCTAGCTTAAGCTTTAGGGGTTCCAAAAGTACAAAAAATTTTCAAGAAAGGTCACCAAAATCACTTACTTACAAGGAGGAAAGCTTGGCTAAAATTTTGAGTTCTCAACCCCCATTTTGGCTGCTCATTTTTGATGGAGAGGATGGAGAGAAAAAAGGTGATATTTTCTTTTCTTTGTTTTATGATAAAAATAATTTTTTATCACCAAATTTCACCTAACCAAATGACAAAGTCTATTCTTTGTCCCCTGTGGCCGACCATCACTCCCTCCATGGCCTATTTGCACTTTAAGGACCTCCAATTAATATTCTATGGCTATTTGGCATCTCTAGCAAATAAAATATAACTTTTGTACTTTATGCAATTTAGTCCTTTTTCGCGATTAAGCATGAAATCGCTAAAATTAAAGTACCAAAATTTTCATGCACCCTTATAATCATGCTATAACCCATGAAATAAAATTAGAATCATTTTCTCTGACCCCGGATTAGTGGTCCCAAGACCACTGTTCCGACTAGCCCCTAAATCAGGCTGTTCAGTGAATTTGTTAGGATTTCGTATATAGCTAGAACGCCCCTCGCAAATTGCGACTACTAATTTGTTAAGAATTAATCGAATTGAAGCTATAGCGTCATCATTTGCTGGAATAAAATATATGCGAGATCGGAATCACTATTTGTATCAATTAAATAAATTATTGGAATTCCTCACTGAGCTCGGTCCAATACAAAGGTTTTCGGTACTTGCGGCCATACAATGCCTCATAAGGCGCCATCTTTATATTCGACTGAAAACTGTTGTTATCTGCAAATTCGATCAATGGTAGATATTTCTCCCAACTACTTTCACATTTCAGAACACAACATCGGAGCATATCTTCAAGAACCTGAATTGTTCTTTCAGACTGACCATCGTTTGCTGATTAAACGTGGTACTAAAATTTAACTGCGTACCCAAAGCCTCTTGTAACTTTTTCCAAAATCTCGAAGTAAACCTCGGATCTCTATAAAAATAATAGAAATAGGCTCCCCATGCAATCTCCCAATCTCAGAAATGTACAATTCAGGTAACATATCCAGTGAGTAGTCAGTACTTACTGGTATAAAATGAGTTGATTTTTTCAATCTATCAACCACAACCCATACTGCATCTTTCTTTTTCGGAGTCAAAGGTAATCCCATTACAAAATCCATCGTAATCCTGTCCCATTTCCATTCGAGTACCATCACTGGTTGAAGTAAACCCGAAGGCACTTGGTGTTCGATATTTACTTGTTGACAAACCAAATATCTCGAAACAAACTTTGAAATATCTCGTTTCATACCTGACCACCAGTACAATGTCTTCAAATCGTTATACATTTTCGTACTACTCGAATGCACAGACAAACAACCATTATGTGCCTCACGGAGAATTTTCAAAATAAGTTCATCATCTTTTGGTACACATATTCTACCTCGAAACATCAAACAACCATCGGATTCGATATGAAAATTTGAATCACTGCCCGATGCACACTGAGCTCTCTTAGCTTGCAAATCACTATCACATTTCTGAGCTTCACAAATACGTTGAAGGAACAACGGTCAACCTCTCAACTCAGCTAGAATCGAACCATTACTGGACAAAGTCAACTGTGTATTCATCACTCTTAAAGCGAGCAAAGATTTCCTACTCAAGGCGTCGGCGACCATATTCGTTTTACTCGGGTGATAGTCAATCACCAACTCATAGTCTTTCAATAACTCAAGCCATCTTCGTTGCCATAAGTTCAAATCTTTTTGAGTCATCAAGTACTTCAAGCTTTTATGATCAGTAAAAACATGACATTTCTTACCTTACAGATGATGTCTCCAAATTTTTAAGGCAAACACACTAGCAGCTAGTTCCAAATCATGCGTCGGATAATTATTCTCATGCGGTTTCAACTGTCTCAAGCCATAAGCTATCACTTTTCCCTCCTACATCAACACACATCCTAATCCATTCAGTGACGCATCACTATAAATTACGAATTTTTTTCTCGATTCAGGTTGTACTAAAACCGGTGCATCAGTTAATAATGCCTTCAATTTCTCAAAACTTTGCTGACATTTTTCGGACCATTCAAATTTAACATCTTTTTGCAACAACTTGGTCATTGGAGTAGAAATCAATGAAAATCCTTTGACAAAACATCAGTAATAACTAGCTAAGCCCAAAAAGCTTCTAACTTTAGATACATTCCTTAGCAGTTTCCAATCAACAATTGCCGAAATCTTACTTGGATCAACCCGAATACCATCACCTGAGACAATATGTCCTAAAAATCTGACTTCTCAGAGCCAAAACTCACTTTTACTGAACTTAGCATACAACTTCTTATCTTTCAAAGTCTGCAAAATAGTTCTCAAGTGTTCGGCATGCTTAGACTCATCACGAGAATAAATCAAAATATCATCAATAAACACAACCACAAACTTGTCTAAATACAATCTAAAGATTCAATTCATTAGGTCCATAAAAGCTGCAGGAGCATTCGTTAACCCAAAAGGCATAACAAGAAATTCATAGTGCCCGTACCTTGTTCTAAAAGCGGTTCTCCGCACATTCGACTCTTTGACTTTCAACTAATAGTAACCAGATCTCAAATCTATCTTCGAGAACATTGTCGCTCCTTTCAGTTGGTTAAATAAATCACCAATCCCTGACAAAGGATATTTGTTCTTAATGGTTACCTTATTGAGCTATCGATAATCTATACAAAGTCTCATAGACCCGTCTTTCTTCTTTACGAACAATACTGGAGCACCCCAGGGAGAATAACTTGGTCTTGCAAAACCCTTATCTGTCAACTCTTGCAACTGAGTCTTTAACTCTTTCAATTTGGTCGGAGTCATTCCATATAGAGCAATAGATATTGGTGAGGTCTCTGGTACTAAGTCAATACCAAACTCAACTTCTCTAACTAGTGGTAACCTAGGCAATTCTTTCCGGAACACATATGAATATCCACAAACTATCGGCACTGATTCAATTTTCAATGCAGACTCTTTTGTAATCAACACATAAGCAAGATAAGCTTCACAACCTTTCCTTACATATCTTTCGGCAGACATCGAAGCAATTACAACGGGTAACTCACCCGGTTCATCTGAATCAATTCGAAGAATTTCACCATTTACACATTTTAGTTTAATAATCTTTCTTTTACAGTTCATTGCGACATCATGCAATGTCAAACAATCCATGCCCAAAATAACATCGAATTCATCAAATGGCAACAACATTAAATCTGTCGAAAAATAGTGACCTCGAATCATTAATGGACAATCTTCAAACTCAATAAATTCAACAGGCAAGTTCTTACTAGTTACCAATTTCACACAAACATAAGAATGAGTCGATCTAGGATCAATCAATGCAACTATATTAGTATTATAGAGAGAAAAAGTACCATTGATAACATTGGGAGATGTCGCTTCTTCGCGAGCACGAATGGCATAGGCTCTAGCAGGTGCTTGAGCTTCGGATCTCACGGTTGTATCTTTCATCACACCTTTACTACTAGCTCCATTTCCAGTGTTTCTCAGTGGCCTACCCCTATTAGTAGTATTAATCGGCTTCGCACTCTAAAATTTTTCTTTCTCATCCATTTTAGGGCAATCTCGGATAAAATGCTCTTGCGAACCACACTTGAAACAAGCCCAATCATTCACCCTACACTCACTAAGATGTCTTCTTCCACAATGTTGACATTCGGGTCTATTAGAACTCACATTACCCACACTTGCCATTGAAGTAGCCTGAGACTTAAAACTCAAATGTTGCTTCCCACGATCTCTGTGTGAATACCCCACTGAAACATTCGAACGGGAATACATTTCTTTAGATTTCTTTGACTGAGACGGAAATGACTTAATCATAGGTCCTTTCCTCGAATCCCTAGCTTCAAGATCAACTTTCCTCTTCTCTTTTCAACTCTTCGGCCTTACAAGCCCGTTAAACCAGCACAACAAATTCTTTCAGCTCTAAGATCCCAACTAACACACGAATATCCTTATTTAAACCATCCTCGGATCTCTTGCACATAATACCCTCAGTGGAAACACACTCCCGAGCATATTTACTAAGTTTGATGAATTCTCGTTCATATTCGGTAAATGACATGCGGCATTGCTTTAGCTCAAGAAATTCTTTACGTTTTTGATCGATGAACCGCTGACTAATATATTTCTTTCGGAACTCTCTTGAAATAATTCCCATGTAACCCTTTCTCTTGGTACCACTGATACCAGTGTATTCCACTAGTGATATGCAGAATCCCTCAGAAGTGAGATGGCACACTTTAAACACTCATTCGGTGTGCAAGATAGCTCATCAAATACCTTGATGGAGTTTTCAAGCTGAAACTCAGCTCTCTCGGGATCATCATCCACATTAGCTCTAAAATCTTCAGCCCCATGCTCTTGGATCTTATCAACCGGGGGCTTATTCATTCTTACAAACTCCATACCTTGTGGAGCTATGAGAACCGGTCGAGGAATAGGTGGGGTGGAGGAGGTTGAGCATTCGAATTTGTTCGAACAAATTTCGTATACCATTTATTCATCATGAGGAGAAAGGCTTCCCTAGCCTCTTCTCCTTGACCAACCGTAGTGGGTTTACTATCAAATGGCATTGCCCCTTGAGCGGGAGCCGGTGCATTACTTTCAACTTCATCCACCACAGCTAGGTCAGGATCCATTACTATAAAAAACACAATTTAAAATTGTCAGGAGTCATCACACTATCAAAGTTCATTTATGGCATGTATAGCTAGACTCTTACACACGCTATGTTAGCCCGAAATCAACTAAATCGTAGCTCTGATACCACAAAATGCAACACCGCTTACCCATATTCAACGTCAAAACAGGGTACGAGGCATTACCGGACATAAACACAAGCAAACATATAAAATCAAGACATAAATTTCCATCCAAGTTTAAAACCTTCCACAATATCATCCCTATCATCCTATGAGGCCCAAAACTTGCATCGAAAGTGGTTCGGGACTAAACCGATAACTTTGGAACATTTGAGAAACTTAGAAAAAATTTTCATGTAAGAGGGGTCACACGCTCGTGTGGGTTCTGGACACGCTCGTGCTTCAAGCCGTGTTCAAATTAGGGAGCTTTCTGTTTATGACATCATCATCAAATTGAAGTCCAACGGCCAAGTCACACGCCCGTGTGCTTAGGTCGTATGATCAATTGAATTTTCATAATTTTTCATAAAATAGGTGCAGACTTCACATGGCCAGGGCACACGCCCGTATTCGGGGCCGTGCCGTCCACACGGCTGAGACACACACCCGTGTCTCTGCTTGAGTGCTCATTATTGAGCATTCAATTTTGCAATAATTAAGGTGCAGGGGACATATGGCCAGAACACACGCCCATGGGGCAAGCCATGTGTCACACACGGGCTACCCATGTGGACAAAAACAGGGCTATTTACCAAGCCATTTTGTCACCCTTCCATGCATATACCTACACAACAAAACAAAGCACCAATCCAAGCATATACATTCAACCAAATCAGCCACAACCAAGGCATAACACTCATTCATATACTACCATCTATCACTTACAACCATCACATACTTATCAACCCAAGCATGTAAATTCCCACATCCATGACAAGCATCATCATATGTATATATACTTAAACAATATTAGCCAATTTCAGTGGCCATTTACAAAATGAATTATCAACCATCATAAGCCAACACATTTGGCCAAATCAATTATGACACATGACAAAATGACCAAGTCCCTATACATGCCATAACTCAAAATGCTAAATTCATTGGTACCCAAAATGATATGTTGATAGTGTGAGTGAATCTCCGACAGTCTTCGATCCTTGAGCTAGCTCGGTGACACTATAAGACAAGTGAAAAGAAAGGGGAGTAAGCTTTAAAGCTTAGTAAGTTCCTATGCAAATAATAGGCATTATAACACACACTTAACACATAATTAACATGATGTTAATTAACATAAATGTCATTATAAATCTCATAGTCAAACTTACTTAATCACAAACTTATCGAGGGTTTATCACATATTGAGCTCATTAAGCATGAGTCTTATGTACATACCTGTACCCAAGTGCAACATACCTTTCTGCCAAGCTACTCGTTGAACCACTTGGAATACAAAAGGATACTAGGGACATATCGCATTCACAGTACCATACCAATGCAATATCCCAGATATGGTCTTACATGGGATCTCATATCAATGCCACTAGCCCAGCTATGGTCTTACACAAAACCTCAATAACCCTAATGTCATGACATTTGTATCCTAACTATTCCTAAAGTTTAACCGAGTTTTTCTCGCTTGTGGAACTTTGTCGATTATGTTCAAGGAGTTGGTCATAGTTCATACACTATTAAAGCATTTAAAACATAAATAAAACAATACATTATTTACATACGAACTTACCTCGGTACAAAAATAGTAGGAATGGGACCTAATCGTCAAATACTTTGTTTTTCCCCCGATCTAGGTCCGAACCTCGTTTCTCTTAATCTGTAATAGAAAATCTAACTCATTTATTATTCAAATTATTCAATTAAGTCCAAAAATCACATTATGGAAAAATCACATTTTTGCCCCTAAACTTTAACATATTTACATTTTTCCCCTAGGCTCGAAAAATGAAATCTATTCTATTTCTTCGATTCCCAAGCCTAGCCAATCCTCTTTTATACTTATAGCAGTCCACATTTTTCATTTAATCACACTTTTACACACTTTTTACAATCTTTTTACAAATAGGTCCTTTTGACATTTTCATCAAAAACCATCTAGTAAAAGTTGTTTATCACACATCAAACATGCATAATCCACCATTAGACATCAAAACACACAAATATCCAACATGGTTCAAGCACTAGACCTTGATTATTCCTTAAATTAATGGTAGAAATAGATAAATCAAGTTACAGGGATATCAAAAACATGAAAATCTTTAAAAATAGGGCTAGAACGGACTTACAATCTAGCTTGGAAGCTTGAAAAACCTAGCTATGTCTCTCCCTTGTAAGTTTCGGCCAAGGGTTGAAAATGAGCAAAAATTGGCTTTTAATTTGATTATTAATTCATTTAATTAGCTAAATGACCAAAATGCCCCTAACTTAAAACATGAAAATTTTCTTACTCCATGTCCATTTTTGTCCACTAACTTAACTAATGGTCTAATAACCATCTAAGGACCTTCAATTTAAAATTTCATAGCAATTAGACACCTCTAGCATGTAGAAATCAACTTTTTCATTTTCTTTTACAATTTAGTCCTTTTGACTAAATTGAGTGCCCAAACGTAAAAATTTTCGAACGAAATTTTCACGAAATCATTCTGTAAAACTATAGACCATATAAATGTAATAAAAATGAACTTGACTACGTCGGATTTGTGTTCTCGAAACCACTGTTCCGACTAGGCCCAAAATCAGGCTGTTACAAGTTAGTCTATCGGGTAAATCCTACAAAAAATTGCAACCCCTGTGTTGTGACATCACTAATAGATTACCATTTTCGTGACACAAGGGTTCTGTGTCGTGACACAACTTTAAATTTGGAATTTTAGGGAGATTGCCCTACATCTCGCGACTCGATTCCTTCATGTCGCAACGTTGGGGTTGTTTCTTTAGTTCCTGCATTCTTCACGACGCATCGTGACACTTGGTTGTCGTGTTGCAGCACTGACTCTATGTCAGTCCAAATTTCCATATTTAAAGATGTCTCTGTCTTAAATGAACATATATCAAATAAAATTTAACAACTGAAATATGTGGTTAGCTAAATATAGAATAATTTACAACAGTTAAGCAATTCAAATATTTTTAAATTTTACTATCAGATTCATCCGAAAATATTATTAGCTCACCGATGGATGATTCTTTTGTTCTATCAGTATTAGTACATCTTCCATCGTGCCATTCCACCTGTGCCTGCTTGTCTCTTTTCTTAAACCTGTTTATTCTTTCTGCATGCATAAAAGGAAGTGTTTCCCTTGCCTCAAGAATGTTGGAAACAAATAATTTTCTTTGCATTGCTCTCCTAACTTCCTCCTACCTTCCTCACTTGGTTGATGGCCACATTTAAAAGTTTCAGTCTCACCACTGATTTTCATAGTTAATTCATTTTTCTATAAGTTTCAGTCTCACCACTAATTTTCATAGTTAATTCATTTTTCTATAAATCAATGGTGGACCTAGAAATGGCCAGGAAAGGTTTACCTAACAATATCGATATTTCACAATCTTCTTCAAAATCAAGCACCACAAAATCTGCTGGAATAATGAAACTGCGCACTTTGACTAACACATCCTCTAGTACGCTTCTTGGATGAAATGAAGATCTGTCGACCAACTGTAGAGTATATGTGTTTTCTTAAGTTCCCCTAACCCGAGTTTTTTTAAACCAAATAAAGGCATCAAATTAATACTAGCTCTTAAATCACATAGAGATCTATTAAAATAGATGCTCCCTATCTCTATGGAAATAGTAAAACTTCCCGGGTCTTTTAATTTTTGGGGAACCCATCTTGGGATAATAGTACTACAGGAAGTGCTTATACTAACTTGTTCATCTACCTTAATTTTCCTACGCCTAGACATAATTTCCTTTAAAAACTTGGTGTACATAGGAACTTTCTCTATTAATTCAATTAAAGGCAGGTTAACATTTAATGTTTTGAACAGGTTCAGGAAACTTACAAATTCATCCTTATCCTACCTTTATTTTTCCTCTAATCTCAAAGAGAATGAGATTTTTGCACTAGCAGAATCTTTAGTTAATTCCCTCTCTACCTCCGTCGCTGGTGTGGTTACCTCCTCTAGCTTTGGCTCATCTTCAGCCTCTAAGGATTCCTTTTGGGGATCATCAATATTTTCCATATTTTTTTCTAGAGAAGCGGTTTTTGGGCTACTCAGTACTTTGCCCGATCAGAGTGAAATCGCTTTTACATGCTCCTTACCTTCTCTCCATGGATTATCTTTTGTGTTTTTAGGAATACCTTGCCAATTTGTCTTTTGATGTCACCCATCATGCTCATCAATTGACTCATTTTGTAACGACCCATTTTCAGTGAAATCGAAACAGTGGTTTTAGGACCACAAATCCGAGGTCATAAAATTTATTTTAATATTCTTTTGTTGTCTACAGCATGATAGTATTATTGTATAAAATTTTCGTTAAGAAATTGTACCATTTGTATGCTCAATTTGTGAAAAGGACTAAATTGTGTAAAGTGCAAAAGTTGTGTTCTATTAGCTAAAGGTGTAAAATAGCTACAGAAATTTAAGTGGAGGTCCTTATTTGTTAATTAGACCATTAAATGAGTTAGTAGATGTGCATGGCATGGTATTTATGAAAATTTTAAAGTTAGGTAAGGGCAATTAAGTAATTAGCCAATTAAACATAAAACTAAAATAAAACAAATTAGTTATCATCTTCACACTTGCATGAGCTGAAAATTTCAGCAAAGAAAACACCATTGAAGACCTTCAAAGGTTCAGCCAAACTCATCCTTGCATGTAGGTGTGTTTTTGTCTCGTTTATAATGATTTTATGTTTTTGGGATCATTGTAGCTTAACCTCGATAGTCGGTGACTAATGCACAAAATGGTTGAAGGTTTAAGGTTTTACCATTGATGAATATGTTAGTGTTTTGAAATGAATATTGTTGTTAGTTAAACAACTTTTGTTAAGTAAATTTTAGTGAAATTACCATTTAGGGGTTAAATTGAAAAATGTCAAAATTGAGTGTTAAATGTGTGAATTTGTGATGTGTATGGGATGCTATGTGCACATAGGATATTCGGCTAGGCTTAGGTGTAGTGAAATTTCATGAATTTCATTTTTACGAGCCTAGGGACTAACTTGTAAAGAAGTTAAATGTTTAGGGTCAAAATGGTAATTTTTCCATAAAACGAAATTGGATTGAATTGAAGAGAATAAATATTAAATTAGTTAAATTTGATTTTATAGATCAAGAAAAGCCATGTTCGGAATTAGATCAGGGGAAAGACAAAGTAGTGGATTGATCGGTCGATTTTCTCCGTATTAATTCAAGGTAATTTCTTATGTTAATAAGAATTAAATTATACATGTTGTAAATACTTTATTATAATAATTGTAATGATATGACTCTAGGGAAATACTCGACGAAGATTCGACGACTTATGGATTGGATCCCGGTTGAACCTTAGGAATACATAGGATACAAATGATATGTCATTAGGGGTTACCGTGTTTTGGGTGCTGGTCTCGTACGTACTATAGGTGGCTGAGTTTCTAGCATGTGTTGTGGTTACTTTACAGCTTGTGTGAGCAGCACCGTGTAGCTGCGTATTGACTGACAGCTTGTGTGAGCAGACCCAATGATGGCTCGAAAGTGAGCATTTATATGAGATATGAGATTAATGTGGTTTCAACCACGTATTGACACTTACTGTGCGAGATACCCGAGTATCCAATAGTATTCCAAATGATTCAACGGGCACAGTGATGATTTGAGGTTACATGAGTTCGATTCGAACTAGTACAGGTATTTATGTGAAATACGAGAAGTGATTTATATTTGATATATAAATACATGGCTAACATGATTGTGATTGTGTGGTAGGCTTTGGGCCAAATTAAGTTGCATCTATGCTTTTATTTTTGTTTACCTATATTTTGGATGATTTGGTAAGTTGTAATTATTAGTCATACGAACTTACTAAGCTTAATTACTTACTCCATTTTAATTTTCGTGTTTTATAGTGATTCGAAAGTTTGCTCGGTTTGGAAGTTGTCAAAGATCGCGTCACACTATCAAACTCTTATTTTGGTACTTTGGACTTTATATTTTGGGTTAAATGGCATGTATAGGTATTTTGGCTAATGTGGCCAATATATGTTTTGTTGTGTATTTAGCCAAATGATTTGGCTTGAAAATGGTATATGTGTTGATATGTAAAAAGGTGTAAATGGCTTTATGATATCTGGTGTATAGTTGATATCTGAATGCCTTGCTTGTGAG
Source organism: Gossypium australe (assembly GCA_005393395.2). NCBI lineage: Eukaryota > Viridiplantae > Streptophyta > Magnoliopsida > Malvales > Malvaceae > Gossypium > Gossypium australe. The sequence goes on along the minus strand of CM016623.1, from coordinate 72,944,614 downwards.
ATTGTGTGTTAGCACTAAATGGTTGTGTTTTAGATATGTAATGTATGCTAAGTTTTAGTCACAATGTCTCATTTATGTGATTGACCATTTAGGTAGACTTTGGAAGTATATTTAGTATGTTTAAAAGTGGTCATATGAATGTGCTTATGGATATCATGTAAAATGTGTGGATAGTACATGATATAAACTTAATAATTCTTGGTTTTGAGTGCTAATTTATGCTATGGTTATGTGCAAATTGATATGTATAGGTTGGTACCAACGTGGGTGAGGAATATGGCTTGGTAAACTGTCTATTTTTGTCTACACGGGCAGAGACAAGGGCGTGTGTCTCAGCAGTGTGTGACACACAGTTAAGTGACACGGCCATGTGTCCCCTAATACTTCTATAGGTATCAAGTCAATAGCTTCACAGGTCCTGAAGATATCCCAAGTGGAGTACACTGACTGCCATGTCGCGACACAGGTCTTGTTGTGTCACGACATCAACTCTAAAACAAAAATTAAATACAAAATAAGGGTGTTTTAGTTTGCATAATCAAACTTAAAGCTCGAAAATGTTAGCTAACCTAGGGCTAAGAACAACGACCACTTAGAATCTATAAATAGGCTACTTTTGCACATGTTATAGACACCATTCACTTAGCCTAGATTCTCTCTTTTAAACTTAGTTTAGTTTTCTTTCTTTCATAGGTTTTTAGAATTTATTTTTAGTTGTTCTTTGTCAAGAGATTTGATTTGTGGAGATCATCAAACTCTGTGGATTTGTTTTTCATCTTTAATACAAATTAGGTGTTTTCTTAAACTCTACAATTTAATCCATTTAACATATTTTCTCTTTACATCAACTCCATACTGTTTATGAAAGCCATGAGGAACAAATCCTCCTATGGGGGATTAGTAAGTGGAGGTATGATCTTTTAACTGTTTTGTAGGGTTACTTAATGAATCAACTGTTTGGGAAAGGAAGAACGTGAAAAAAAACCCCAGGCTTGACAACTCGGGGAAGTCATCAAGGTAGGATTTAACCCAAATTTGGCAAGTGCCCATCCGTGAACTCCTTCACTCCAAACCAGTCTGGATTGTAAGGTCGAAAGATAAGTAGTCCTTGCTGACTCATTATGTTAGTGGAAGATCAGAAGATCTTGCTAAGGTAGCGACTAGTTAATTGATGAGGAACCCAAAATAGCAGTTGGTTGAGATTACTAAAGTGAGCTAATCACCCATAATAAAGATATGATTCACTCTACTCTTCTGTCTCTTGGATTTTATTTCTTTTATGTTATTTCATTTTATCATTATAAAAATCTTTTAAAAAAAAACTTTTTATTATGTTCTCATACTATAACTAATTTAAAGTGCTAATTAAATCTTTTAGTGTTTAGGTTAGAATTGATCTAACACTCGCCTCCCTTGGGTACAATCCTCGGAGTACTCATCTACTCTGTTGTAAAACTATATTACAACTTAACGCATATAATTGCAGATTCTGCTTCATTTTTCTATATTTTATTGCAGCATTCACACTCTGGACGTTGGTATGTTCGATGAGGTTAAGTTGTTAGCACCGTTGCCGGGGAGGCAACGTTACTAGGTTGATTTTAATCTTTGCATTTAGAAAGAATGATTAGAAAATTTTTAAGTTATAGATACGATTCTATTTTATTTTATTTTATTTATTGTTACTAAAATTCTCTTTCTGGGTTTAGTGTATAACTCGTAGTAGGGGCACACTTGTTGTAGCAATAACAGATTTAGAGAGAATAATCTAAAGAAACTGCCGACAACAACAGTAGCAACAACAACAGATGCAAAATCCACCACCAACTACTGCAGGTAACGTACCACGTGAAAATCCACTATTCGGTGATGCTGACTAGAACACCTTATGAAACCCACCAGCACCACAGCTACCTGCAAATGTACATATGGCTCGGAATGAGAGAACTCTAAGGTATTATGCCTTACCAAGTCTGGACATGGTTCAAGAAACATAGAAATGCCGAAAATTACAACTAATAATTTCAAGATCAAACCAACGATGATTCAGATGATCCAGAATAATCTACAGTTTAAGGGCACGATGACAAAAGACCCTAATCAACATTTAAAACGGATTTTCCAATCCTATGATACTTGTAAGTATAACGAGGTCACTGATGACGCTATTCATCTTTGGTTGTTCTCCTTTTTCTTTACTTGATAACGCCTTTTCTTGGTTGCAGGAACCAGGGTCTATTACGACATAGGATGAACTCGCTAGAAAGTTCTTATATAAGTTCTTCCAAATTAGCAAAGTAGTTCAACTAAGAAGAGAGATTGATGTCTTTAGGTAGATGGAGAGAGAAAGTTTCTATGGGGCATGGGAACGTTTCAAAATGTTAATTCAAAAATGCCTGCACCACAGATTTCCTGAGCCGATTCGATAGTAGGTATTTTATAACAGGTTGGATGTGAACGCACGATCTGGGTTAGACAGAGCCGTAGGAAGAGCTCTTATGAACAAGACGTATGAGGATGCATATAAAATTATTGAAAGCATGGCATTAAACTCCTGCCAGTGGCTGATTGAATTCAAATATGGAAAGAAACTCGCTATGGTCAAAACTATCCTAAAGGATGACAAATATCAACATAGACTTAATCGTATCGAGTTTGCTTCTACACCGTCTATGCATGGAAGAGACATACCACTCTTCCATTATATCAATAATCCCACCAAGGTTGTAAACTACATTGGGAATAGGGGTAGAAACCCTTATTCAAAAACGTATAACCACGGCTGGAGGGATCACCCAAACCTGAGATGGGGAGGAAATCAAGAAGGAGGTAACAACTTAAATCAAGCTAAAAAAATACTAATTATCAACCTCCTTATTTGTAGAAACCTCAAGATAGGGTCAACCCAAGTGACCATACTGCATGTGGTCAACGTCTAGATAAAATCAAGGGAGAAATACAGTCAATGAGAATGGATGTCAAGCAGGTGCAATCTGAGTGCACCAATTCAAAAAGAACATTACCTAAACTCTAGGATCAAATGCGTAACACCCTTAACCCGTATCCAACGCCGGAACAGAGTTACAGAGCATTACTGAACATATAACATAAACAATCATACATTTCATAATCAATTATCAATCAAATCAAAAACCATTCAAATACATACATACAATCCCTCATACGAGCCCTCGAGGCCCCCAAATAAATGTTAAAAATGGTTTGAGACTAAACTGAGTACTCAAGAAATTTTTAGAAAAACATTAAAATTTTTCTAAGTGCAGGGGACACCCGCCCGTGTAGTCAGGCAGTGTGGGCATTCGAAATGGGGACACACTATCGTTTGATGATCTCCACAAATCAAATCTCTTGACAAAGAACAACTGAAAATAAATTCTAAAAACCTAAGAAAGAAAGAAAACTAAACTAAGTTTAAAAGAGAGAATCTAAGCTAAGTGAATGGTGTCTATAACATGTGCCAAAGTAGCCTATTTATAGATTCTAAGTGGCCATTGTCCTTAGCCCTAGGTTAGTTAACATTCTCGAGCTTTAAGTTTGATTATGCAGACCAAAACACCCCTATTTCATATTTAATTTTCGTTCCAAAGTCGATGTCGTGACACACCAAGACCTGTGTCACGACATATAAGGCAGTCTTGAGATTTTTCTATTCTACTCCCTATGTTACGACATCGATCATACCATGCTGCAACATCAATCATAGCATGTTGCGATGTAGAGACCGATATCAGTTTAGTATGCCTTCTAAAAGTCTCCTACACATTCACAAGGTGCGTTAGCTCACCCTTAGGCCTTATTCGGCCCTTAAGGTCAATAAAAGACTCAATTTGCACATTTTATTAACTTATTAAAAACTAAAGAAAACATAATTCAAACCTATTAAAAATTCTTATTTTCAAGCTCCAAAAGTGCGATAATTAGTTTAATCTACTACACCGAATTACGACAAATCACGGGACCAAATTCTGACCAGTGAACTAGTAAATATTAATTACATAATATTTACGAGTCTATTAGAGTGTCGTATTAAAGTTTGGTTCTATGATTTTAATGTTTGGTTTATTTAATTAGGTAAAAATGACTAAATTGTAAAAGCTAAAAATTTATCGCTATTAATTTAAAGGTGTTAAATGACTATAGAAGCATGATTGGGTGGTTTTAAAGGATAATTAGCCATATTTTAAAAGAGGTGGACGATTCTGGCATGGTTGTTAAGGAAATTTTAGTTTTTAATAAATGGTAAATTTGTAATCAAGTAATTAAAACGTAAACCAAAAAAAAGGAAACAAATCATCATCATCCTCATTAGCCTCACCACCAAAATTAGGAAGCCAAAACTCCACGGTTGAAGCTTAGGGTTCAGCCAAGCTACAATTTTGCATGTAAGTGAATTTTTAACCTGTTTTTCATATATATTTAATCTATTTTTAATAATTTTTATGTTTTGGAGATCGTTGTTGCTCAATCTATCTAAACTAGGGACTATTTCATAAAAACTTTAAAGGTGTGAAAAGTCACCATTGATAGTTTTTTATGTTTTTGATGTTAAATGATTAAATTTGAAGCTTGATGTGGAAATATGACTAATTTGTAAAATAATTTTGGTTAGTTTTGAACTTTTGAGACTAAATTGATAAAATATGAAAGTTAACAAGGAATTCTTGTGAAAGTTCGTCATTTAGTAACTATTAAGGGACTACACTGCATTCGACGCTAAGGTTTTAGCGTGAATTATGTAAAATATATAAGTTTTGCTTTTAGGGACTAAATTGTATAAAAAGGTAAAAGTTTAAGATAATATTATAATATGATAATAAAAGGGTCACATGCATGAATTTAAATTTTTATGGTATTTAAATAGTTAATTGAATTAAATTTATCATATAGGTCAAGAAACGTATCAACCGGTTGACACACACGGAAAAGAAAAAACTATTTAGTAGTCCTTGGTGACGTGTTTGCTGTGAATCAGTTTAGGTAAGTTCGTGTAGTGGATAAACTAATTTAATTGTTTCTTTTGTGATATAATATATTTTTGTATGTTTGTGATTGAGTTTACTTGTATACTGATTTTAAAATGTATTGATATTATAATTGAAGTATGTGATTTAAAATGGAAAATTGTATGGTTGAACTCACATGATGTGATAATGTATAAGTAACTAAGTTATATGGTTATGAAACAAGGCTCGTATGAACTTAGTGAACAAATAGGATACAAATGATATGTCATTAGGGTTATTATCATTTCAGGTGCTGGTCTTAGATGTCCACCGATGGCTATGGTCCTGCATTTGTTGCGAATTCTTCATAGCCTGTGTGAGTAGTATCGTGTAGCTTTATCATCCCAACCGACAGCTCGTATGAGCAGGCCCATTTTTCACAGCTCGTGTGAGTATTATTATCTCGTGTACCCAATGTTATTTCACTGTGGTTCATCGAGTAGAAATCGAATATATTAAATGGTAATCGATATATAAAATTAAAATAGATTTATGGAATAGCAAATGGCTATATGGAATGGAAAATGAATATTTTATTTGGATATGATTGTATAACTTGCTACAAGTAAATAGTGATATATGTACCAAATATGCTCATTTGAATATAATTCATAAGCATGGTAATGTTTATACTTGTTATGTGAAGAAACTAACCTTGTTGGTTTGTGGTTTGAATAGGCCATCCATGATCACCATGTTTCTTAAATGTATAAATTGTATGTACAATGCATATGTATGTTAGATCCGAATAAGTTACGTTAAGTTATATACGAACTTCCTAAGTACTGCGATACTTACGATTATTCTGTTTAATTTCTTATAGAGCATCAAAAGTTGTTGTCGGATTGAAGTCAAGTCAGAGCTCACACTATCTGTTCAACAACTCGGTAGATTCAATCATTTTGGGTTAGGTTATAAGGGCATGTAAATACGTGTTTCAATTTCATATGTATTTATGTAAATGGTGGTTTGAAATGGTACATGTTTGTTCAAATGGTATTTTGTTTATGTTGATAGTCATGTGAACATGAATATCTATGTATATATGTAATGTTTTGGTATTATTCTATAGGTTATGTTTAATGAATTAATGAATGGATAGGTATGGCATGTGTGTACAATGGATGTTGAGTGTTTGAGCTTGTATGTAATACCTAGGATGAAGTAGATTTTGAATTGGTAAAAATATGTTTATCACCACCGATTTCATTTTATATATTTTTGGTGTGATATTTATATTATAATTGACAACATGTTTATAAGCAGTCAAGTTGTTGGTGTCGTTTTTGAGGAAGTTTCAGTATTCAATCTTGAAAATATTTGTAACACACCACCCAGCGTAGTCTAGGGCATTTGAGAACTTGCTAAGTGCTTGAGAACTATGAGTACGCCCATAAGTGAAGTTTATGTTAAAGCGAGCCTAGTGGTTGGCGAAGCTCCTTTATAGAGTGTACGCCACCCCAGCTGATAGACATTAGTGCTTATTTCTTAGTATTGTCAGCCTTATTATTTTTGGTTAAACTAGATAGTTGGCCTAGAGAGGGTTACTTAGAATGAGACAAGATATCTGGTATTGAGAGGACAAGCATTTAAGAAGAGAGAGAAAGTTATTAGTCACAGTTGTTGAAGGAGGGGTAGTGGGGAGAATGAACTTGCCCACTAAGTTTTCCTCCTGTGCATTCCTGTATAAAGCTAGTATTGGCTTCTTGACCAAGCTTTGTGCTTTCTTTAGCAAACTTTATTTTCTATCTAAATTCTCTCTGCAACACCTGAGAAAGCTCTAGAACTAAGGCTAGCTTAAAAGTTTTGGGTTAGCTGTATTTAGAAAACTCCATTGATGTTTGATACCTCGTAAATATCGACAAACCTTAAGCTATTATAATGGTTATTGATGGGGTCTTAGAGTTTCATGCTCTAGGATCAATTTAGAAAGAAAAAGGGGAGGAAACTTTTAGATTCTGGGTTTCCTGATTTAGTATTCTTGAAAACTTACTTAGCTTTTCTGAAGGACGTAATATGATAAGTTAATTTTTTATGTAATAGCTCAAGAAACTCCCGAAAGCTCTTGAGGCAAAGGCAAGGGACCTACTGTCTAAGCCTTGCTATATTTTATGTAATACCCTATGTGTGTGTATCATGCTTCTATCCATGTCTGCTTCAAGTTAAGTTCACCTATTTGTTTTTATTCTGCTTTAATCCAAAAAATGGCACCACAAAAACAACAACACACCACTCAAGCACAAAAAAATATCAATTACAATCGCTTTCATAACTCGAAAGTCAAAACGTTTTTCCTCCAAATGAGTGAGCATTTGTTTATACAGGAACGTGGGTTCAACCCCACCATGTCTACTTACAATGATATTTGGGATTTGGTACAATCCCACAGTTGGAACAATTTTTGCGCAACACCGACTGAACCCGACGGTTGACACCAAGTTTTACGCCTCTTTGAAGGATACGGAGAACTACAAGCAACGGGGTGAGACGATCACTCGCGTTCCTATTCGGGGCAAAGAGGTGTTGATTGCACCTCAAGTGATTTTCCAGTATTGCGATGCCTCATATTATGCCCATGATCATTTAAAGATGTTAGATTTTCTTTATGTTCGAGGATTTTAATATGGAGTGTATAATAAAACTTTATGTCTCTTTCAGGGAGCATACCAGGCAGTTCCTCAAGAAACACATAAAAAAAATTTTCTCACTATCGGTACTTGGTTGATTTCACTTCTAGACTTGAGCATATCTAATATATATGTTAGATAAGCATCTGCACCTTGAACAATCAGTTTCCTGGCAGACACCGCAGAAATAATTATGTTCAACAATTTTGACTGTTTACTTGACAACAATATTTCTTTACCCTCAGTGCTTGCAAGGCGTACACTTATAGATCGGCAGTCAACCATAGCATTATGACTAGTAAGCCACTCTAGTCCCAAGATGACATCAAACTCATGGAAGTTTAGCAGTAGCAAGTCTGCCAAAACACATGCTCTCCAAAAGATAAAGGACAATTCCTGGTTAATTTATTTGCTACTGTACTTTTCCCCAAGGGGTTTGTTACCAATACGTTCGTCTTAAAATACTCTATCTCAAGACTAAGACCCTCTATGACCTTAGTAGGTATGTAAGAATGGGTAGACTTAGGGTCAATCAAAGCAAAATATTATTACCGAGAAAAGAAAAATTACCAGTTATAACCTCATGTAACTCGGCATCTTCCTTAGCCTTCATAACATAGGTGCGAGCCGAGGCGCTAGAACTTATATTGATATAGTTCTTTCATTGTGATCCTTGCACTGAGTTAGACTTGGCTACCATCTTTGATATGCTCTCGTTTTTCAACTTCTGTGAGTTTCTAATAGGTTACTCCATACTAAACTCAGGCTTAGACGGGCAGTCTTTAACTAGGTGGTCTCCAGATCCACAACCGAAGCAATCCCCCAATTTCTTTATACATTCACCACCGTGACTCCTTCCACAATAGTTACATTCACCTTTTTCCATTTTGGGACTTCCAAAACTTTCTATAGACGTTGTGGGCTTGCTGAATCCTTCATGTTTGTAGCCAATGAAATGTGAGTCTTTCCTTAAAACTGAAAAATTTCGATCCTTTTGTTTCTTGAAACTGGATCGAGGTGGAGGACTTGATCTGCCTCTTTTCATTCTTTCTTTTTTGAAGTTCTTACTCTTGTCCTTAATAATGGATTCCATCTTGTGAGAGTTGGCCATCATCTCTTCCAAAGTCTTACATTCGTAGGTTGCCACAAGAGCACGAATTTCATCTTTGAGCCCCCATTTGAACTTTTCACACATCTCCTTCTCTATTGGAAACATGTTCTTGGCATATCTACTAAGTCGGACGAATTCACGCTTGTACACCAAAATGGACATCTTGCCTTGTTTCAAATACAAAAATTCTTTCTTCATTTGTTCAAAAAATGTCTGATTGATATACCTCTATCTGAACTTTTCCAGGAAAAATTCTTAGCCAACCATGTGCTCAGGGGTGACACTAACCAAGGTTTCCCACCATTGGTATACTTCTCTTTCTAGTAAAGACACAACGTATCTAAGACTATCTTCTTGATTACACTTTAATTCCTTAATGACCCTACATGAAAGAGACAATTACTACTTAACCACTATGGGATCATCTTTCTTATCACCAAGGAATTTATTGGCGCCTCTTTTCCTAAACTCCCGAACAGGATCGACTTTAGGAGGAGCCGTCACGGGTGCAGGTGGCGCGAACTGAGCTAGGCAAACCACTTCAAGCTGTAGTTTATGAGGGTGTTGAGGCTATGGTTCATGTTCATTCCCCATAAACTGGTCAATAGCTAGGTCATCATAGCAAAAAAAACAACATGTTTCTGAATGTGTTTCCTGTATTCCTACAATTTTTATTGTTGGCAGTTGTAGCCTTTTCCTGGATGGGAACATGGCTTTCCATCTCCTCACCCTTTACTTCCCTTGAACTATCAGACATGTTTCTTTTCTCACTACAAAAGAGATATTATCTTACTATAAAACATTAAATACTATGTCAAAGGTGTACTATGCATGATAGGGTGTGACACTACCTTCTGTTTCTCCGAGAATCAACAAAACCTAGGCTCAGATACCAAGCTTGTAACGCCCCAAACTCGACCCTTAACGAGGACATAGGATTTGCACGTCACTACCTTAAAACATTTTCCTTTAAATTTGTACAGGTGTGGTCTTCATAAAAATACAGTTCAAATAAATATGAATTGTAAATCCTTTTCAAAATTAAAGATAAATAAGGTTATACAATTCAAAAACTCTCCTGATGCCTCTATGCCTTGTCCACTTAACTTTCCCAAATGTCGGAGCTTCTATTCTCCTAGTAGCTAAGAAAAAAAAAATCTTTGGTTAAACCTAGTGCTTTCACTTTAAAACCTTAAAAATGGGATCTTAAAGTTCTTAACTTTTTTTTTAAGTCTTATGTATAATGAAGGATTTAGGGCCTTACCAGCTTACTAGATTATCTATTTTTCCTACTTGAACCTCTAGATCATTACTTCATGAAGAGTGTTCTTGTATCCTTCTCATCTAGGAGTTACTAAGGAATAAGTTGAAGAAGAAAAATAAAATAGACTAGAGAAGAAGTCTCCCAAGATATCATTTCTCGGTTATTTATAGCCCTCCTTGCACAGTATTCAACCATGTAGAATCCTCTCATTCACAATCATTCTGTCCCCCACTATAGAATCGATTGGTTCTAATCTAACCGAACCAGATTTAGTTCTCAACCTTGTCCAATTTCAGTTACTATCTTCTCCTTATTTTTCAATAGAGACTGCTAGCTTTCAGTTTCTTTCAATTTACCGCTTAAGTTTAAAGGATTTCGGGTGTGACATTTCATGAGTGCTTATGTCACACCCCAAGTCTAGCGGACCTAAGAGTTTGGCGTATAGCAGAAAATAATAAGTTTGGAGAAGTGTAATCCACCCATATGTTTCTTTTGGCGCATAGGTCTGGCGTATTGTAACTGTTGTGTATGTAAGTGAAATTTTTATTTCAAGATATTCTGTTATTTAAAGGAAAAGATAGTGTTAAGTGAAAAGGGGTAAGTATGATATAAATTATCTTCAAAGGTATAGTACGCCTTGTTTGTCTGAAGTGTTGTGCTAGTTAAGCTGTAAAGTAACCTAGTTAGGAGCCAACTGGATAATCTAGTCTGATATTTATAATGCGGGATTCTCATTTATATTTCTCTTGAAAACTGTAGACCATTAAGAAAGCAAATTTTTAAATGTGTAACACTTGCTAAATTTCCACTAAGTAGGATGGGTTATAAATATGTGTGAGAAGAGTTTAGGAAAAGGTCATTCTTCTCCCTTGAATGTTATTCTCCGATTCTTTTTCTTAAATCAAATGGTATCTCTTTCTCAGTAAGTTGGAAGCTACGAATCTGGATCTAATCAATGGTTATCCTATCTCCGGGTAAGTATTACAGCAATGCATGTTAAGCGCTAAATGAGTAAGTCTGTATGTGGTATTTGAACATTAGGTTGTAAGTATAAGTTTTTGCACAGGGGTTATCAGTGCTTAAGATGATAGCATCTTTTGTGTAAATGAGTTGTAATGGTGATCCTATGTTCTATAAGAAGTTTTTACTAGTTCGAGAAGGATGGTTGAATCTAGAGTTTTGAACTATAGTAGGTGAGTCTCTACCCTGACTCACTCTCTCTCTTAAGTAAAATTTTCAAGTAGAAGAATATATATATATATATAAGATGATATCTATAATAATTGGTAAGTGTATGAGTATAGTAAATATGAGATAAGTGTTATGATGATATGTAATAAGTTCTGTTGAAAGGAATACTGATTGGTAAGGATGGTAAAGCTTGTGACATGAAAAGTATGAGCTATGATAATAGTGATAAGTTCTGTTGAGAGGAATACTGATTGTTAAATATAGTAAAGCTTTTGACATGAAAAGTATGAGTCAATCAGGAATGTGATCAAATCTGGGTGAGTAATGAGAAATGTCCCATTGTGAAGCCTCTGGTAGGACAGTTATATTGCTAACCAGATTGCCAGATCATGATACATAAATGTGTGTAAGACCATGTGGTTGAGACCCATGGCATGATATGTCTGTATTTATATTCATGGTGTAGCCTCCGATAGTGAATGAATCAAAATGGCAAATCACGATACATGAATGTGTGTAAGCTCATATGGTTAAGACTCATGGCATGATATGTCTATATTAATATGCATGGTGTAGTCTTCGACAGTGTATGAATCGAAATGGCAGATCAGGGTACATGAATGTGTGTAAGACCATGTGGTTTTAACCCATGGCATGATATGTGTGTAATTATATTCATGGTGTAGCCTTCGATAGTGTATGAATCAAAATGGTATATCACGATACATGAATGTGTGTAAAACCATGTGGTTAAGACCCATGGCATGATATGACTGTATTCATATTCATGGTGTAGTCTTCGATAGTGTATGAATCAAAATGGCAGATCACGATACATAAAATTATGTATAAGTCCATAAGGAAGAAACCTATAGTACCTTTTATGAAGTGCGTTGGGACAGTAAAAATGAGATTTTGTATGATGCCCTTTATGGCATATTCTATTTGGCCCTCGTGGCGTGTTTTTCCATGTCTGTCTAATAAAATATGCTCATCCTCCTCTATGGTAAGTTATGGATAAATTTCGATAGTTATGTATGAAGTATTACAAATATAAAGTTATGATATGTCTAAGGTTAAGGGGTTTTTCTTAAGCAGAAATATGTTTGTATGTTCAGAAGGATATCCATCATGATAATCTGTTAGCGTTGAATATGGATGTATTTGTACCTATGTGTGGCCTAAGAAATTGCTAATATGAGTTCGTCAATGATATGTAGTGGTTGAATCATTATTATTTGGAATCTATCATATCTAGGTTTTATAGTGATTTCTTTTGAAACCATTTGGAATATGAGGCATTGTTATTCCTAGATTTAGGGGTTATGTGAAGAAATGGTATGGAATTCATTTGCATTATCTAAGTAGTACATTATCATTGTAGGCTAGTCAAGTATCAAATCAATGTATGATTTAAAAAATAGTTTGGTAGTATTCAGATCCGTGTAAGTATTCGCCAATATGTATGCATCCGTCAATGATTAATGTTTGTGAGCAATTGTTTTGGGATAAAGGTATGTTTTTAGTTATGGTCTATATGAAATAGGCTCTAAAGGCAAGTTCTTTTGATAAGTGTCCATTAGATAAGGAGATCTATGAAATGTCTGGAAGGATAAGAAATAATTGGTATGTTAAAAGTATGATAATTGGTGTGTAAGTCAAAGCCAAGTCTAAAATAGTATCTGCCTAATCCAGAAAATAGTGGTTCAGAAAGATAGATGGCACATAGATGTACTTCAAGTTATATAAAGTCTCTGACCAGGTATTTTTGTGATATAACTCACTAAGTTCTTCAGAACTTACACTGTTTGTTTTTCTTTTAGGTGTGTGGTTAGAGTATGTGCCAGGAGGGACGATGCTAGGAGTATGCCAAGTTAGCAACAAAATGGGTTATTATGCATACAGTGGAAAAGTTGCGTAGTTAGGGTTACGCCCTAAGAGTGTCTATAGCAAACTTTTATATTGTATATGTTGTAACGAGTTTGATGTAATGACTTATTTTGTAATACTTTCCCCTTAATTTCAAATATTAATTCTATTTGTTAAATACTTAGAAAAAAAATGTTTTCAGTAGGAAGTTTATGTTAATTGTTTCGATAACTCTGTTAAGTATTTTGTGTAATAAAACTTAAGATATGGATTCGGAAAATCGAGTCGAGTTGAGGGTGTTACAGTTTAAACCCTAGGATTAACGACCCTAGGAAGTAATATAGGTAAACAGATCGAGAGACGAGGTCACCGAGTAAATCGTGGATTTATCCCAGTGAGGAAAGTGAGGCTGAGAGATAAGCATGTACTGATCGATTAGTTAGGCAGTAAAGGTCGAGAGGTAATACTGTCTAGTTAATAATTAATTCATCATTAAAACTCGAGTTCTTCAGCTAATTACAACCATTAAAACAACTTAATCTTCTACCTGTTAATCGAACATAGGCTAAAGCTTGCATTGTTGACACTAGGAATAGGAAATTCCATTAGGTTTTAGGGTAATTAATTTAATTAGTTTAATTAATCTTTCAATTTGGATCCGCACTACTAACTTGTAAATCGGTTAGATTACTACTTATTTTTTATAATTAATTTAATAATAAATTTCTCCAATCTACAAACGCTTGGGTACGATTCTCAGAATGCTTACCAGTGTTCCGTTGTAACACAAAACTATATTACAATTTGACCTGTTTGCTTGCAAATATTGCATTGATTTTATATCTATTTATTTGCATGATTTTTTCTCTAAACATTTACACGTTCGGAGGCAATCAATGTCCTTTTTATGCCTTTCCAAGTTCATAGGTAACTCTACTTCCTGGATTTCAATAAAAACTGGAAAGCTAACTCCTATGGTTCAAATCAGGGCTTTGGAATGAATTCCTTCAAATTAGTTTTCAATAAAGTTAGATTTTCATGCTCTTCATTGTCACTTGGTGGGTCAGATACTAAAATTTGCTCCGATGGATCATCTACCGAATTGCGATCCCATCCTATAAGGACTAATAACTCCATCTCGAATGTAGCAGAACATTCCTCATCTACATCAAGATACGTAATGGATTTGAATACATTAAAGGTCACCTGATCATCTTGTACTCGCATGGTGAGTTCTCTTTTCTGGACATCTATTAGTGTTCCACCAGCTGCCAAGAAAGGCCTTCCCAGAATCATAAGGACATTTTTATCTGCTTTAAAATCCAAAATGAGAAACTCAGCAGGAAAAATAAATTTGTCAACACGTACCAAAACATATTCAATCTTCCCCCCTGGATGTGCTATCGATCTGTCTTCCAATTGAAGTGTAATAGTTGTTGGTTTAACCTCACCAATCTTTTATCGCTTGAACATAGACATGGGCATCAAGTTTATACTTGCTCTCAAATCACATAAAGCCAATCTGCAATAAGAGTCTCCAATGTAACATAGGATGGTAAAACTCCCTAATTCCTTCATTTTCAGAGGCAGCTTGTCTTGCAATAATGGGCTACATTCTTTTTTCAAAGCGACTTTCTCAAATCCCCTAAAACTCCTCTTCTTAGAGAAGATGTCCTTTATGAATTTGGCACAGTTTGGCATTTGCTCTAGAGCTTCCACAAGAGGGATGTTGATATGTAATTTTTTTAGCACATCTAAGAATTTCTTCTTTTCTGAGGTGAGGATGTCTCTATGTTTTTCGTGGGCATTGAACCTTCAGGTATATTTTAACGTGCTTCTGTTTCGGTAGAGGTCATAGGAGCAAGCTTCTACACTATGGGAATTTCAACATTTGGTTGAACCTCGTCCTTATTTTGAGCAACAATAGTCTTGTCTTCACCTTCAACAACCCTCAGTCCTAACAACTTTCTACTCCTCAAGGTGACAACTTTACATTGTTGTTTGCCTGTATTCATCAAATTTTCAATATCGCTATGTAAAGCACATTGGGGACTACTTCTGAGCTCCTTGGTTAGTTGTCCCATATGATTCCAAATTCTTAAATGTCGCTACTTGTCTTTAAATTAGGGCACCACCCTTTGGCATGTATGCATTTAGCAAATTTTCAAGGTTATTCGAAGGTTTAGTTGATGGAGGTATCTGAACTTGTTGGGGAAACCTTAGTGGTTGGTTTGCTTGGGATTGCATATAGGTGTTACTAGGACCAACCTCTTGATTGCTCCATTAGAAATTCAGATGATTTTGTAATGAAGGATTGTAGTAATCTGACTGCAGTACTGACCCGCTTTATTCTAATTCTAGTTACCCATGTAGTAGATGGATTCTGGGTTTGATGGGAAATTTTCAAACATGTGACCATCTCCACAATAAACACATGAGATATTTTCAAACTGTAACACCCCTAACTCATATCTGTCACCAAAATAGGGTTACGAAGCATTACCGAAAACTTTTAACTTAAAACATTCAATTACAATCATTTATAAAACACATTATATTCCATTCAAACACATGCATAACGTCCCTTTTTCGAGCCCTCAAGGCCTTAGAAACACTTTAAAAATGATTCGAGACTAAATCGAAAACATTTAGAACTTCATGGAAAAAGATAGATAAATTCATACTACAAGGGTCACACGGCCATGTGACTCACACGGCTGAGACACATGCCCATGTCTCAGGCTGTGTGGGCATTCGAAGTAGAGACACACGACCGTGTCTCAGCTCGTGTTCGTGCCCGTGTAACTCTCTGACTTGGTTCACACGGCCAAGCCACACGCCCGTGTGCCAGGCCGTGTCACTCTCTAAATGCAACCTTTAAAAATTGACAGGGGACACACGGTCGTGTCGCATGACCATGTGTCACACACGGCTGAGACACACGCCCGTGTCTTAGGCCATGTGGACAAAAAATAGGCCATTTCCAAGCCATTTTTCTCACCCAAAGCTTAGTCACTTATACAAGCCAAATGTACCTATTTCCATACAACCAAATTGCACCTAACACAAGCATATCCAAGCTAGATCATCATAATATATAATCATACAACCAATATGCCTAAACGGAACCTCATTCACAACAAACAAACTTGATTAAAAATTTGCTCATTTTATCCATAAATCAATCAACCAATTGAACAAATTATATACTACATTTGCCATAATGTTAACATACCATGTTTATACTCACAAACCCCAATATGACCATTCACACCAATCATCAATACCTTCGCAATTTGACCATATGCCAACCATACCCAAATCTACCAAAACCAGCCATTTAACAACTCAATGCACTGTCTAATTCCATACCAAATCAAAATTTCATAGCATGCATTATATTCATCATTTCAACTACTATCATTTAAGTACTTAGATGCCAAAATAACAACCATTAAAATACCATACATACATGATAACATAACAACTATTTCATTACCCAAATAACCACATTTACAAGCCAAACATAATGGCTAATATCATCAACAATGACACCTATACATGCCATTATAACCACTACCAAAGCATCAAAATCTACAGATAATATTCTGGATAGTGTGATAAATCTCTGACTATCTTCCAAACCGGTCGAGTTTTCGATCATTTGTAAAATAAGAGAAAGAAAACCACATAAGCAATGAATGCTTAGTAAGCTCGTATAAACTTTAAAATGCAATAATCCATTTCAATAAGAACTTTATAAGTTGTAAATAACCCTATATCAATGCCTCAGGTTTATCAACTATATAACTATCAATTCCCAAATGAATAGGTTCATTAACATTCCGAATACTTTCTGTTTATAACATAATGTGGTCTTATAAGTTGAATTACATAATCATCAATCTTTTTTTTAAAACGATGAATCATTTTCTTTACTTACTTACCAATCCATTTACTTAGCATAAATTTAATTACGTTATTAACTCACGAATTAGTGTATTATGACATAAGTAAATTCACATATATCATAAGTAAATTTCTTTCCTTACAAATAAGTCCTTTAACTTTACAATTATTTTATTTCATCACATTACATCTCAACTATGCACTTATCATTTCATTACTTATTCTCACCCATTTCATTTGCATACACATAAGACATAAATATAACATTAACTATAGCCACAAGTTAGTGCATTTAAACATAACCCCTTTTAGAATCAACTTAATGATAAACCATTTCATAATAAATTACATACTTTGATTCTTACCACTTGTTCATGAACATAAGCATATTTTCATTTGCCAATGTACTATTTCAATGCATAACTTTAAAACTAACATAATTTAATTCAACTACTAGCTTAGCACAAACCTAAGCATCATTAACAACACAAGTTAGTGATTAAATACACATCTTAGCAATATCATCACAGGGCAAGATAAGGTACATAAACATAGCATCACATAAATCATACTTTTCATAATCATGAATATTCATACTTTGATCATCAACGAGTCATACCTTTTCATAGGTTCTTAACTTAGCTTTCGATACACTTACTGTTCTTTCCCTTTTTATGCCTATTGAACTAACAACTTGACTCAGGTAATCGAGTAACTACACCATACCAAGGGCATCATAGATGGGTTATAGGGGCACCAAAGTGCAATCAAGAGCACGAAAGTGCGATCAGGGGCACCGAATTACAAACAGTGGCACCAATGTGCATTCAGGGGTACCGAAGTACAAACAAGGGCACATAAGTACAATCAGGGGTACCGAAGTACAAACAGGAGCACGTAAGTGCAATTAGGGGTACCGAAGTACAAATAGGGGCACGAAAGTGCAATCAAGGGTACCGAAGTACAAACAGGGGCACGTAAGTGCAATCATTCAATAATTAACTATGAACATTTGATTAAAGAACTATATTATAAAAATGTAAGTAAAAAATTAATTAATGTATTGAAACACTATCAGCTTACCTAGCTAAATTGCAGAAATGTCAAAGTACAGGAGCATTTTGGTAATTTTCCATTCTCCTCGATTTTCCACCCGATCTTGACTAAATTAATAATTTCATTCAATCTATTAATTTAGACAGTAAAACAATGAATTTTATGCAATTCAGTCATTTTTGTCATTTTAAATAAATTGCCCCTAAAGTTTTACTTTTATTCAATTTAGTCCCTAATCCTAAAACATATAAATTAACCATTTTTACCCGAAATTGAGCCTAACTAAATATTTATGGTATCCAATACAGCCCATTATTGCAACAATTTCACATCAAATCCTTGTACTTTTACTATTTTAACAATTTAGTCCCTAATCGAAAAATTCATCAAAAATTACTTAATAAAATACTTTTAAATATCAATCAATATTTCAAATTCATCATTTAACATCAAAAAACACAACTATTATCAATGACAACATTCAATATATTTAATAGTTTCAAAATTGAAGGTACGGACCAACTAGACCTAGTTGCAACGATCTCAAAAATATAAAAATTAAAAGAAACAGGTGAAAAATAGACTCATTGAAGCTTGGCTGAAGCTTGAAGCTTCTCCCCCTTTTTGTTTCGACTAAAATGGTGAAGAAGATGAATGAATCATCTTTTAATTTCTTTTTCTTATAATAATAACATTATAACATAATATAATGTTTTTATAAATTAATAAACATCATTTTTTTTAACTAAACAATTTCACTTACCGTCCACCAACTTAAGAATGAGTAATTTACCCATTAAGGTCATCTAATTATAATTCTTTAACCAATTTAACACCTTTAAACTAATAGCGATTGTGTACAATTTTATCCGGAAAACACACTTATTTTATAAAAAATGAGGGGAAATAAACAGTGTCGTAAATTTTTTTGGAGGCACGGATGGAGGCAGAGTTAAGGGACAGTTTTGCCTAGTAAACTTTCACAGGATTTTTTTCTGCATTTTCCCTGGTTCGCTTGGCACCAAGAAAACCAATTAAATGGGGAGAATTGAAGTCTTAGGCCAAAGAATTCCGAGGCTAACGGATTTATCAAGGCAGATATATAAGCTTCACATGCATGCCATTTCACCTAACTTGAGTGGGTAAGAATTTCACATGCCTCATGCCTATGTAGTCAATCAAATCAATGGTTTCCCTAATACAACTTTCAGGCCTTTATATTAAAAATCAAAGTATATTTTATTTATTTATATTAAAAATAGTCAATTATTTTTTATACATTAGATTAAATAGTAAATTAATTCTTTTGTTAAGATTTTTATCTATTTTTACTATTAAAAATTAGTTCTTGTAAGTTAGCATAAGATACATGTGGTATGCCAAGTATTGCTGTTTAGTTATTCTGTAATTTTTAACAATAGAAATGAATGAAAATTTTAATAGAAAAAATTAATTTACTCTCTAATCTAATATACAAAAATTAACTTACTAATTTTTTATGCAAAGCAAAATTTCATACATATTACAAGGACTCCATCATGATAAGTTTTAACACTTTAATTCTGTTTTCAGTAGAGTCATTAGTGCTGAAAGGGTCCTTTTTTGGAGCAACAAAATTACATCAACTACTTGGATTGCTGTAGCAATGAAAAACAATAAGTAATGTGAGTTAAATAACATAGCATTGCTCAGGTACTTCATTGGAATCGGAAATTTTAATGAATCATTTTCCCCATAATGATTTGTTTTTATCAGAAGCAATAGTAGATAACAATTCATCATGTCATGTACCACAGTTAAAACAACATTATTCTGAACACAGACCAGAAAGGAATTAAATGCATGCAATCAAATTCAGTCCCTAACTAAATTTACTCAGTTTGCCATACAGATTTTCTAACCCAGCTAGAGTTATCCCAACTTAGAAAGAATCCGTTCTCCTTCACCCGCCAGAAAACTGCCTTGTGATTCCAATCTCTACGAGGCTGATAAGCATGCCACGATGCTATTTGCCTTCCCGATATGGCTTCACAGAAATGTAAGGCTTTTTCTTCAACCCCAAATTGATAGTCATCCCCTACATGAAGCTGGTGCATCCCATGATCTTTATACCTGGAATTGCAGCCAAGTTGGATAGGCTGCAACTCTCTCGGCATGGAATTGGTAACATGAATTGTTGCTATACGCTTCCCCAGTCCTAGACTCCCTGCTACACTGAAGATGAAAACTGAAACAAGAAACAGAACATAACTACTCCGGCCATCCATATCCGTTGAATTCTTGTTGTCAATGACTTTTTTTTTTTCTCTTTCTTCTATAACTAAAAAAACAGGCACTAGGATGGAGAACGGAAAAGCTTGTAATATCCTTGTGTAAACAAGGATATTATATATATATATATATATATATATACACACTAGATTCAATGACCACATAGCAGTGGGTTTAACAATGGTAAGTATTTTAATAAATGCTTTAACAAGTGGTAAGTTTGCACTATTTTTCTTTTTAAAGAAATTAAAAAGGAAGTATAAAAAATAGTGTTGTTGCGGATGGAAAATTTCTTGGGTTGTAACAGGAGAGCATTTGTACTCAGAGTAATGCAAGTTTCCCTGGTTGGAGCGGCGTACAGAATTAGTAGCCAGAGAGGAAGAGTGGTCGAAGTGTACGGTATTCTTCCAAGTAATAAATACAACGAAATGCTTGTTTGGGAGTATTCGGAAGATTGAATCCATAGAATTGAATGTCTTTTAAGAATTGGAGCTACTAAAGAGAAGCACTAGTAAGCAATCAACCTACAATTACCAACGGAATTGAGTAAAGATTATTGGCTCCATAGATGGGCACATAAAGAGCTAAGAGCTAAACTAAACCTTAACTAACAAATAAATGCTAAATACCAAAAATTAGATGCGGAATAATGAATTAGTGACTAATGGGATGATTGGCATGTTAATATATCTATAAAGACAATGGCTAAAATGACATGAAACAATGCTACCATTACATCAAACATGAAACAATGCTACCATTACATCAAACTTCTCTCTCGGTAAACGTTAAGTGCAACAATCACCTATAACCTCTAGCTTTCGTGCTATTGGGCTAGCCTACACTAACTCTCTCGATATATCAATGCTTGATGTGTAATTAGGTGGTTCTAATAAGAGTTAGCACTTGCAATCTTTCCTAAAAATACTCCTAATTGGGGCCATCAGTTCTAAGTGATATAAGTGCCCCAATTAACAAGCACTTTTGTAACACCCCTAACCCGAAACCATCGCCAAAATAGGGTTAAGAGGTATTCCCGAACAATAGAATCATTTCACAACCCATTTACGACACAAAGTCAATCATCATCGTAATACATCAAACATAAACAATTTGTCCCTTATTAAGGCATATAAGACCTTAAACACATGCTAAGGAGGGGTCGGGACTAAACCGAAACACGTACAGAAACTTCACGAAAATTTAAAACTTTTCTAAATTTCAGGGGATACACGCCCGTGTGGGTAGGCCATGTGCCTCCTACGGCTGCTGGACACGTCCGTGTGTCCTCCTCGTGGACTATACTGACTTAGTTCCCACGGCCACCCAGCACGCCCGTACGCTGAGGCTGTGCACTCTTAGGCCACATACTGACTTCTCCACCACGGCCACTAAGCACGCCCGTGCTAGCTACTGACTTGTGCCCACGGTCACCAGGCACACCCGTGTGTCACGACCATATGACATTATAGGCCATTTTCAAGCCCAAAATGCCACCCATTTGGAGTCTCACCTACAAGCAACATATATCATCCCATTTTATGCACATATAATCACCAAAACACACCAAGTAGCCATTCAAGCCATGCATATTTGACAACCAAAGTAACCACACTAATAATACATCCAAAATCCATTTCAACCATGCTATCTTCCAAGACCAAAACATATGACAAAAACATAGCACATTCATTTACTTAACTCAACAGCATGATCATTTCATGAACCAACTAACCATACCAAAACATGTTTCACATATCATATTCATAATGCATAATCTCAACTAATCTCTAGCCAACTCTCATGGCCAAATTCATGTAACAACTTATACCATAATACTAGCCTATACATGCCATATTTTAACCATGTACATCTTTCCAAAATACCCCAAAATAGATTGCCGATAGTGTGACTGAGATGCTGACAATCCCCAGATCCGAGCTAGCTTTACTGACACTGCAAAGTAGAGAAACAAATCACACAGTAAGCTTTCCAAAGCTTAGTAAGTTCGATATACAATACGATTATCTCATCAAATCAAACTAATGTATTTAATAAATAATCACATAGATTAATATTTCATATTCATGCCTTCTCATCCATAACTAAAATATTCATCCACTCAATCATAACTTGTTTATAACACATCAACCACAAAGGTTCAATACATACCTTAGTTAACACATAGTTATTCAATTTTCAAGCTACTCAATGTTCGATATCACCTATCAATTATCTTCTGATATTCTTTCAATTTCATCGCACACTCAGTGCCATACACATGGTCGGTACATATTAGTCATCGCACAATTAGTGCCTAATCTTTCAACCGACTTATCTCGGTAACGCACACACAGTGCCAAATCAATAAGCCGAAGCTTTCACAACATCGCACACACAGTGCTATTTATTTTTGTTTCAATTTCAATATCGCACACACTTAGTGCCATTAACCAAATCTTGCACATAGCATCTCGATTTCATACACATATACACATTCATTTCATAATACAAAAACATATCCTAATAACATGTATTATATCCGAACTTACCTCGGACGTCGAACTATCGAAACGGTCGATTAATCGAGCACTTTATCTTTGCCTCGATCTCGATCCGAACCTCTCCTCTCTTGGTCTATACACATTTAAATTCAATCCATTCAATCACCAACTCATTCAATTTAGTGCACACACACACATTTAGGGCATTTTACTAAATAACCCTCACATTTTCACATTTCGACACTTTAGTCCCTATTTCACAAAATCATCAAATTCACATAATTTCACTTAGCACAAGCCTAGCCGAATTTTTCCCATGCTAATACAAGTCCACACATTTCATTTATTTCACATTTTAGTCCCTCAATATACACTTTTCTCAATTTAGCCCAATTGATTCAATTCCACCAAAAACTCAAATACAAAATATATTAATCCAACTCTAAACTTTCATATTATACCAACTATCAACACAAAGCTCACATGTTCATTAATAGCACATCTCAAAATCTTCACCAATTCACAAAATTGAAGCATGGGTTTTAAAGAGCTCAAAGCAACGATTGCAAAAACGTAGAAATTATCAAAAATAGAGTCAAAACATACCTTAAATCAAGCTTAACATTAACCGAAACCTAAGTGTTCTTCTCCCTTTTTCTTCCTTTGATTTTTCGGCATAAAAGATGAGCACTTTCATCTTATTTTTATCTTTTGTTTGTATAATAAACATATTATTAATCTAATTACTAAGTTATCCTTCCATTAAACATATAAGACTAATAAACCACAAGGTTATTTTGTCATTTAACCACCCACTAACTTAATAATGGTTTATTAACAACATAAGGCCTCCACCTTCAAAAGCCAACAACAATTAAGTACTTAAAATTCAGCACATAGCTTTTACTATATACGTGATTAAGTCTTTTCTCTTAATTCGACACACAAACGACCAAATTATCACACAGAATTTTCACACATGCTATAGCACATATAATCAACACCAAAAATAATATTGAAATATTTTTACGACCTCAGATTTATGGTCCCGAAACCACTGTTCCGACTAGGGTCTAAATCGGGCTGTTACAACTCTCCCCCCTTAGGGATTTTCGTCCCCGAAAATCTTACCAGTGAATAACTGTGGATGTTGCTCTCTCATAACGTTCTCAGGCTCCCACGTAGCCTCTTCAATTACGTGTTTGTGCCATAATACTTTCACTAAAGAAATTGTCTTATTTCTCAACTTTTTGGTTTCTCGTGCCAAAATTCGGATCGGTTCTTCACTATACGACAAATCTGACTAAATTTCAATCTCAGTAGGAGCAATCACATGAGACAAGTCTGATCTGTACCGTCAAAGCATTGACACATGAAACACGTTATGAATCTATCTAACTCAGATGGCAATCTCAATTTATAAGCAACCGGCTTAACTCGTTCAATAATCTCATACGGTCCGATGAACCTCAGACTCGGCTTGCCCTTCCGACCGAATCGAAGTATTTTCTTCCAATGAGATACTTTCAAAAACACTTTATCACCAATTTCGAATTCAATATCTTTTTTTTCAAATCTGCATAAGACTTCTGACGATCTGAGGCTGCTTTCAAATTGTCACGAATTACTTTCACTTTCTGTTCAGTCTCTTTTAGCAGATCAACCCCGTGAATCTTATTCTCACTCAGCTCAGTCCAATACAATGAAGTTCGACACTTTCGACCATAAAGAGCCTCACATGGTGCCATTTTAATACTAGATTAAAAACTGTTATTATACGCAAACTCAATCAACAATAAATGTTTTTCCCACGTACATTCAAATTCAAGTATACAACATCTCAGCATGTCTTCAAGAACTTGAATGATTCGCTCAGATTGACCATCCGTTTGCTGGTGAAAAGCAGTACTGAAATGCAATTTCGTGCCTAAAGCATCTTGCAATTTCTTCCAAAATCGCGAGGTAAATCTCGGATCTCTGCCAGACACTATAGATAATGGTACTCCATGCAATCTCACAATCTCATCAATATACAGTTCAGCTAACTTATCTAAAGAATAATTAATTCTCACCGGAACGAAATGAGCTGATTTCGTTAATCTATCCACTATCACCCAGATTGCATCTTTCTTGCTCGGAGATAAAGGCAAACGCGACACAAAGTCCATCGTAATTCTTTCCCATTTCCACTCAGGAATCATAATCGGTTGTAACAAACCAGACGGAACTTGATGTTCAGCTTTGACTTGCTGACAAACTAAACATTTCGACACAAAGTCAGAAATGTCTCTTTTCATGCCATGCCACCAATAGAACTGTTTCAGATCATTATACATCTTCATACTCCCCGGATATACAGTCAAATGACTATTGTGAGCTTCAGTCAAAATCATCGAAATCAACCTTGAATTTTTCGGAACACAAATCCGGTCTCTAAATCTCAGACAATTATCACTATCTACTCGAAATTCTGATTCAGCATTTGATTCACACAGAATTCGTTTAGCCATCATTTCAACATCATTTTTCTGAGCATCACAAATCTCTGTACAAACATCGGCTTAACTTTCAATTCAGCTACCACCGCATTATCATCACACAGATCTATCTGATTACTCAAAACTCGCAAAGTATATAATGATTTTCGACTCAAGGCATCAGCTACAACATTAGCTTTACCCGGGTGGTAATCTATCACAAGTCCGTAGTCTTTCAACAATTCTAACCATCTTCTTTGTCGTAAGTTCAAATCTTTCTGAGTCATCAAATACTTTAAACTCTTATGATCAGTATAAATATGACATTTTTCACCGAATAAATAGTGACGCCAAATCTTCAATGCGAATACAATCGCAGCCAATTCACGATCATGCGTTGGATAATTCTTTTCATGCGGTTTTAACTGTCTCGAAGCATAAGCAATGACTTTCTCTTCTTGCATCAGCACACAGCCCAAACCATTCAATGATGCATCACTGTAAACTACGAACTCTTTGCCCAATTCTGGTTGAATCAACACTGGTGCTTCCGTTAACAACAGTTTCAACTGTTCAAAACTGTGTTGGCATTTATCTGACCACTCGAATCTAACATCCTTCTGTAACAATTTTGTCAATGGGGTCGCAATCATCGAGAAGCGCTTCACAAATCGTCTATAATATCCCGCTAGTCCCAGAAAACTACGGACTTCAGACACACTTCTCGGAGGTTTCCATTCCAAAATAGCAGAGATTATACTCGGATCAACTCATATCTCGGCAGCTGATACAACATGTCCCAGAAAGCCAACCTCACGCTACCAAAATTTACATTTGCTAAACTTTGCATACAACTATTTCTCACGTAGAGTTTGTAGCACGATTCTCAAATGTTTGGCATGCTGCGTCTCATCACACGAATAGATCAAAATATCATCAATGAACACCACCACAAAGTGATCCAAATACGATCTGAATATCCGATTCATCAGATCCATAAACACTGCGGGAGCATTTGTTAGTCCGAAAGGCATCACTAAGAATTCGTAATGTCCGTACCTCGTTCTGAATGCAGTTTTTGGCACATCGGTTTCTTTAACTCTCAACTGATAATAGCCTGATCTCAAATCTATCTTAGAAAACACTGTAGCTCCCTTCAGCTGATCGAACAAATCATCAATACGAGGCAATGGATATTTGTTCTTTATCGTCACTTTGTTCAACTATCGATAGTCAATACACATCCTCATCGTGCCATCTTTCTTTTTCACAAACAGAACAGGAGCACCCCAAGGCGAGAAACCTGGTCTAGCAAACCTTCTATCAGTCAATTCTTGCAATTGTGACTTTAATTCTTTCAACTCTGTTGGTGTCATTCTATAAGAAGCTATCAAAATAGGTGTAGTACCAGGCAACAATTCAATACCAAACTCAACTTCCCGAATCGGAGGTAAACCCGGTAACTGTTCAGGGAACACATCAGAATACTCACAAACAATAGGCACCGTTTAAACTTTCTTTTCCGACACTTTTGTATCAATCACGTATGCCAAATAAGCTTCACAACCCTTTCTCACATAGTTCATAGCTTTCATCACAGATACAACAGCTGGTAATCCTTTCATATCACTGGACTCAATTCAAACTATCTCACCATTCTGACTCTTCAATTCAATACTCTTTCTCTTACAATTCACAATGGCATTATGCAAAGTAAGCCAATCCATACCCAGAATTATGTCAAATTCATCAAATGGTAGCAACATCAAATTGACCGAAAAACATAAATCACGAAACATCAATGGGCAATTCTTGAATACCTTATCCACCAAAACACACTTGCCTAAGGGGTTCGATACTCTAATCACAAATTCAGTAGACTCAACAGGTAGAGTCTTATTCAATACTAAATTCATACATACATAGGAATGAGTTGATCCTGGATCTATTAATGCAATGACATTAGTAATAAATAAAGTGAAAGTGCCGATGATAACGTTTGGAGATGATGCTTCCTCTCGTACACGTATAGCATAGGCTCGGGTAGGAGCTCTCGCCTCCAACCTCAGAGCTGTATCAGTTGTCCCTCTCTGGCTCTCACTCGCATTTTTGGCGTTTCTGGGTAGTCTACCCCTGGCTGTCACATTACTCAGTCTTTCATTCTGAACATTTTCTTCTTCGACCATCTTCGGGCAATCTCGAATAAAATGATCTCGGAATCCACATTTGTAACAGACTCTATTGTTGTACTTGCCCCAGCACTCTCCCACATGTTGTCTTCCACACTATTTGCATTCAGGTTTGTTACTCTTAACGCTACCAACACTCGATTCATTCGGAGCTTGAATTCGTAAACCAGTACTTTGTCTCGAACGATCTCTACTTAGATGTCCAAACGAAGCATTTGAATGATTGCTTACATCTCTATATTTCTTCGCTAAAGGTTGAGAGAACTTATTCATCGATCTCTTTCTTTCATCACGAGCTTCAGAATTGGCTTTCTTCTTTTCTTTACTGAACTCCTCAGCTTTGCATGCTCTCTCGACTAATTCAACAAATTCATTTATATCAAGTATCCCAATCAACAATTTAATGTCTTCATTCAATCCCTCTATAAAACGTTTGCACATTGTAGATTCTGTCGAAACACATTCTCTAGCGTATTGACTCAATCTTACAAATTCCCGCTCGTACTCAGTAACAGACAAACGGCCCTGTTTCAGCTCTAAAAACTCTTTACGTTTCTGATCAATGAAGCGTTGACTGATATACTTCTTTCTGAACTCAGCTTGAAAGAAGTCCCAAGTGATTCTCTCTCTCGGAACCACAGATATCAATGTTTTCCACCAGTTATAAGCCGTGTCTCTCAACAAGGAAACTGCACACTTAATGCACTCATCAGAATTCAACGACATCTCATCAAATACTCGAATTACATTCTCGATCCAAAACTCGGCTCGCTCAGCATCATCATCAACTGTGGCCCTAAACTCTTCGGCCCCGTACTTTCAAATCTTGTCTACAAGTGGTTTATTCAATCTGATCGGATCTACAACTTGCGGCACAACAGGTACTTGTGGGGGTGGAGGTTGTGGAGTACCCGAATTTGTTCAAACGAACTCCGTAAACCACTCACTCATCATTTGGAAGAAGGCTTGTTTAGCCTCTCCTCCCTCACCACTACCATTCGGCCTAGATGTGGTCGGCGCTGTCCCTTTAGCGGAAGCAGGCGCATTACTTTCTACATCGTCAGCAGCTGCTCGATCGGGATCCATTACTATATGAAAACACATTTTTAGCTGTCAGGATTCATCACACTATCACAATTTCATAATATGGCATGTATAGCTAGACTCGCACGCGCTACATTAGTCCGAGAATCGACTAAATCGTAGCTTTGATACCAATAAAATGTAACACCCCTAACCCAAAACCATCGTCGGAATAGGGTTAAGAGGTATTACCGAACAATAGATTCATTTTACAACCCATTTACGACACAAAGTCCATCATCATCATAATACATCAAACATAAACAATTTGTCCCTTATTAAGGCATATAAGACCTTAAACACATGCTAAGGAGGGGTCGAGACTAAACCGAAACACGTACAGAAACTTCTCAGAAATTTAAAACTTTTCTAAGTTTCAGGGGATACACGTCCGTGTAGGTAGGCCGTGTGCCTCCCACAGCTGCTACACACGTCCTTGTGTCCTCCCCGTGGACTATACTGACTTAGTTCCCACGGCCACCCAGCACGCCCGTGCGCTGAGGCCGTGCACTCTTAGGCCACATACTGACTTCTCCACCACGGCCACCAAGCACGCCCGTGTGCCATGGCCTTGTGCTTTTAGGCTAGCTACTGACTTGTGCCCACGGTCACCAGGCACGCTCGTGTGCCACGACCGTGTGACATTATAGGCGATTTTCAAGGCCAAAATGCCACCCATTTGGAGTCTCACCTACAAGCAACATATATCATCCCATTTTATGCACATATAATCACAAAAACACACCAAGTAGCCATTCAAGCCATGCATATTTGACAACCAAAGTAACCACACTAATAATACATCCCAAATCCATTTCAACCATGCTATCTTCCAAGACCAAAACATATGACAAAAACATAGCACATTCATTTACTTAACTCAAAAGCATGATCATTTCATGAATCAACTAACCATACCAAAACATGTTTCACATATCATATTCATAATGCATAATCTCAACTAATCTCTAGCCAACTCTCATGGCCAAATTCATATAACAACTTTTACCATAATACTAGCCTATACATGCCATATTTTAACCATGTACATCTTTCCAAAAAACCCCAAAATAGATTGCCGATAGTGTGACTGAGATGCTGACAATCCCCAGATCTGAGCTAGCTTTACTGACACTGCAAAGTAGAGAAACAAATCACACAGTAAGCTTTCCAAAGCTTAGTAAGTTCAATATACAATATGATTATCTCATCAAATCAAACTAATGTATTTAATAAACAATCACATAGATTAATATTTCATATTCATGCCTTCTCATCCATAACTAAAATACTCATTCACTCAATCATAACTTGTTTATAACACATCAACCACAAAGGTTAAATACATACCTTAGTTAACACATAGTTATTCAATTTCCAAGCTACTCAATGTTCGATATCACCTATCAATTATCTTCTGATATTCTTTCAATTTCATCGCACACTCAGTGCCATATACATGGTCGGTACATATTAGTCATCGCACACTTAGTGCCTAATCTTTCAACCGGCTTATCTCGGTAACGCACACACAGTGCCAAATCAATAAGCCGAAGCTTTCATAACATCGCACACACAGTGCTATTCATTTCTATTTCAATTTCAATATCACACACACTTAGTGCCATTAACCAATTCTTGCACATAGCATCTCAATTTCATACACATATACACATTCATTTCATAATACAAAAACATATCCTAATAACATGTATTATATCCGAACTTACCTCGGACGTCGAACTATCGAAACGGTCGATTAATCGAGCACTTTATCTTTGCCTCGATCTCGATCCGAACCTCTCCTCTCTTGGTCTATACACATTTAAATTCAATCCATTCAATCACCAACTCATTCAATTTAGTGCACACACACACATTTAGGGCATTTTACTAAATAACCCTCACATTTTCACATTTCGACACTTTAGTCCCTATTTCACAAAATCATCAAATTCACATAATTTCACTTAGCGCGAGCCTAGCCGAATTTTTCCCATGCTAATACAAGTCCACACATTTCATTTATTTCACATTTTAGTCCCTCAATATACACTTTTCTCAATTTAGCCCAATTTATTCAATTTCACCAAAAACTCAAATACAAAATTTATTAATCCAACTCTAAACTATCATATTATACCAACTATCAACACAAAGCTCACATGTTCATTAATAGCACATCTCAAACTCTTCACCAATTCAAAAAATTAAAGCTCGGGTTTTAAAGAGCTCAAAGCAACGATTGCAAAAACGTAGAAATTATCAAAAATCGAGTCAAAACATACCTTAAATCAAGCTTAACATCAACCGAAACCTAAGTGTTCTTCTCCCTTTTTCTTCCTTTGATTTTTCGGCATAAAAGATGAGCACTTTCATCTTATTTTCATCTTTTGTTTGTATAATAAACATATTATTAATCTAATTACTAAGTTATCCTTCTATTAAACATATAAGACAAATAAACCATAAGGTTATTTTGTCATTTAACCACCCACTAACTTAATAATGGTTTATTAACAACATAAGGCCTCCACCTTCAAAAGCCAACAACAATTAAGTACTTAAAATTCAGCACATAGCTTTTACTCTATACGCGATTAAGTCATTTCTCTTAATTCGACACACAAACGATCAAATTATCACACAGAATTTTCACACATGCTATAGCACATATAATCAACACCAAAAATAATATTAAAATATTTTTACGAC
Source organism: Gossypium australe (assembly GCA_005393395.2). NCBI lineage: Eukaryota > Viridiplantae > Streptophyta > Magnoliopsida > Malvales > Malvaceae > Gossypium > Gossypium australe. Next base: position 72,913,324 of record CM016623.1, on the reverse strand, counting down.
CTCAGATTTGTGATCCTAAAACCATTGTTTCGACTAGGGTCTAAACCGGGCTGTTACAACTTTGCATGCATATTCAACCATGATAATTAAAGCCAATTCACAAGCTTCCTCATACCATTAGCTACAGAGTGATTTAACTATTCATAAGATCTAAACAAAAAAATACCAAAAATATCAACAAACATTACCAGATATGCAATAAAAGTAAAAAGTGATATCTAACTTCTATAAAAAAACAATGAAATTCTATAAGTTTCTCAAGCAATTTTACGATCTTGGAACTCTAACTTCACCTATTCGAGTTAATTAGTGATCTCTCATTCAATTGTTCAGCCTATGTTATTATTAACACAGAATTCAATGGCATTGACTACACCCTTTCGGCATCTAGCTAAGTTAATCTCCCTTCCCCACTAGCTCTATACCTATGCTAGTCAAGTTGGGCAAAGCTGCTACGAATAAACTTATTGGATTGATAAGAGCATCATGTATATTTCTATCCTAGTTGCAATTTAACTCATTCATCAGTGCTACTAAAGTTAATCCTAATCTATTCAGTTTAAATCTAAGCATTAATCTTCTCTTTCAAGACAAATCAAGGTTATCAAATTAATACAACTTGGTGGCCAAACAAGTCAATTAAATAAGCTCAAAACTGAATAAATAATTAACGGAGATCAAAACAATTAAAGACAAAATAAATTAATTAACTAAAAATAGGATTCATCATCGTTTCAAGAAGATAGAGTTCAGCTCATGTTGATTTGAGAAAACATCACAAGAAAAAATTCAAAACAAACTAGCATTGAGAGATAGTCAAAAAGAAAATAATCTAGAGATAAAAATATGTATTTAACTAATATCTAATGATCCAGATCTCTTTTTCTTCATGTCTTTGCAAGGTTGAAGTTTCCCTTTGTGTGAGAGAATTGTTTCTTAGCCTCCAAGTGGATTTCCTACTCTTTTCCCCCTTCCCCCTTAAATCATGTCACCCCTTATTTTTAGGGTTTTAATCATTTCACTCCACCGGATGCAGAATTGCAATGGAGCAGATTGCTTATTGTTTGAAATTTTGAATTGAATATTGTGCTCCACCGCATTGAAGTTCGGTGGAGTGGAAGGCTTATTTTCACTACTTTTTACTCTATGCTCCAAGCTTTCCATTCTTCATCCAAAGTCTATAATGTAGAGAGGAAATTAGAAAATAAACCTGAGCTAACTCTAAAAATGATAAAAATCAAATAAAATATAATTAAGCTGAAAAAACTATAAAATGTAATAAAACTAACTCAAATGTTGAAATTCTCTCCTAAAGTGTTATAAAAACTATACTAAAATACCTCTAAATATGATAGTTATGACAATTCGATATTAGGTAAAACTTTAGGTAATTAATGAATGAATATTTGAGCTAAATTAGGGAAAAATGCCAATTTTTTTAATTAGGCTTTTAAGCCTTTTTGTTTTAATTTAAGGAAAATAGGTCATTTTGGAGAGAGAAACGAAAAGCGCGCCCAACTAAATGCACTTTCCCTCAAAGTTCAAATGACTGTTAGCCATGCAATGGTAAAAAAAAAAATTAAAAGGGTAAATTCAAAAAAATTTTACCTATAAATACCCCCAAAATATTTTTTTCACTCACATCCTATTATCCCAATTCTTTCTAATCTCTTAACTCTCTCAACTCTCTCAACTCTGTCAATTTTCTCAAGTTCTTGTTCGAAATTTTTCGATATTCTCATTTAAAAATATTAGTTTTTTTTAATTATTTTGCATTTAATTCGTTCGGATTAAGTTTCACAAATGGCAACATCTCTAATTCGTTTCAACGATAAGCACATTTCTGTTGTTCAAACAGAAATGGTAAGACTAAATTTTAATTTTTGTTATTTTTTATTAAGTTAAATTTAAAATGTTTTTTAATAAATTAAAATATTTTTTATCATTATAAGTAGATGGATGATCGTGTTTTGGAGGCGTTCATACATAATTTGGCAAAGCCTCCGATCATTGAAATTTGTGGTTACTTGCAAGAGGCAGGATTTTTGCATGCGTCATGTATGCTCAGGGGCTTCAAACTCAATCCTAAACTTATCAATGCGTTGGTGGAAAAATGGAGACCCGAGACACACTTTTCATCTTCCATGCGACGAATGTAAAATCACACTGGAGGACGTGGCATTACGACTAAGTCTGCCAGTGGATAGACCGGTCTGCGATCATTCCCAATAAAGAGGATCTTTGCGTAGCATTATTGAGGAAGGTCCCAAACAAGTTTGATGGTGGTTGGATATTGATGAATTGGTTGGCGAAAAAATTTGATAATCTTTCCGTGGATGCAGCCGAGATCATCAAAGAACAATACGCCCGACCATTCATCCTTCAGTTAACCGAGGGCATTTTAATGTCTGATAAATCTCAAATTTTGGTACACATATGGTGGCTACTACACCTAGTAGACTTCAAAGAATGTAGAAAACTGAGTTGGGGATTAGCCATGTTGGCCACGTTATATCGAGACTTGTGTCGGGTCACAAAACCAGATAAAATGTCAATTGGTGGTTACCTGCTCCTGCTACAATCGTGGGCCTAGTGACGGCTACCATTTCTACGTCCCTGAGTAAACAATCAATACATGTTTCCACTGGTGACAATGTAAAAATCATTTATTAATAAATATGTAGTTTGTATAGTAAATGTTTTTCTTTATCATATGTTTGAACTAACATATAGCTTTTATAGGTGAAATCATGGGCCGAGTTTTGTGGGACTATCGAAGGAGCTAGAAGACATTAGGTTGCTATTAGATCAACGCTCAGAAGTCGAGGTTAGTTACTTATTCTTTTGAACCTATATTAATTATGTAATTATTTTTAAAATAAAATTTTGTACATAACAAAATTTACCATTGTGCATTTCAGTTTGAATGGATGTCATACGCTGACATCGATATCATATCTTGCATCCTGCCGGAAGTGTTGGACAATCGGGGGATATGGGATGCGAAGGTGTCGTTAATAGTGTGCGTGATGGTAGAAATGCAATAATCAGATCGGGTGATACAATAGTTCAGATGGAGGAAACAAATTCCACTGCCACCACAAGACTTGAAGGAACTGCACAAGGTGGACATGTGTGGGAACAATGATGAGGATTGGCGAGAGGTGCACAATGAGTACATCGAGGCTTGGGATCGTAGAATGAAATTCTTACCCATCTGCAAACCATTTTTCTCAGCGGACACGGTGGCCTATTTGGAGTACTTGTTGTGGTTCAGAGTCGCCGGCAAGCCGTATCTTCTATCAGTGGAGGCCAGGAATAGGCAACTTTGTTAGAAGAGGCAACGAAGACGTCCCAATAGCAGCGTAGGGCTAGACGTGGTCACACGGCGGGTTTATCATCAGCTCTGCCCTAGGAAGTGTCGCCTATGTCCATGCAATATCCTGGTCAGTTCATTCCACTTGTCCCTGTTCATTTTACTAACCCCGTACTTTTTTCACAAGCACTACACTATGCACCACCACTGCATATGCCCTATTTTTTTGTTCCTGCAAGTACATATTTCAAGCCACCAACGTCCCCTGCATTCTACACCTCGATGTTGATGTCGATGCTGACCCAAATGTCGGGCCAAAAGCTGACGCATGCACCGTAACCAATGATGACACCGGTGCAGACGTTGTAACACCCCTAACCCACATCTGTTACAGAAACAGGGTTACAGAGCATTACCGGAGTTTATAGAGTAATTTCATATAACTCATGTCATTTACTTTTCATAACTGAAGTTAATCATATTTTCCCTTGAATGGACCCTCGAGGCCCAATTTAAACATTAGAATCAAGTAGGGACTAAATCAGGAACTCAGAAAATTTTTCGCAAAATTCTACAATGTTTCTTATAAACAAGGGTCACACGCCCGTGTGGGTAGATCGTGTGGGCATTCGATATGAGGCACACGGCCGTATCCTAGCCCGTGTCCTTAGCCGTGTAACTCCCTGACTTGTGTCACACAGCCTGCCACACGCCCGTATGCTAGGCCGTGTGGTCAATTTTAATTTTCACAAATTAGGTGCAGGTTTCACAAGGCCAAGATACACACCTGTGTTTTGGGCCATGTAGCACACACGGCTAAGACACACGCCCATGTCTCTGCCCGTATGCCCAATTCTGAGCATTCTATTTTTAAATTTTAAGATGCAGGGGACACACAACCAAACCACATGCCCATGTGCCAGGCCATGTGTCACACACGGTCAAGACACACGCCCGTGTGTTTACCCGTGTGAACAAAATAAGTCATTTCCTAGTCTATTTCTCACCCAAATTTAACTTTCAACCTACAACAACATTTGCATATATTTGCCAACCAATTCAAGTCATATAAATCAAGCAAACATCATTAACATGCATGAAATAGTATCACATATTCATATGATCAAGTTTACCTTCTTATGATGATTTATATTTTACTCTAATTCAATTTAATCAAACCTTATACATATATGTCTTAAACATAATATAATTTTATATTATCATACCAAAAGACACCATTACTAGCCATTCTAATGGCTAGATTACAAACATCCATTTACATATCATCATTGGTAAAATTAGCTTATACATGCCATTATGTCAAAGTAAGTTCTTTATTTATACCAAAACAAGTTGGAGGATAGTGTGATGATACTCCGACCGGTCTCCAACCTTTACGAGCTTCCAAGCACTATAAAACAGAGAAAAGAAAAACTAGTAAGCATTTAATGCTTAGTAAGTTCGTATAACAGGAATTTAACTTACCAGATATTTATATTTAAGATAAACATACAATAATGCATCCAAGAAATTTGGCTTATAGCCTAAAACACAACTTCACAAATCATGTTAGTCAAGTAATTCACATAATACCAAGAACATGGATGAGCTCATCATTTAATGTCTTTCATATTCATATGTTTTCCATAATATTATTCCATATTACATGTACACTTTTATGACAAATCATTTCAAATTCGATTTAGCCATGTTAGAACTTTACCCGTTGAATTTATTTGAAATATCGATGGATAAACTCGTGTAGTACACTTTACTATACATTACTATAATTCATCAATTCATTTCCAGTGGTACCCAAATAGGGCACATAATAAGGAAGCACACTCTCAAGCCTTGTAACGGGAAGCTCACACAGAGCCATTTCTGGAAACTCATAAAGAGTCTATCGGGAAGCTTATCCAGGCTATATAACGGGAAGCTCATAAAAGCCATAATCGGGAAGTTCACAAAGAACCTTGTCAGGAAGTTCACAAAGAACCATATCGGGAAGCTCCGGATAGCCAATATCGAGAAATTCAATCAAGCACTATCGGGAAGCTCAAAAAGAGCCAATTTAACGGGAAGCTCATGAAGAGCCTTTAATCGGGATGCTCATAAGAGCTAAGGTGTGCCCATAACAAATGTAGAATCACAACCTACCGGGATACTTCAAAAACAGAAAGCCCGCTGAGCCATTTAATGAGAAGCTCGAGAGGGCTAATAACGGGATGTTCTTTCAAGCCATGGTGTGTCCGCAACATATGCTGGACTACAACCAATACGGGTAATTCTGTATCCATCGAATTTCATTTATTCAAATGGGACTTGACATTTTTCAGGCATTGTCGGATATATGATCGCTTCATATATTTATGATATTTATACAATTTATATAAACATATTCAATTCAAGCATATAAATATACATGATTAAGTTACACGAACTTACCTCGATACTTGTTCGTACACGAAATCTACTACTCCGAAACTTATTATTTTCCTCGTTCCAACTCGATATTAGGTCTTTCAGGATCTATATAAATAAATTTAACATCAATTTAATCAATTTCATACTCAATTAATTAAATTCACATCCTAGGAAAAATTACTATTTTGCCCCTATACTTTTCACAAAAGATGATTTCGTCCTTAGGCTCGAAAATTGAAATTCATGCAATTTAATCCTTCTTCCGAGCCTAACCAAAATTTTCATATACCTTTTACAACACATGTATTTCACAAAATTCAGAATTTTTCCATAACTTTTACATATCTACAATTTAGTCCCTAAATAATAGTTTCCTCAAAATTCTCTTTGTAAAAGTTGTTTATCTATCAACAACCTTTCATTTTATACCATAAATTTCAAAATTTCAGCATATTCATCCATGGGAAAACTTTGATACTTTGATAACTTTTCAAATTAATCCCCAAAATAGATAGATTAAACTACCTCGATTTCAAAAATATAAAAATTATTAAAAACAGGACAAGAAAACAAACCTAATTAAGCTTGATTAGTTTCCTTTCTCTCTTCTAGGGTTTCCATGGAATTTTTAGGGATGAAGATGACATAAAATGATATTATTTCTATTTAATTATTTATCATCCATTAATTTTTTCCACTTTCCAATTTAGTCCTTGCCTTTTTCTAATTTTCCATGGGCGATTTATCAAAAATATCTACTAACTTTTCTTTAATTGTCTAATTACCATATAAGGACCTCAAGTTTTGAATTCCATAGCTATTTGATACTTATAGCTACTAGAATTCAACTTTTTCATTTTATGCAATTTGGTCCTTTCTATAATTAAACACATAATCGGTAAAATTTTCTTATCAGAATTTTTATATGACATTTCTATCATAATGCAGACCATGCAATAATATTAAAATAAATTTTCTTTCTTGCTCGGATTTGTGGTCCTAAAACCCCTGTTCCGATTTCACTAAAAATGGGTTGTTACAGACGTCGATGTTAATGTCGATGCCTGAGTCAATGCCAACGTATCCGGGTTTTGTTGCACCTTACAATTACATACTGATAGTGACAGAAACACCACCTGTATCATTGTTTTATCGAGGTAGGCCATTGGCACAACCGTCTGCTGATGGAGTGGAGGATACACGATGGGAGGCTAGGATGACATCACACTCGAGCACTAAGGAAAGCGATGGAGACGAAGGTGAAGTGAAGATGAATACGAACACGAAGACAAAGACCAAGATGAACACGATGACAATAATGGAAATAGAGATGAGCAAAAGGGTGGGGTTGAAGCCGATGATTTCGTAGACGATGGCAGCAAGGAAGTTTATAGGCCCACATCTCCAGTTGTGCACAGAAATCCTCCTCACGAGCATCGTCCACCGCCCTACGGCACACATTCTCCCCTACGTCGCGATTGATGTAGTTTTTATTACTACTGTGAAATAAATATATATGACATAATTAAAGAAACCATAGATTTACATTCCAACACTATAACTGTCTTTCTTACATTCTGAGATGAGACATGCGTAAGTTGATAATAAATAACAAAATTTAAACACCAGAATAATAGAAGCATATTAATGACATGTTTTTTTTCCAGAAAATAATGCTATCAACGTTGAGGCCCCAAAGTACCCCTCAACACAGAACATGTTACCTCTGTATGCCTCAGGTTTCTATAGTACCCACATAACCTCTGTTGATCATCCCTCTCCCGAATATCTATATTGTTTTTGGGCGACCTATTGGGATGCGATGCAGGTTCATGTTCGGTGCCAACTCAAATGGTGTGCTGGGCACTGGCAGCCACATATTTTCATCTAAGACAGGTGGGAATTCAGGACTCCATACTCTATACATGCGTTCTAGGCTGTACACATCGTGGATGTAAGGCGTATACTCAATTCTTAGGTTCCCACATGCGGCAATTTCATGTGTTCATAGGAAACTAAAAGCTTGGAACCTCCTACAATTGCAAGTCCCTCCTGTTAGGTCGACACGATATGATGCCCCTGACATGTCTTGATCTGGCCCAGCGTGCTTCGTGACACGAAATTCTAGGTTCTAACGCGAGTGGCACACTACACACATAGTATTCGCTCTCTTTGTATTTCGTCTGATTTCTTCCAATACATCCTCACACCAAGTATGTTCGCCTGTTATTTGTCCAGTGTACGCCACCGCACTCTTTGGGAATAACACAGCCAGGCGAAAGCATGTTTCTTTCACAACTAAGGTTATCGGTAAATGACGCATCCTTTTTAGTAAGAAATTGATACACTCTGTTAAGTTTGATATCATGTGTCCATACCATAAATCCCATCATATGATTGCGTCCACTATTCGAAGGGTATCTTGGTGAGGTATGCCGCACCATAGTTGTTGATGGAACCCAAGTTGTTCAACATTTCATGGAAATAATATTGGGCAAGCTCATAACCGATCGAGAACAACACACCTATGAATTCAAACAAAGAACAAAATAGGGTACAACATGACTGTAAAGGTATTACCAATTACATACCCATGTCGATTACTACATCTCGCTCACTTTCTGAAAGTCATTTTGAGTGGTAGTTGGATCTGACATGTCGTATGCAGTGCTTGTGATGGGTGAAAGCCAAAAGGCTATCCTGACGCTCAATAGTGGAAAGAATTCTGGCTCCCTTGTATGATATGACACATATGTCAAGCTACGGGCAAACACGATGACGTAACTTGCTCAGGAAGAAATCCTAATCCTCTACCTTTTCTCCAAAAGTTATTGCAAAAACAATCGACAAAATCCTGAGCAGGAGATGATTGGATTAACAATACCAAAACAACGGTTTTCAGAAAAAGTACACATGAGTGTCGCAACTCAACAATTCAATTTTTTATATTAATTTGTTGTGTGTCTAAGTTATGCAAGTTATGTGCCTTTAGTAGGAAAATAACCCAGCGAGAGAGGGAATATGTGCATCAATATCCATTTATGAATACACACATTCGTCGAAAAATGATGATGAAATGCAAAGTATTATTCAAAAGTGCATTCTAAAGTTATATAATTTCATTTAAACATTGCCCCTAATAGTGTTTAGCGCCTCAAAACGTGCATTAATTATACAAAACTATTTTATGGGACCCTCTGCTTCTAATTTTCAGCTGAAAAAGGTTAGAGAAAGCACGCCCAGCTTCAAAAGTATGTGCCCAAAAATTTTTTCATCCATTTTTAGGCACGTTTTGAATATATTCCTAGAAGACGCTAGTCCTGTAGTGCATTCTCAACCGCAAGAAATTTCTACTTTAGAACCCAACCCTTCCCTCATGCCTATATAAAAGGGTTTTCCACTTTATGCTTTATCGTTCCTCAAAAATATTCTCCCATAGCCTCTCCATCCCTCCTCTACAAAACACTTTTCAGTGTCAAAAATTTCTATCGCTAAAAACTTTGGGTTGATGTTCGAGGTATTATTGAGTCGTCGGTGATGTGATATCGCTCTGAGCCACACACATTTCATATATCATGTCAAGATGGGACCATTACCTCCGAAACTATTGGGAAATTCAGGTTCTGGGGTGATTTTGCTATATATGGTCACGGGTGGTAGTATACGTAAAAGTCTCAATCAACGGCTATTATGCGGTCATGGATCGAGGTATAACGGGGGAGTCATTTGATGATCGTTACGTGGCCACGAGCTCAAACTTTTTGGATACCCGAAAATGTTGCCTTATAAATAACTTACGAAAGTTTGAGGGCATAATAATAGGAAAAAATGTGGGTTTTCTCACTATAATCGGCATAATTTTTTTCTCCATTTCTAGGCAGTCAATACCTTTAACCTTCCTTCTTATCTAAAGGCCAACACCGTCGTAGATGCAGGAGGACTCTCAGGTGGGGAGCGGCTATTTCGATGGAGTAAAGGTGATGCTCCTTTTGAGCTGACAGTGGTTGTTTATTGAACAACCTATTAATAACTACAACCGTTGTCGTGTCGACTCGAGTTTGACCTCTACTTCCGCTGAAACATCCACTTACCCCGTGAGAGTCCTCTTATGTCCACCTTGATTCAGCCTTTGAATAAGAATGAACAGTTAAACATACCGGCTACGTGGAAATAGAGAAAAAATTTACATTGATTACATCGAAAATCTCTCCGTTTTTCCCTATGATATGGACTTAATTTTATGTATGGTATATATAAGACATCATTTATGAGGTACCCAAAAAGCTTGAACTCGTGACGGTGTAACAATCGTCAACTGGCTCCCGGTTATACTCAAACTCACGACCGCATGATGATCGTCAACTAGGACCTCCACTTGGACTTCGACCTCTAATCTTATTAAGCACAATCACCTCGAAATCAGATTTCCCCAAAATGAGTTTCTAAGGTAATGGTCCTATCCTTCCACGACATATGAAATGTATGTGTTATGAGGCGCGTTATCACATCCTCGACTCCTCAAAACTATCTTTGAAATTCCCTGGTGTAACACCCCTAACCTGTATCTGTCGCCTGAATAGCGTTACAGAGCATTACCGTAAAAACATAACTCAGATCATTCATTCTTAACTTTTCATAATCATTGCAAAATCCAATCAAACATATGCTAACGTCCCTAATTCGAGCCCTTGAGGCCTTAGAAACACTTTAGAAATGATTTGGGACTTAATCAGAAACATTTAAAACTTCATGGAAAAAGATGGAAAAATTCACACTCCAAGGGTCACACGGCCGTGTGGCACACACAGTTGAGACACACACCCGTGTCTCAGGTCGTGTGGACGTTCGAAGTAGGGAGACACGCTCGTGTCCCAGCCCGTGTCCATGCCCTTATAACTTACTAACTTGGTTCATACAGCCAAGCCACACGCCCCTGTGCTAGGCCGTATAACTCTCGAAATGCAACCTTTAAAAACCTACAAAGGACACACGGCTAAGTCACACATCCGTGTCTTAGGCCGTGTGGACAAGAAATAGGTCATTTTTAAGCTATTTCTTTCACTCAATTCATGCCCACACATTCAAGCCATTTGCACCTCTTTCAAGCATCAAAACATACCCAAAACATGCATTTTAAGAACAATTCAATAGGTCATTTATCCATACAATCAACATGCCAAAAGGCACCTCAAACATAAATCATCAAGTCAACATAAACATGGGCACATTTACCATTTATCAACTAATTTGCTTCCATGCCAAAACATATCACAAATGATACATATCAACCATACCATATTAGATTCATGCCATATCAAAATAACCTTACCCTTTTGACCATTCCTTACATGCATCATCAATCCACCTAAATGACACAAACCAACCATTTTTAAATGGTACCAAACAACCGACATTTATATACCATATTTACATCATTCACATCTAGTTCAATACATTCCAAAGTAAACAATATTCCATCCATATATATATATATATATATATCTTAATTCTATAACAAGTTATGTCATTATTGACCACAAGCCAAATTCACATTCAAACATACCAAATGGTTCATAATTCAACCGATTATGCTTAACTAAATTCCATATCAATCCATGCCTTAAATGATCAATTTGATCATATAAAAACCATGCCAACACTTATCTCTTTGGTCATAAAAACCATGCATCAATTTGATCATATAAACACCAACCATTAAGCATCAAAGTGCCAAAAGCACACCAACCATCAAGGCATCAAAATAACATAAGTTTCACAAATTCATAGCAATATTACATGCCAATATCATCAACTAATCATTAGACATAGTCCACATATACATGCCATTATAGCCACGACCAAAGCATTAAAATCTACGGATAAAATCAGTGGATAGTGTGATGGATCTCCAACTAGCTTCCAACCAGATCAAGCTTCCGATAATCTGTAAAGTAAAGGAAAATAACTACGTAAGTAATGAATGCTTAGTAAGCTTGTATAAACTTGAAGTATAATTTTCTATTTCAATAATGAAATTTATAGGTTAAAAATAAACCTATACCAATGTCTCAAGACTTATCATACCATAATCATCAACTCACAATTGAATAAGTTCATTAAATCGCATATTTATTGACCATTCATAACATGATAGGATTTCATGAGACATTATATATAATCATCAACCTTTTTATAAGATTATAAATATCTTTTTATTTACTTAAACCTTTTTATAAGATTATATATATTTTTATTTACTTACTTTCCATTTTGTTCCCAATGCTTATCATAAGCCTAAATAACATTATTAATTCCCGATTCAGTGTATTTATCCATGACATAGGTATATTCATCCATAGCATAAACAATTTGCTCACATAAAATTACCTCATTTATCACATTAAACCTTTTATAGCATCATAACACATCCCAATTACATACTTATCGTTTAATTCCCTTTTTCTTACCCATTTCTTATGCATAGTACAAGCATAATCATAAACATCATTCATATCCACAGCTTGGCATAAGTCTAAACACATCAACACATGTCAGTTCATTTAAACATGATTCATATGAATTTGACATGGATAACCAATATACTTGAGCACGATTCAATTAGATTTATCATCCATCTCAACATAACATATTTTTCATGTAGCTCACTATTTTAAAGTCTTTCATACATACATGTCTTGGTTCGTATTGAACACTTACCATTTCATTTGCATGACACATAACATTAACCATAGCCACAAGCTAGTATCATCATATGGTAAAGTATGCTACATAAACGTAACATCACTTAAATCATACTTTTCATAATTATGAATATACATACTTCATACATTTCCATAATATCAAAGTGAATTTCATCGAACCCTTACCGAAGCTTACATTAAAATGTGCTAAACGATGGTCAAAACCATCCCTTTTCATATTCGATGCTCGAAACCATCCCTTTTCATATTCGATGGTCGAAACCATCCCTTTTCATTAATCGATGGTCGTCACCATCCCTTTTCATAGTCGATAGTCGTCACTATCCCTTTTCATAATCGATGGTCGTCACCATCCCTTTTCATAGTTGATGGTTGTCACCATCCCTTTTCATAATCGATAGCCGAAGCTATCCCTTTTCATTGGTCGATGATCGTCGATAAGCCTTTAGATTTTTCCACCGAGACATAATTTGATATTATAAAATAATAACATTTAAAACATAATTTAAAATGTTATTTAAATATATAAATTTACCTGACTAAATTGCATAAAAGATAAAGTGCAGGGGCATTTTAGTAATTTTTCATTCTCCTCGATTTTCCACTCGGTCTTGATCTAAATTAATAATTTCATTCAAATTATTAATTTAGACAGTAAAACAATGTATTTTATGCAATTTAGTCATTTTTGACATTTTTATAAAATTACCCCTAACATTTTACTTTTATTCAATTTAGTCTTTGGGCCTAAAACATGCAAATTAACCATTTTTAATGTCAATTCACATCAACCGAATATTCATGGCACACAAAACAGCCCACATTTGCAATAATTTCACATCAAATCCTTATACTTTTACAATTTCAACAATTTAGTTCCTAATCGGAAAATTCACTAAAATCACTTAACAAAATGTTTTTAAATATCAACCAACATTTCAAATTCATCATTTAATAAATAAAATCATATAGATTCATCCATGGCAACCTTCAAAATCTTTACTAGTTTCAAAATTGAAGGTATAGGCTAACTGAACCTAGTTGCAACGATCTCAAAAACATAAAAATTATTAAAAACGAAGCTAAAGTCACATACCAATTTAGAATTCAACATGCCGAAACCTCCATGCATCAAAATGGCTTCTTCCTCCATTAATAATCGGTGGAGAAAGATTTAAAAGATGATAAAGCATTTTGATTTTGTTTTATTTTATTTTATTTTATTTTATTGATTAATTATAATTTTACCCTTAAAAACTCAACCAAATTTCACCAAATGCTAAGCCATGTTCATTCACTATCCTCTAAATTGGTTGAATTACTACTTTAGGCCCTCATTTCATGCTTTTATATCCATTAAATACAAATAATGTTATAACCATAAATTTTTCATCTTTTATAATTTAATCCTTTTTAATTAATGAACTATCGAAACGTTAAATTTTTTTAACGAAACTTTAATACCACCTTAATGACATTCTGTAAATATTTATAAAAATATTTACGGTTCAGTTTATGGAAACGAGGTCCCGATATCTCATTTTCTAAAACCACTTGACTTTAGGGTCTTACCACTTAAACTTTATAAATCACTTATATAACATAAATTATCAAATCAAAAACCTTTTTAAAATCATATTTGACTCGTAAATATTAAATAATAATATTTACGAACTTAAGAATTTGATGGCCCCAAAACCACTGTTTCCGACACTATTGAAAAACAGAGTATTCAACCTGGTTTCAGTCGAAAACTCTAAACTTAAAAATATTAAAAACCCTAACCCTAAAAGCCTAATATAAAAAATGGCATATTAGCCTAATTTAGCTTAATATTTGTTTATACATTTTGCTATTAATGTAGAAATCATGGTTGAGAATCATACAAATATATGATAAACTAATCATATGAAAATTTTATTTATTCAATTAGTTTGAAATTTACAAGTACAATGATGAAATCACAAATCCTAACAAAGTATGCATGAGTTTTTATCGTGTTTGGCAAGTAAAAGTACCATAGAGGCCCCTATACTAGGAGTCGAGTTTTATTTTGTCTTCTCTATTCAAAAAATAGGTAAATTAGTCCCTATACATTAGGTCAAAGAGTAATTTGGTTCTTCTATTAAAAGTTTCATTCATTTTTACTATTAAAAATTAGTCTTTATATGTTAGAATAAGGTACATGTGGCACGCCATATATTATTGTTTAGTTATTCCGTCAATCACACTAGTTTTTAAATATACAAATAGATAAAATTTTTCACAGAAATGATCAATTTACTCATTTATATAATATACATTAATTAATTTACTCATTTTTTACTAAAAAAATAAAATACAACCAAACAATACTTTTACCTTTGGCACCTTTCTGTTTGGTCCTTCTATATGATTTGATTTGTTAATTGTTATAAACTGAATGGTCCAGAAATGGCCACGGTACAACATCCTTATCCATTGTCAAACTCGGACTTCTAGAAACGGGACAAGGAAAAAGGCTGATGTCGAAGGATCTGCTAGTTTCCCACTGTTATTACCAATCCAAAACAATGGTAGCATCAACAGCAGCCGTCACTTTTCCCGGTCCTGGTGGCCTAATATCAGGCAGAGCAAGACCAAGAAGTAGGCCAGCAGGGGTGAAGTTACAGCAACAAAGACCATCATCCATTAATATACACATTATTAGCCGAATATCATCACAATCAAAGTCATTACGGTCACTAAAAGCAGCATCTGGTGGTGGAGTTCCACTTCCGCCATTGGATTTGACAGAGGAAAATATTGAACTTGTCTTAGCTGATGCCCGTGCAGAGGCAAGTTTCTTTATTTTTCTTTCATCTGAATTATAATCCTATAATCCTATCCTTGTTAAGTTTATCTTATCGTCCTTTCCATTTTTGCAAACTGGGAATGTATGGCTTTGCAGCTTGCTCAGCTTTTTGACACTGAGGTTGGCATAACAGGTGACTGACTCTTCTTAAGGTACATTATGACTTATTTTCAGCAATCTTAAACATGTGTTGATGCAGTTTTATGAATTTTAAATTGGAAATACGTTTAGGTCAAGTTGAATTATCGGAATTGGATGGACCCTTTGTGAAGATTAGTCTCAAGGGTCGATTTTGGCACAAACGTACCACAGTCGTAGCCAGAGTCGGAAATTATTTGAAGCAGAGAATCCCTGTAAGTCAACATTTGCTTTTTAATTTTATCACTATAATTATTGTTAGCTTAAGCCTTTGTAATGGGTTGCATGCAGGCAATTTTTTGTTGAAATTGTTTCTATTTCCGTGTCAGGAAATCCTGGAGGTTGAGATTGAAGATGAGAAACAATTAGATGACAGCCCTGAAAACTTCTGAGACCCTGAAATGACCCTAGGGTCGTTTATTCATTTTAGTTGCTTTTAGTTTAGGCGCTTGTTTTATTATTACTATTTTTGCAGCTCAATGGATACAACTCTGGAGGGAAAAAGACTTTAATCCGTTAATTTATAAACTATGTGATTTTCATTTCGTTTTCTTCAATGATTCTCTTATCAATAAATCACAGGATACGTTTCATGATTGTTTGTTTATTGAATTATACTGGCCTAATTTCCCAAACAAACATGGGATAGAAACTTAACTTTCTCATGATTAACTTATAATAGTGAACATACTTTGTACCTAATACCGTACTAGTTGAATTTACTTTCAATATCAATTAGTACAATAACAAATGAATCGTAAATTACTATACAAAAATAATAGCACAACTAGGTGCTTGATGAAATGGAATGCTCCTAAACAGAATGTGAGGGTCCGTGGTTAACTCCCCAGGGGAAACACAATTCACCTTGGTTTTAGTTATACCTTTTACATTTGAAATTTCATATATCTCAAAGCTGGTTGATTCAGATCATCTGTCAAGACATTGCTGGGACCGAAACCTATCACCCGAAAGTAACTTAACAATACGTCTTTCAAGCCTTTTTGCTCCTTTACCAGGCCTCAAGATATCAGCATCCCCCCATACTGAACATGTGTCATTTGCAGGAATGCCTAAGCACCATCCACCTTGCACAACTCTGCCAGGCTTGCGTTTCAAAATTTTTCGGTCAATACGATCAAGCACTGGATCATCAAACTTGAATTGTGTTGCAAAGGCATCTCCACTCTGAATCATAGCATTAAATTCTGCAAGATCATGTGAGGAAAGCTTCTTCTTCGAAGAGGACATGTTGAAGGCTACATACTGGAGGTTATGGTTTATAACAGTGCTCTTGAACTTAGAGTTACAAAGGATGGTAGGGAAATAATTGGTGAAGGAATAAGGCATGTTTGCCAAATACATTAGCAAAGTCCTTGGAAAATTGTCTGTACCAAGGATGCAGAACTCAATGAAACTACGACTTAACATTGCAAATGCTGAACCTGCAAAAGATGGGATCTCTGGTTTGGCAAAGCAGGCAGAAAAACTTCTCAACAAAAGGAACTGCATATATTACCTTGTATGACTACACCAGTTATAAATAAACAACAAAGGAAGTAATCTTGTCAGAATTGATTATTGTTTCCAAAGCCATTTAAGAGTAGTTGAATGGACATCTATATTTGGTATTTGATGGAAACCAAACAACTCTTGCCATCATGAGGACCTTTAATGCTGTACAAAGATGCATGGAACATATGCAGTCTCCTACAACAGTCTCAAAACATCTTTCAATATCTTACAAATGGATAGATTTACAAATTCAGTTACAAGGCAAGATGGTAGCAAGGCTTTCTTTTAGAGCAGAAAAAGATTGCTTCTACTAATTGGCTCCACCTCACAACTTGGTAATAAATGCATGGAATGTTTCCCTTTTCTATTTCTTTACTCTTTTCCTTCTAACTTTTATTCAAGCAAATTATCATCATGTATTGAAATTTTATAACCAGCACATGCATGATGGATTAGTAGGTAAATAGCACATTAGGCCATTCCCCAATGGATCTATCCTTAAAGTTCTGCCGAGAGTGCAGAAAACTGCCTTTATGCACCAAGCTCAGGCCGCACTACCTAAACATGGAGAGGCCTATAATTTAAGATCAATTTAAATTCCTAAAATCTTCTCAATTAAAAAATAAAATTGTTTTTAGTGATATTACTTTTACAGTCCATGACAATTTCAACCAGCAACACAAAGCAAAATGATGGAATTCAAAATCTGGCAAAGAGGATATATCTATGTTCAAACCTAAAGGCTTCAAAAAATTTCAAACTTCAAATTTTTATTGCTTTTCCTTCTCCCTCTCTCTCACTTCTCTCAACTAGTTTATTTCTACAAAGCTTTCTGTTCCTTTGAAATGGGATGTCAAGCACAGACATTTCTACGATGGATTCTCTATCCTTTCCCCTCCCCAGTTCCCCCTCTATTTCTCCAAACTATATTCCTTTCTGAAACTGGATTGAAATTGATGCATTCATTACAGAAACTAATGCCAACACCATGAGAAAACTACCAGTAACTTCCTAGGTTTGACCCATATCCTAATTTGATATTCTGAATGCAAATGCTCTCTCTTGTTTACTAGATTGCCCTGTCACTCAAAATCAGCAATGTCAACTTCTACTCAATTTGCAAGAACAAAAACAACCAGTTTCTACGTGATGAGTAGATGTTCTTTAGATCTCCTCCAAGATTATAATTAGATCAATGATAAGATCAGGTCTGAAGGAATAAAAGTTGGTTTCAAGCTGATAGGTCCTAAGATTCATATGTTCCAGAAATAACATCCTTGTTAGCACCTCCACTAGATGATTTAAAGATCGTGAATAAACAAACTATGATATCATGGAATTTTATGATTTCACACAGAAAACTACAAATTCAAATCACATTCTTAATCATCTCCATACTGCAGGTCCACTAGACTAAATCAAGCTCTCTTTGTTCATTATCTAGCTACTCCAGTAATTAAGAATGTAAACCGTACACATGAATTTCACCCATTTTTAGCAACATAAAGAAGAAGTCAGGCATAAACACATACCTGAAAACAACCTGAAAGAATTAGGCAATACCCGCTTCTGAGTAACATAAAATATCTCATCCTTTTCCAAAAGGTAATGCCCCGTATCAACGATTATCGGTTTCAATCTCTGGGACCTATAATAAGTAACACCCCACACATAGGACTAATATTAATCAGAATTCACCAACTTAAACCACCCTACTTACTAACCAGGGGAAAAAAAAGTTTAAAAGAACATAATGTGATGGGAAGTACATTACACATATTCTTAAAGTAAATTTTGTCTGGTTTTGTGGTTGTTTTTGCTATATAAACTTTCTGTGTAAAAGAAAAATCACAATTTGATTAATTTGAAGAAATGACAGAATTGTAACATCAATTCCTACGGAGACACTACATTACACATATTCTTAAAGTAAATTTTGTCTGGTTTTGTAGTTGTTTTTGCTATAAACTTTCTGTGTAAAAGTAAAATCACAATTTGATTAATTTGAAGAAATGACAGAATTGTAACATCAATTCCTACGACGACACTACTTCGATTTTATATCCCTGTGTGCAGTTTGCAAAAGAAGCGTGAATTAGAGATGAAGTTAACATACTCTTTCCAGCCAATGTAACTGCTGTGATTCACAAAATTGAGATTTTTCGGAAGGTATGACAGAATGTGAAGAAGATCTGCAACGCCATAAATACCCAGAAATAAAATCCAACAAAAGGAAAAGCAGAACACTTAAATCCAAAAGAAATCCCAAAACAAAAGTTCAGGATTACCATCTTGAGTAACAAGCGGGTAATCACCAGCACTGAGAGAGATAAACCAATCCCATTTGGAAGACAAGCGTAGCAAAATGGAGGCACCGTGAAGCGTAGAAGTCACGGTGGAAGACCCTCTTTGATAAGCATAATTTGCTTTACCTATAACGTCCACATTTTGGGCAGCTCTAAAAATGGGGACCGAGTGGATTGTGACGGCCAATCGATCACGTTCAGTCTGCGGGGCAGAGAGGTCAAGGTGAAGAAGGTAATGGTTTCTCGGGTGATATGTAGCGAGGAGGAGGCGGATGATCCGAGCGGAGTCACCGGCGGCTCCTGAAATGAGGTAAGCAATGGAGGGAGGGGTAGGGCCATAAGGGATCTTGGTTAGGGAGACGGGGCGGTTTGGGAAGAGAGACGGATCGCGTCGGATTGTGAGTAAGGATTGGGAGGCGGAAGTGGAAGTGGAAAGAAGAGAGAGGATAAAGAGGAGGGAAAAGAAGAAGCTTGCTAAGATTATGTACGGAGTGCATTTGGAGTTATCTTTAGACAGGGTGGTTGTCGCGGTGGTGGAAGGTGCAAATGGCGGCGATTTTGGGTGGTGGTGCATTCTGGCGGCAAATGTCTGGATTTGGAAGTACTGTCACTTTGTATTTTGAACCACCCTTATAATTCTTAAACAAATAACCCAAACTTAATTGTGATTAGAGAAACTCTCCCCATCTTTTCAGGAAAAAAAAAAGCGGCAAAGCTCCCATAAATACTAAAAAAAATAAAAATTACCGAAATATATCACTTTCAGAAAAATTTATCGGAATGTACCAGTTTCCCCAAAAACGCGGCCACGTCAGCGCGTTTTTGGGGGAAAAAAGGCTAAAGCGCGGCTCAGAGGGCGCGCTTTTGGCCACCTCAGCAAAAGCGCTCCTACGTGGACGCGTTTTTGCTGAGGTGGCCAAAAGCGCGCCCTCTGGGCCGCGCTTTAGCCTTTTTTCCCCAAAAAACGCGCTGACGTGGCCGTGTTTTTGGGGGAACCTTCCCGTCCACTTGCGATGTGAAAAATGAATTGAGTTTTGGCCAGTAGTCTCCGGCAAAATAATTTTGAGGAGACGTTTCTCAACAAACAGTGGCAAAAAATGCGGCCACGTGGACGCTCTTCTGCTACAGTGGTCTCTGGCAAAATTATTTTGAGGAGACGTTTATGAACAAACAGTGGCCAAAAACGCTTCCAGCAGGGTGCACTGTGAGCAGGAGTACCAAAAAGCGCTCCCACGTGGACGCTCTTTTGCTACAGTGATCTCTGGAAAAATTATTTTGAGAAGACGTTTCTGAACAAACAGTGGCCAAAAACGCTTCTAGCAGGGTGCACTGTGAGCAGGAGTACTGAAAAGCGCTCCCACGTGGACGCTCTTTTGCTACAGTGGTCTCAGGCAAACTTAGGCTATAAATCAAGCAAATTTCATTCTCAGGTTGCAGAAGGCAAATTCAGGCAAAAGAAAAAAAATTGAAAATGAGTGAACGTATTAATGCTGTTATTTACTACGATGGTGAAGTTCGTGACACCGAAAATGGTGTTGTTTTCTTATCGGAGAACACAACGCGATTGAGTTTTAATCAGAACGTTGATTTGGTAGAACTTCGCAAAAGAATTAGGCGTAAAATATTCGGAACAACGCTAATGAAAGTTCAGTCTATTAAGTATAGATTTTGCGCTTCGGTTGATCCGGTGAGATATGACTCATTCGACATCAAAGGTCCTCGGAGCCTTGAGGCAATGGTGGAGACTCATCTTGGCAGTGGTTCACCCTATATCGAGGTATATGTAGAATTTTCATCTCCAAGTGATCTTTCTGCGACCTCAACATCTAGTATCGTTCGAGGGGAATACACGACCCCAAGCCGACACTCTGTAAGTGGGAGGCAAAACACAGAAGTGCCCGTGTGCGGTGGTAGTATGGAAAACATCTCACGGTACAACCTCGATAGCACGGCAGACCCCCAACTCAATTCACCGGCTGCTCTGAAATCAACAAGTTTCAGGAGCCATCTCAGGTGGACGAGGTTTCTAGAGAGGTCCGGCATCAGATAGCCTCCAATTATCTGAAGAATGTATGCCCGAGCATACCGTATTCTTTCTTCTTCGGTCGAACCCTCGTTCGGCTGCGGGAATGCGTCTCGTAACCAGGCCATATCGACCCGAGCTCCTTGAATTCTATCCGGAATGGCACCCAGAAGCTCGTAGCATACGGCCATCCAATCGATAGATGTTGCCGACCCGGTGACTACCTACCCGTCCACCGGTAATCCCAACTGCAAATGCACATCTTCTAGGGTGATAGTACACTCTCCGCATGGCAGATGAAAAGTGTGCGTCTCGGGTCTCCACCTCTCTATCAACGCGCTGATCAAAGGCGGCTCCAACTTGAACCCCCGGCCTACCGTGGCCACGTGCCAAAAACCCGCTTCCCGCAGGTAATTCTTGATCAACGGCGATGGGGGACCAGGCATGTTGCGAATATAACATTCCAACACCCGATCTACAGACTGTTTCAAAATTTATAAAATTCAAAATTAATTCACATTGCATAATTAAAAAAATTTAATAATATTGCAAAATTAACATTAAAACTTACCATTTTCATTTGCTCGACGGCAATATGCTTCTCGCCTAGGCGAAGTAATTCCCCGGCCATTGTAATCCGATAGAAAATTTTAAAATTTTCCAAAAAATAGATATATTAAAAAAATTATAATGGGCTTTTTCATAAATACTAAAGGACTATTTTGAAATTTGAGCGTAAATTTCAAAGGCTTTGAGAGAAAATTGAGAGAAAATTGAGAGCAAATTGAGAGAAAATTGAGAAAGGATTGAGAAAGGATTGAAATGTGAAAAAAAATAAAGGGCTGGGGGGTTTTATACTTTTTTTTTTTTACCGTTGGGGGGGCCAACGGTCAAAAAAATTTGACCGTTGGGGCTAAAGCGAGGCCCAGAGGGCGCGCTTTAGCCTTTTTTCCCCAAAAAACGCGCTGACGTGGCCGCGTTTTTGGGGAAACTGGTACATTCCAGTAAATTTTTCTGAAAATGGTATATTCCGGTAATTTTTATTTTTTTTGGTATTTATGGGAGCTTTGCCCAAAAAAAAAAGACAATAATAATGAGATCGATTTAGAGAATTATTATTTACGGTCTAGTGAGGAGTTTATGTAGCTTCCCTTTTTTTCTCAACATCCAGCTTTCATATATGCATGTAAAAAACTCACATGTTAGTTTAATATAATAAATAAAGAAACTTACCATTTAAAATTATTATATTAAAATAAAAAATTACGTACTTAGAACACATATATTAGTTTAAAAATAGCATACAATAAGTAATGAAATATATGATTTGAGACTAATCAATACTAATACATGAAATATGTACAATATTAAAATAAAAAATAGATTAAATTGTGAGTAAAATAAAATTTAAACATGTAAATACATTAATAATATTAAATACACTATAATTGTTTATCATATTATTGTTATCAATCTTGGGTTAGTGTCGAGTTGGCTTATGACAGAAAACTCAATCAATTACATTATCAATATACACAATTGATGGAAGTAATAATACAATTAAAATGTAAATATTATTTTAAAATAAAGTTTTGGTTCAGCAATAAAGTTAATGCTTTATTTAGCTAAATAGAAAGGGTTCAAATCCAATCACATGTAAACTTCTGTTTGGGGTTTTTTTAAAAAAAAAAGACTAAAATATCATCAAGTTTATACGAGCCTTTCTGGATTTCATCGAGCAATACTGATAATATGAATTAAGATATGAAAATGATGCAAAATGTAAGTGATGTTCAAATATGGTATTAGTGAATGGTTTGAATATATGTAGCTTTGATATACAAGTATGATTACCAAAATG
Organism: Gossypium australe; assembly: GCA_005393395.2. Lineage (NCBI taxonomy): Eukaryota > Viridiplantae > Streptophyta > Magnoliopsida > Malvales > Malvaceae > Gossypium > Gossypium australe. Next base: position 72,890,183 of record CM016623.1, on the reverse strand, counting down.
ATATGTTTTGATATGTTATAAAGTTGATACATTATATGATTGATTATGTATTAAAGTTCACCTTATTGTTGTGATTTGCTATATTAGGCAAACTGTATCGAGTTAAATAACTTAATATGATACGAGCACGCCCAGAGCAACTCAATATTCAAACTTCAATCCTCTTGAGCTCAGATTCCTGCCTTTGCCTGCTTAGATTGTCAAGTTCTTCTATAAGAAGACGAACGACATTTGCTTGCTTATATTCCCAGTGTTTTACAAAGTATACTAACTGAGACGAGCCATTGTCTGTATAATTAGTTAGCTCTATAAGATGTTGGAAAATCAACTATAATTGGCTCCCCTACAATTGTTACCTCCTCCTAGATATCTTGGTCATCTCTTGGCTTTTCTACATTAAACTGCTTCCCAGCTTCATGCTCAATTAGCTTGATTCGCACCTTTCTTCAAGCTGATTTAGTCGTGTTAGCTTAGTTCAGCTTCGTTCGGCATTCAACTAGCCCAATGCCTTTTGGTGAACATGAAGAGACAAAGTTGCCAGGTGCCTTTTGGTGAACATGAAGAGACAAAGTTGCCAGGTGCCTTTTGGTGAACATGAAGGGACAAGGTTGCTGGTGCCCTTTCGAAAACCTAAGGGTTAAGGGACAAAGTTACTAGTGTCTTTTCAAAAACTTAAGGGTTAAAAGGTTGTTAGGTGCCTCTTCAAAAACTCAAGGGTTAAGGGTTAAAGGTTGCTGGTGCCCTTTCAAAAACTTAAGGGTTAAGAGGCAAGATTAGAAGACTATTTGGCTAGCCTTTGTTCAGCCTATAAAAAGGCTATGTAATTCTCATTTGACAACAATTCAGACTTTAAGAAAATTTTATGAACTTTTGTTCATTTGAGTGAGTTCATCTCCTCTTCGTTTTCTTACAAGTTTCGTTAGACTTATCATGCTTGCTTGTGGCATCTTCGACTTGTTTGAACTTATCACCAAATTCCCTTTGGTGTGGCGTTCATCAACCTATTTTCATCTTTCCACCTTAAACATTATAGAATCCGGGGTGACACTCTTTAGTGTCGAATCGCTTCTTGTTTAAGTTCGTTTATCCACCCCATCAAAATTATCTATTTTTTTTATTCTATTTATCCATTTTTCATTTCTTTTCATCAAACCGAACCATTTCTTATTTTTATTCACTTAAAACTTCCGCAAACGCATCCATATTTTCCAATTATTTTCCAAAGGCTTGATTCCTCCTCGTAGATGATTGGGCAACCTGCATACGTTTCGACTCATCCTGAGCTGGCCCGTATCATCTGGCATCAGAGCTACAAAACGAGGAGTTCCGATAACCATCGTAAAGTCAGAATTAGGTTCGTAAGTTTAAAAAAATTTAAAAAAAATCAAAAAAAATTTAAGTTGTGATTTTTGTTTCTTGTATTTAATTATAGTATATTTGAGGTTCAAAAAAAAACGAGAGATAAAAAAAAAAGTTAAAAAAAATCGAGGTTAAAAAAAATTGAGTGAAAAAAAAATTACCATCATTTAAGTTCTCATCATTTCACCCCAACGCCACACATACCAATTTTTTTTTATTTTTTTCCAGCATCCCCTATACCTGTAAATCATTTAACCCTTATAACCAACTTGAAGCCGACCCTCAAGCCGCAATAAGTCTTTTTGAAACGAAATACGAATTTGTGAGAAGAAATTGAGCAGTAAAAAGGCACGAGTGTATTCATTAAAGAAAAACCTGAATACGAGTGAAACACGAGTGTGAGTGATTTTTCTTTCTGAGTGACTTGTGAGTTTTGTGGTAAGATATTTTAAATTTTTCTATTTATTTATTATTATTATTATTTTTATAACATATTTCTTTCAGCAACGATAGCATGCCTCTAAATTTCGAAAGAAGAAGTGCTGTAGATAGTGGTTGGTACGATCCATTTGCAACCCAAGTGAAAGGCGACACGAACAAAGAAACCAAAGCCTTAGAGATCAAGGATGCTTTAATGGCTTCAAGAGAAGTAACAAGTCAAACATTCCACTGTTTTAAGGTAGAGCTGATCCGGAGGTATACATTGAATGGGAAAAGAATGTAGATTTGGATTTCGAATATCACGACTACTCGGAAAGCAAGAAAGTAAGGCTGGCGGAAAATAGTTTCACCGATTATGCCATGACTTGGTGGGATCAATTCAGCACGAGTCGAAAACGAAATGGAGAGTACCCAATATTAATGTGGCCTGAAATGAAAGATGTGATGCGCAAGCTGTTCCTCCCATCTTCCTATCATCGAGGGCGAACTTCTTCAACACAAATGACGGAGTTAAGATCAGCACGAAAATACCCGACCAAGAACTATTCTAGAAAAGATTATTACTGGGACTCCTACTCAACGAAGCCTTCGGGACGGAGAGAAAAAAGTTACGAGCTAGATCCTTGTCAAAGCGACGAACGAGAAAGCACGAGTTATTCCTCGTATGCCTCAACGAAGTCACGCACGAAGAATTTTACACGAAAGATCGAACGAGACTTCTATGAAAAAATGACTTCCTCATTTGAATCAAATCCTTCTCTTTTCGATTCTTTTGAAACATCTACGAGCTGTAATGAAATTGAAAAAGAGAAAGAAGTCGAAATAGAAAACGAGAGAGAAAAGGAAGAGAAAATTGAAAGGAAAAGAAAAGAGCTTGTGAGGGAAAAAGAAACAAAAGAACAAGAAGGGAGAGAAAAGATGAGTGTTGATTTAACTAATCCACTTGAAGTTTGTTCTTGTTCTACTTCTTCTTTTCAGGTTTCTGAGAAATCGAGTGACGAATGCCAACTACAATACCTTCCCAACAAACGACGTTTCTGTTTGATCAAAAAGGGTAAAGTTGAAAATGTAGTTGAACCACACGAGTCCGAAGGTAAGGAAGGTAAGTGCTTTGATGAGATTCAATCTCCATCGAATCTTTCTACTGTTTGTAATTATGTGGATAATTTTGTCATTTGCCATCCTTTGATTCGTTATGATGACTTAAAAGATGGTAAGGTGGGTTTACCCCATAATAACCATTGTGAAGCAAAGTGTGAAGGTGGAGCAACGTCTATTCGACAAGTGCAAGACTCGAGTAAGTATGACGATGAATTTTCTTTTAATCCCAAGTTGTTTGATTGTGGTTATTACGAGATTTGTTCATTGTCTAATACAAAATCTATGAGTTTTTGTAGATCAGTTTTGAAACTTGTCAAGAATTTCGATCGTTCGATTTTGAGTTTGCACAATTCCTATTGGTTTAACATGTTTGATTTTTCTAAACCGTTGTCACATATTGAATTTAATAATCAAAATCATGTTTTTAAACCGGGAATATGTTCTGTATCATCTGGTATATTTTATTGGAAAATCAATCAATCCCAATTGTGCTTGAAAACTTTCAATCATTTTGGAAATTGGTTTCTGAATAAGGTAACGAATTTTGTCAACCTTGTTTTCAAATTTTATTCGTTCCTTAAGCAAATTTTGTGTTTGTACATGCAATTCGTGTACATGGAGTCCTCATTTTGTTTGAAAAATGTTAATTTGTGAATAAAGCATAGACTACATTACATGCCCGAGGAGAGAAGATTCGTCTTGATCGAGCAAGGTAAATTCAATCTTCGAGTTTCAACTTTTGAAGACAAACAAGGTAAGAACGGTCTCTGTCTTTTTGCGCCTAAAGGTAAGTCTTTTGAAATAGTTGATATATTTTTGTTCTCTTCGGATGATGATATGCATTATGTTGATGAACTGCCTTTTGCAAAGCAATTAGATCATAACATACTTAGCCCTTCCAATTTGCTTTTTTATGATCTATCTGTTGTGGATATTGATAGAACACATGGTGCTGAATTCGTTTTTGTAAAGCATTTAGATCTTGATATGTTCAAATGTTCTGTTCTGCCAATTAATGGTCTATCTGCTTTAATGATTGACAAAAAGATTCTTGTGTTCGCTACTTGTTACAATTCATGTGCGAGTGGTTCCTTATTTCGAACAAAGCAAGGTTTGGATGTTCAACTTTGAGTGCCATACGCACTTTCTCCACTACTTGTTTGTGATGAATATATCTACCTTTTGGTGTGCTACTCGCATGATCATCTTGTCTTGTGGAATCCAATTAGATTGTATGCATGCTTTGAAGCTTATCCATTTTTGTTCCAAAATTATGACAAGGCATTGATCCTTTTGTATGATAAAGTGCTTATACCTGTCCGCATGCGATTTATTTGTTTGGTGTTGTTTTTCTTGGGGTTGCAAGTATGTTTAAAACAGTTCTTGCTAATTCTTGAATGTTCTTTTCAGATGTTACGATTATTATCCATCCCGTTTGATCGAGGAAAGACGAGCAAAAGAGAATGTTGTTCGAGAAAACCAACGAGTCGATTCAAGGATGAATCGTCTTGAAGAGGGAGGGGATGATACGAGCACGCCCAGAGCAACTCAATATTCAAACTTCAATCCTCTTGAGCTCAGATTCCTGCCTTTGCCTGCTTAGATTGTCAAGTTCTTCTATAAGAAGACGAACGACATTTGCTTGCTTATATTCCTAGTGTTTTACAAAGTATACTAACTGAGACGAGCCCTTGTCTGTATAATTAGTTAGCTCTATAAGATGTTGGAAAATCAACTATAGTTGGCTCTCCCACAATTGTTACTTCCTCCTAGATATCTTGGTCATCTCTTGGCTTTTCTACATTAAACTGCTTTCCAGCTTCATGCTCAATTAGCTTGATTTACACCTTTCTTCAAGCTGATTTAGTTGTGTTAGCTTAGTTCAGCTTCATTCGGCATTCAACTAGCCCAATGCCTTTTGGTGAACATGAAGAGACAAAGTTGCCAGGTGCCTTTTGGTGAACATAAAGAGACAAAGTTGTCAGGTGCCTTTTGGTGAACATGAAGGGACAAGGTTGCTGGTGCCCTTTCGAAAACCTAAGGGTTAAGGGACAAGGTTACTAGTGTCTTTTCAAAAACTTAAGGGTTAAAAGGTTGTTAGGTGCCTTTTCAAAAACTCAAGGGTTAAGGGTTAAAGGTTCCTGGTGCCCTTTCAAAAACTTAAGGGTTAAGAGGCAAGATTAGAAGACTATTTGGCTAGCCTTTGTTCAGCCTATAAAAAGGCTATGTAATTCTCATTTGACAACAATTCAGACTTTAAGAAAATTTTATGAACTTTTGTTCATTTGAGTGAGTTCATGTCCTCTTCATTTTCATACAAGTTTCGTTAGACTTATCAAGCTTGCTTGTGGCGTCTTCGACTTGTTTAAACTTATCACCAAATTCCCTTTGGTGTGGCGTTCATCAACCTATTTTCATCTTTCCACCTTAAACATTATAGAATCCGGAGTGACACTCTTTAGTGTCGAATCGCTTCTTGTTTAAGTTCGTTTATCCACCCCCATCAAAATTATCCTTTATCTATTTTTTTATTCTATTTATCCATTTTTCATTTCTTTTCATCAAACCGAACTATTTCTTATTTTTATTCACTTAAAACTTCCGCAAACGCATCCATATTTTCCAATTATTTTCCAAAGGCTTGATTCCTCCTCGTAGATGATTGGGCAACCCGCATACGTTTCGACCCATCCCGAGCCGGCCCGTATCATAATATGATTAATTGTAAATTGAGGTAAGTTTTTCATTTAAATACCTAAGGACTTACTAAGTATTCGTTATGCTTACCCCTGTTGTTTTCTCTAATAATTCTGCATGGACATATCATTTCTCGAATTCCTTGTAGAGGCAAAATATTGACTTTTGAAATATCCGGTTCGCTTGGACGAGGGAGTCAGGAAGGATCTAGTCATGCTACATTTCCCAATATCCCTATTTTTGGATTTGGCTCGTTTCTTTTCATTTCTTATTTCCTTCATTTTCTGAGCTCGTTCCAATAACACAACAAATTTTTTTAATTCTAAAGTTCCAACAAGCATCTAAATGTCTTCATTTAAACCCCATTCAAATCGGGTGCACATCTCAGTTTCAGTGGATTTGAGTTCTTGAGCATACTTACTAAGTCGAACAAATTCACGTTCATATTCGGCAACAGTCATATCAGCCATTTCCAATGCTATGAATTATATATTCTTCTTTTCAATATATAGCCAACTCACATATTTCTTCTTGAACTCGGTTTGGAAAGATTCCCAATTCACTCAATCTCTTGGAACAACAGGTATCAACGTTATCCACCATTGGTATGCCTCATCTTTCAGCAACGATACAACGTATCTCAAACTATTATATGGTTTACACATCATTTCATCAAACACTCTCAAAGTATTTTCTAGCCAACATTCAACTTTAGTCGGATTGTAGTTTATTTTACCTCGAAATTCCTCTACTCTATTTTTCTTATTTTATCGATCGAAGGTCAGTGGGCATTTACTATAGCAGGGATTTGAAGAAAAAGGGTGTCGCAGAAGGTACGATATGAGGTGAAGGTTGTATTTGAGACTGTGGAGCTGAAGGGGTAGCTCTAATTGTAACACCCCAAATTTTTGGGCCTAGAAGAATTGGGCTTTGGGTCTCAAAAAATTTTAAGTGAGCGAGAAAGTGACAATTGGCATGTGGGCCTTGAGGGTTAATGAACTTGGAGTGTCTAGGGGTGTTGGAGAAGTGCTGGGTTCGAACTTTGAAAAGAAGGAATTTTTAATTAATTATTAAAAGAACCAGGGCGGTAAGTAGTTGGGCTTTTAAATAAAAATAGGGAAAAATGGCATCAAAGAGCCTTGTGGTGGAGTGGCTACGTGACGCCACTTAGGGTATAAGAAGGTGGCGTTATGGGCTAGCAAGGAGATCCTAAGTTCGAATCCTAGCTTAGTATTTTCTTAGGAGTTTAATTTTGGCCTTCTAGAAGGTTGGAAGTGGTGTGATGATGGACTCTAAGGAGAGTGATCAGAAGAGAAAATTTAGGAAAAGGATTGGGGAGTTATCGTGGAGAAAAATTAGGAGATGAGATATGTGGAAGAGGTTGAGCCGAATTGAGAATTTGGGGATAGGAAATTCGGCTATAGGCTATAAATAGGTGTCGATTTTGGGGTCCTAGGCTAATGCCAAAATTGTTTTCCCCTTTAGCCGAATTTTTCATTTTTGAGTTGCCAAAACACTTTTTCTCTTTAAGTACTCAGAAGCCGAATTCCTGCTTTGCTTGCCGATCTTCCATACTTTTTCTTCTCAAATTCTCTTTTGATTCACCTTTAGTTTTAGTCGATTCCTTCTCTTCTTCTTCTTCTTCTTCTTCTTCTTCTTCTTCTTTGTGCCGAATAACCCCTTTCACTATACTAATCTCAAAAGCCGAATACCTCTTTGGCCGATTGCTTCTTGGGTAAGTATTCTCAACTATGGTTTAGGTGTTGGCCGAATGGTCATAGATAGGAAAAGGGGGACTTGTGTTGGATACAAGTCACCTATTATTCTATCTTTAATGATTAAGAATTATGCAGATTTAGGAGATACGCGTGATTGGTGATCAAAGAAGGGCTAATAAGGCTTGGTGTTTCAGGTAAGGTTAAGGTAAGACTTCGGCTTTTGGTAAAGTAGTCGATAAGTATTTGTGATTAATCTTTGAGTGATATCGTTTGTAGGATCGTGGCTAAGGAGATTGCAGCGCGTTTTGTTATCAGGTGTGTACATACACTACACACACATTAGATCGACAAATCCCGAAATGCCGAAAAGCCAAAAAATTTTAGCTACGGTAGTCTTGCGAGTGCGCAAACACTCGTAAGGGAAAATCGATACGTTATCAGAGACCCCATGAGTGATCTCATGGACTTGGGTCGTGTTTTGGCCAATCGGGCCAGAATGGGCAAAATGGGCCTGATGGGCCGTAAGCTCAAAATAGGTGAATTTGATGGTTGGGTAATAAGTAATGAACTAGTCATGCTGATTACATGGCTTGGAATTGGTTTGGGCCAGATGGGCCTTATGAATGTGATTGGGCCAGATGGGTCATATGATTGTGATTTGGGCCTAGTGGGCCATACAAATGAGATTGGGCCTGGTGGATCATATGAACGTATGTGAATTTGTTTAAGCTTTGTAATGGGTCTTGGGCTTAGTATTTGGTAAATTGATTAACCTTACATAAAACTTTAATAATTTATTAAGTGCGATTGTGAACAAGTCATAAGGTTTAGGTGTGGCAACGGGCATATGCATGTCTAAGATTGGATCTAAGGAGAGCTTGGTACTTAAGCGGTCTTAATGACCCACCTCCTCTTCTCTGGAATCCTACCTGGTGCGTAGTGTCTGTTCACTTTAGCCGTGAGGACTTGTTGACGGGCCAAGGTTCGTAGTTAAGACCCATACTATTAAGAATTACTAAAATACCCCTGTAGGGTAGAATTAGTGAAATACCTTTGATGTGTGAAATGACTAAAATACCCCTATGTGTTGAAGGTAAGATTTATGGATGTTACATGTATATTTGCTGCATTCATATGATATTCTGTTTAGGTTGCATATGGGTGGGAATTATGGAACGCAGGAAGTATATGAGGATCGCATGGTTGCTTGGCAACTGTGGATCCACCGATGGCTTTTTAAGCCCATTATATGATTAGCAACTTTGCTGCAACGTTTGGTAGTACCGCAACCGGGCTACCCTTGATGTGTATCGGATGGGTGGGTCGATTTAGAAATCCCTACAGATGTGTTTCGGCGGGACGGAGATGATGTGTACCGGATGGATTATTTGGGGGGTTTGCAAAGCATTGCATATATGATATTGTTATGTTAATAATATGATATGTATGCTATTTGTTTGACGAGGGTCGTACACACTGAGTTTTCAAAAACTCACTCCCTCTTTTATTTTTCTCATGTGATCCTCAATAGGCGGTTTGACGGATGGAGGGACTCAGAGGTGACCAACTAGCAAGACGGTTAGACTTGCTTTTCTTAATATCTAAATTCTAGATTTTAAGTTTTTTTATTTCGGATTGTAATTATTCCATTACTTCCACTATGCATTGTATATCAAAGCTACATATATTCAAATCATTTACTAATACCATATTTGAACATCACTTACATTTTGTATAATTTTCATATCTTATTTCATTTTATTAGTATTGCTCGATGAAACTCAATAAATACACTAGTACTAATCACAGTCATTGCTCATCCAAGTTGAACATATAATCATGTCAGGTTACCCGTCCAGGCTAAATCTTTGAAATGACATCAGGTTACTCGTCCGAGCTAAAACTATGCCACATGTATCTTCGAGTCCGTAACAAATGCTGGATCTCAGTAATCATTGGTAATTAACCACATTTGTAATCATGTGTACAAGACATTTACAAAGTTTCATCAAGGTAATTTCAACATATAAGTTCATTTTTATTTCTTTGTAATTTAGCCTAGATATCACCTTTTGTACTAAATCATAAATAATCCAAATTTCAATTAACAAACATATATTTACAATTTAAATACACAATAATTAAAAAAAATATATCGTATGAACTTACCTGACAAAATCAGTAGATAAGTTGAATCACAAGGACAGATCAATAATTTTGTCTTTTTCTCGATTATCCTCGATTTGATTCAAATCTTGATCTATATAATAATTTAATTCAATTTACCAATTTCAAACAGTTTATAATAGCCTACTAGATGCATAAATCAGTCCAATTTTTTAGTTTTTGAATCTCCTTAAATTTTTGTATTTTATTTAATTTAGTCCTTAAAATCAAAATTGCTATAACTTTCAAATTTGAGCTTTGATTTTGAAATCGATTTCAATTACATCCTTCTAAGGCCCTTTGCTGTCCATAATTATAGAAATTTCATACCAATTTTTGAATGATTTACACTTTAGTCCCTATGTTCAAAATTAACAAATTTCACTTTACAAAGTTCTTTTTCATATCTAAGCTCAAAATCTAACCATTTAACACCAAAAACTTCAAAAACTCATTAATGGAAACTTTTAGAAACTTTAACAATTTTACAAATTGATACACGAGTTAGCTAAATCAAGCTCTCGGGACCTTAAAAACATAAAAATTACAAGAAAAAGACTAAATCAAACTCACCAAATTAAGAGGCGAAATTTGAAAGCTTTTAAACCATTTTCTCTTCTTTTTTCTACTGCTAGGTGGAGAAGATGATAGCAAATGGCATTCTTTTCTTTTTAATTTTTACTTATATATTTTAATTAATTAAATTAAATTAATTAACCTAAGTTTAATTAAATTTAAGCTTAATTAACAATTTTAGTGGGTTACAACTATTCTCCATCACTATTTAACATAATTGGAAAGGTCCAATTGTTCAATTGGTCTTTCAATTAATTAAAATACCATAGCAATTAAATTTTATCATTTTTATAATTTAGTCATTATACCTTGATTAATAATCCAAACGATAAAATTAATGGACCAAACTTTAGTTAAACTTTATACTAACCTCGTAAATATTAATATTTACGGACTCGATCAACAAAAATAGGGTTCTAAAACCATCGTTTCCTACACTGCTGACTATCGGGTAGTTAATGAGACCATGATGAGATTGTGAGAAGCGAAGATGGTCTTTTCACTTCAATTGACATAGGAGTAAGAGTAAAGCTAGATGTACAGGAAGAGTTAAACCTGCAATTAAGTGAAAGTATAGAGGAGCCAACACACTTTCTAACTATCGTTTTGGAGGAGCTGATTGACGTACTTGACGATCAAATGTATTTTTCTTTCGACTCGGAAACTACATTTCGAGACAATACGAATTCATATAACATAGAGTTTGTATTGCCCAAAGTTATAGTGCCTCGGAATGAGTTTTAGAGTTGGTTAGACTTTGAAGAGAAGTGGATCGTGATGAGGTTGTCTCGACGATCGAAGATAAGATGAAAGCAATGTTTTCAATAGAATAGGGAGGTCGTTGTCTTGAAAATAAAGAACAAACACTGATTCAAAGTTTCGAGAACCTCATGGAAGTTCTTTTACGGTGGTAATATGGGTCTCCTCGAGTATGGAGGATTTCAATCATTTTTATGTGTCTTTTTATATTTCTTTTTATTGCATATTTTGATTATTTTGTGTTTGTGTGTGTGTGTGTGTTTTTTTTTGGGTTACACACATTGGGGATAATGTGTAATTTAAATGGAAAAGGACATTCATAGAAAATTACATCCTTAGTCAAAATTTTTTATGGTTGTGTGTTTATCTTATCTTTTTGTTTTAAGTACTATATGCTGCTTGAACATGATTTGGTTGACAATTGGTGAATTGTGGTATGTTTTTGTGAAATTGATTCTTTGAATGTACATAATCGATTTAAAACAACAAACAATCTATTCAAATAAGTAAAGAATCAATTTAAAACAATAAACATACCTAACTTATAGTGAAGGCCCATCTTATGTCTATTAGAGCTAATAGTGTAATTCAGTATTGATAAGGGACAAATGAGGTGCAAGTATTAATAAGGGACCAAATAAATATCAATAGTGAATTTATGTCGGAGTCTGAATTGAGTTAAACAACAAAAAATCGATTCAAACAATAATGAATCTATTAAATAAGCAAAGAATCGATTTAAAACAACAAACAATTTATAAAAAATTAAATTGATCAATTTCAACAACCCCAATACCAGCAGTCATATAAGTTGGTTTTCCATTTCAACAACAACAATACCAACTATCACATAAGTTAGATTTTTCATTTAGACAACAACAACAATATTACAAATAACAACACCAAACACCATGTTTTTCTCTCCCTCCTCCTTGCATCCTTCAATGTCCTCACTTTTTTTGAGAAGACCCAATAATACATTTCATGAATGAGACATCAATGGTGGATCAAATCAAGCAAAAAAAAAAAAGATTTCGAAATCCACTCTCGTACTTCATACACTTTAAATTGGTTGGGTTTCCACAATAGTACACCGGGATCACGATCAACATCTCTATTTCTTCTTTCTTCTTCAGTTAGTACTCTTAAATGGGGTGTTGTTTAAATGATAACTAACCCTCTAACTCGCCAATTAACTCGCCAGTTAACAATAATAAAGAGTCGGTTAAATGTCATGTCACTTTTCAGTTATGTTTCTAATAAAAAATGGTTAGTAAAACTGATGTGTTATTTTTTTAAAAGTTGATTCACTATTTTGTTATTAAGATTAAAGTGATACTAACCAATTTAGAAAATGGAAATAAAGTGAGAAATCGGCTGAACTAAAGAACCAAGCGAGTCCTTTATAGATAGAAAAACAATAAATTTCTCCATCACAGAAGACAGAAATGGAAGACGGGGAACACAGAGAGTGGGGTGCAAAGGCGTGGACCTACCTCAGCTCAGTCCGCTCTCTATCACCGTTAATCCAGTGCATCACTAACTTTGTCTCCATGGATCTAACGGCCAACACTCTCTTATCCGCAGGTGCCTCTCCTGCCATGCTCCATTCTCCCAACGAATCCCCAGATTTCACCCCTCAAGTCAACGCTCTCTACATCAACGTAGGAACTCTCTCCGACAACTGGTTACCGGCTATGGAACTCGCCGCCCAGTTGGCTTCCAAGTTGAATAAACCCTGGGTCCTCGACCCTGTCGCTGCCGGTGCCTCCCGTTTTCGGTTGAAGGCGTGTTTGGATCTTATCTCCCTTAAGCCTACCGTTATCAGAGGCAACGCCTCCGAAATCATTGCCTTGGCCAAAGCTTCCTTTGCTTCCACCAAAGGCGTAGATAGTTCTCACGATTCAACTGACGCCGTCGAAGCCGCCAAATCCTTGGCTAATTCCAGCGGTGCCGTGGTGGCGGTGTCGGGGGCAGTCGATTTCGTCACCGATGGGAATCGAATCGTCGGAGCTCGAAACGGCGTGCCGATGATGCAAAAGATCACTGCCACGGGATGCGCTGTCACCGCCTTGATCGCGGCTTTTGTCGCGATTGATCCGTCGCATGCTATGGAAGCAACAGCTTCCGCGTTGGCTGTTTTTGGCGTCGCCGGAGAGCTGGGGATGGAGACGGCGAGAGGCCCGGCTTCGTTGCGGACGCACTTGATTGATTCTCTCCACGGACTTGATCAAACTGCTGTAATTTCTGGCGTTAAAATCACTGCCATATAAAGTAACAGTCTACTATTGATGCCTTTTCTGTTGTAGAGCTGAGAGTGGCAAAATTCAGATTATTCTAATAGTCAAATTTAATACAATAATATTAATTAACGAAATTTATGTTACTATTTTATTTAAATAAATTAAAACTTAATTGCTTCAATCCAATGTAATAAATTTAAAATATGTTGCATGATTTTTCATAATTACCATCGCCATATCAAAGTATGTGAATGGAAGGGGTATTATGTATGAATTTGTTAAGAATCTCCTTTTTGTTGGTAGAGTTGTGAAAAAGTTTGATTTAAATTAGTTATTCAATGTTGTACTATTGTAACGAGTGGTTCTGATCGTAAATTTTCGTATGGTTGTAAATTGAAGTTTAAGGAGAAATCTTTAAAATTGTTACATTGAAGATGCATGACCATGTTGATTTTCACACAACCAAGCACAGAAATAATTTGGAAGATTAGTTTTAGTATTTAAGATGGACAGTGATCCTGAGCAATGTCTCAGCGCCATCAGTGACATGTTGGCCAGGTGGTATAAGTGGTCGAACCTCAGCAATTCCACAAGCATTCTTAAACTTGCCGGTTCCACCAGTGACTGATACATGTGACATGGTGCTTCCGATCTTGTAAACTCCGTAGAAGTTGACGTTGTCGTTGTATTCTCCGCCTTCGATCATAGCTGTGAATGCCATCATTTGGGTTGTTCCATCTGCTGAACTGGCTACATAAACTCCTTGAGCTTTCCCTATTGCCTGTGACCCTAAGTCGGGGCTGGCGGTGAGTATATCATCGATGACGGTGATTGTTCCAAAGCCAAGTCCCAAGCCATCTGGTCCTACAGGGATCTGAGGGTTGCCATTTTGGTTTGGATTGCCGGCAAAAGCTGTACCAGCTAAGCCAGTTCCTAAAGGGAGGCCAGTGATTCCATTGACAGTAGGAATAGCACCGTTGGCATTGGGGATTGCAACTCCACCATCTGGGGGAAGGAATCCCACTGGTTTAGCAAAAGGTACCTGACCACTGTAGATGTTTCCAAGAAAGCCAGTTATTGGTCGAGCTGTGGGACTACTTCCTCCTAGGATATCATGCATGTAGAACTCAAGGACGAGCTCTTCTGCGGAGTTTACTGCTGCAAAACATGTTACCACGTAGACAGCAGCAATCAGCATTGTAATGCAACCTGAGGCTAGTCGCTTGGACATTTTGTGATGTTTTCTGAATGTCTTTGGTTTTCTAATGAATAGCTGCTCTGTAGCCTTTTGAGATTAGCATGCTAGACATCATGAAGCTCCCTCTTTAAATAGAGACTCAGAGAGGATAGCATCAGCTATGGAGTCGTTGGAAGGACTTTGAGGTGGTGAAGTTGGTGGTGTTACATTAGTCATGGGGAGAGTGTGTTTTCTTTTATTTATTATTATAGATGAAAGAGATAGATGAATTACGATTCGAATCTCAAAACTCATTTAACATAAAGATTACTATTGTATTTCCAGTTAAAAATGGGTAACTATAAGAAGGAAGTTGTAGCCTTGTAGCTTCTATTGGTAGGCAAGTTTTGATTTTTAACTTCAGGTTAAAATCGACATCCCAAACTTCAAATTTTGGGAAGAGTCATGTGCATATAAATTAGTAGTGGAATGCATAATCTATCGTCTCATGGATTTGGTGGAAAATAGGAGGTCGTACAGGGTGGAGTGGTTGGATGGTACTGTACTTGCTTGTTGCAGCCAATGCTTAGACTAACCATTGGCTGTTAATGAGATTTGAAGTTTTCCGTTGTAGATACACATGTGCCCGCGGCAAGGCCTGAGCGGTGCCACTGGTGGTCGGCTTACAACACCATTATCACAACAACTAACCTTCTTATTAGCATAAAACATTCCGATTTCTGCAGTAAAATGATTGTTTGATAAATCAAACCAAAAGCAATCTTTGTACTTTTGGCTTTTAAAATGTGGCCTTTCTGAACGAAATAATTTTAGTATTATCCCCCAAAAACTCTTTATTATTCTCACATGTTTAATATTTTATTATTTTAAACATATATTGTTAGATAAAATAAAAAAATATTTTTACTATTCAAATTTTTACCCCACTTATTTATAGTAACGCAAAACACTTATTAACATTTAGTACGTTACATGTGAAGGATAATACAATTTTTTTTTTTTTGATAATCAACTTAATAAATATTGAAAAAATAATGTAATTAAATAGCATAAAATAATTTATAAAATTTTGAACCATTTCATATTTAAAGAAATTATCTTTAATTTAAAAATTAAAATTGATCATTTCAATGATTAAAAAATATTCATAAAAAAGATATCATATATTCAAATAATTAATTAATCATAATTTTAATAAAAAATTGAGATATGATAATAATATATAAATATATAAGACTCATCCGTGTGAGCTGCTACAGTGATGCGAGCTGTTGACCTGAATTAAGTAATGGTATGGTGATGTTGCTAAAAGAAGTGAGGTTTAAGTATTGGTGACTCAGATTTAGTTGATCTCAAATGCATTTAGTTGAGTTTTAATTAATTAGTTAATCAAACAAAGCGTTTAAGAAACAAAGTGCCAAAATACTTGACATTTTGATGTGGATTTTAGGTGAAAATGAGTCCAATTCCATATCTTGATTGGGCTTTGAAGGCTACGTAATATTTCTAAATAAAATTATTTCGATTTATCAATTTAATTTTTGACTGAATTCCATCCACAAAGTTTAAGGGTTTTAAATTGAATTAAATTAATTTTTTTCATTTAATTTTAAATTATTTCTAATTTGATTTGATTTAATTCTTTGAGAATTTGGCATGAGGGGTGGATATTTGCTTATCCAAAAAAAGTCAAATTTATTTTGTTTAAATAAAATCGCTATTTTGGTTTTTTTTAAAATTTTTTTATAAAAATAAGATTATTTTCTTTTAAAAATGTTTTATTTTTCATAGAGCCAGGCCTATTTATTTAGGTTTTATCCAAATTAAGTTAGGTTCACAGTCTAAGTTCAGGTTCAAATCATACATGGTTTAAGATATTTGGGTTAAAGTCTAAATTAATTTTAAATTTAGTTCAGGCCCAAATTGTTTTAAGTCCAATTCAAGCCTAAATTATTCTTAAATTCATTTCAAAGCCCAAATAATGTTTAGGCCCATTTTATTTTTGAGGCCCAAAAGGTCCATTTTATTAATGAGTTTTCAGATTAGAGTTCTGATCTTCACTTCTGCCGCTAGAGTGAACACAAGGGAAAACAATGTTTTTTGCAACCAATTATATTCCAGCAAAAAAAAAAAAAAAAAAACAAAAAACAGTGTACTAGATTGCACAAACAAAGTTTTAAAACGATTTTTGAGAAAAAAAATACAAATCAATCAACATGATTAAGTAATATTTTAAAAGATATATATCTCATAAATTAAATACAATGGAGAATGATTAAATTAAAAATTATCAAAATTAATTTATTTTATCAATGTAAATATAATAAATTAATAAAAAAATATTATTCAATATTTAATTTCATAAAAATAACTAATTAACAAATTTTAGACTTTAATTTTAATGTTAAGAAAAATAATTACTATTTCTTTCAATAAAAACAATGACTGAATAACTGATTAAAAAAGTTTATACGAAAAATATGTGGTTAACTATCTATTAATATTTTATTTTAATAAAAAAATAATTTAATTTAAATATAAAAAAAAGGAAAAATTAGTCAAAAGATTAATTCAATAAAAACAATCACTTAAGAAATTCCACATTAATAAGGACTCTGATTTTAATTATAATAAAAATAATTAATATTTTATTTTAATAAAAATAATTGAATAATTAATTTTAAAAATATTAAAGCACAAATATGTTGTCCATTATTTATTAATAATTTGTTGGGATCAATAACCACTAGAAGGGAGGTGAATTGGTGTTTAAAAAATTAAAGCAAAAAAAGACAAACAATAAAGGTTCAAGAATTTATAGTCATTCGAATCCGATTGTCTACTCCACTACCTTAGCTTATCAAGCTAATAACTTTTTAAATCCACTAGATTTGAACCTTTCAAAGACAAAGTTTAACCTATATAACCTCTATCTTTTCAAAAGACAATATCTCCTTAAAATTTTCTACACAAAACCTTAAGTAAATCCTCGCAAAAATGAGAAATAAAGTTTGAAATGATTATCACCTCTAGAAGGTTGATATATAACAATTAATCACTTTCACATAACAATACAACACTTGAAAGAACGAATAACAACTAAAACCACAAATGTGTGCAAGATAAAATAAGAGTAATAATGAGAATTGGTTTGAATTAAACTCATAACCTTTGTGTACTTATTTCTTGTATTCATATGAGTGTCCTTAAAAGATATTATACCATCTCATTGAATTATGGACATTTGGAGCTATTGAAGGGAGTTTCTAGCCATTTGGAGCATTTATTTCGCGCATTTAGTGTAGCCTGCAGCAGTATCTCTTGTGACATAAACCCCTTGTCTCAAGACAGGAAGAACAAAACTATGATTGTTGGAGTCTGAGGTCTCGAGACACAATAGGCTTGTCTCGAGACAATTTGCTATATGTCTTGAGACATTTGCTCGGTTGTCTTGAGACAAGGCTCTCCTAAAGCAAATCTTAGCTTCGATGTTTTGTTGTCTTGAGACAAAAAGACTTTTGTCTCAAGACAAGTTTCCCTTATAGCTTACCTTAGCTTCAGTGTTGGCTGGCTCGAGACAAAATGACTTTTGTCTCAAGACAAGGTTTTCTTGAAACAATTTTAGCTTCAATGTTGGTCTGTTTCAAGACAAGCATGCTTGTGTCTCCAAACAAGGTTGAGAACTGAGAAAAATATGGCTTAGAAACATTTTAAAGGACTTGGGGGGTTCTCAAAAGCAATTGTAGAAAGTTTAAGTCATTTAGAAATTTTATTTTTGAGTTTATATCACTTGAAAATATATTTGAATAATATAATAATTTATGTAAATTTAATTAAGGAAATTTATAATTAAGTTTGTTATGCCAAAATAAATAAAAATCAAAGCTAATAATCTCCCTTCTTTTTATATAATAAAACTTTTTTGAAAAATTTGCTTTGCAAAAGCTCCTAAATCAAATGTTATTTTCAAGTTAAGCTTCCCTTTTAAAACACTTTATGAAGACATTCTTTTGACCAAACAATGTTTTGAATTTCAAAAAAGAAATTATTTAGAAAAAGAGGCTTTCAAAATCAATAGTTAACAAATCAAAACTTATTAGCAATTTTATTTTCAAAATTTAAAATTATGTTTTGCCATTGCTTTTTAAGTAAATTCGAAAATTTTGCTATACTCTTTCCCCTTTTTAGTATATAAAAAAATTTAGAACAAAAATGAGGTGAAACATACCAATAGAGAAACGTTTGAAAATCAAAGTGTTTCGAAGAAAATGCAAAAAAAAAAAAAGATAAAGAAGTGACAACAATAAGAAATGAAAGAGCATGTATGAACACTAGATAGATTAAAGAAAAATCATTCTAAAACATAAATATCCTACAAAAAATCATCCTTAACATCCAAACATAAACACCTTAAAAAAATTTACCAACCAAAGCAAATAGAAACATAAACAAGTCCACTATTGCTCAGGGAGCATGCTCATCGCCTTGTGGTTGGTCTCGGCCTCCTTCTTTATGGCTGTCACCTTGCAGATTTTGAGCGTAACGTTCAACACCTTTCTTGACCTACTGACCATTCTCAAACACATATCCGCAATTATAAAACGTCTCATTCACAATAGAACTCGTTGTTGGATCTAGTGTCTTAAGTGCAGTATATTTGTTTGTAAACTTGTAATTTTTTCGAGCAGATTGATTTATAAAACAAATTCACTAATTACATTAATATAGTTTGTATGATTGTCCTCATGTGGTTTTTGCATACAAAGCAAAATAGAAGAAAATGTTACTCATTGGTTGTCTAATGTTTAAACTACTACTAAGTGTTATTACGTGGTCGGATCGTAATACAGAAAGACAACTTATATTAGTAGACGAAGCTAAACATGTCCTTATTCTAATTGGAAATGAGAAAACCAATTGAAATACTAATATGTCATCTATCACGTCTAATTGGAGAGATGTTTTGTTTAAGGCATCAGAGTGGATGACTCCTAGAAGATAGAGACATAGATGTGACTAACTGGACTGATAGTACATCAGACTAAACCCAAGAAGAATAGATTCTAAATCGATTTGTGGATTTATTCACTTGTAGTGTTCATAGTGTAACATATTTAAATCTTGAGTGGATGACAAACTATATATGCGTGATTTGTACACTTTGATGTAAGTAAAAGCTTAAGTTCGAATAGATAAGAAACCGAAAGCTAGCGTGTTGGGTGTACGACTTCTGCAGTATGCAATGTCATTCACAATAGTGGAATAGCTCGATACATGGGTAAGTGATATCCTCTCATTGTCATTACATGATTGATGAAAAGTAAACGTGGCCATTGGTTATTCATCTTTATGATGAATGACTTGATTACTATTTGATAGTAATTGACTTTTCATGAAGAAAGATGTAATGGTTACCATGAGATTAGGGGCGAAGCCAGAAGAATTTTTTAGGGGGGCGGATAAAATTTTAATTTTTTATAGTTTATATCTTTATAATTTGTAAAGGATTAAATCGAATTTTTCTAATTTTAGGGGGGGCCAAAGTGCAATTTTACCTTTACTAATTTAAAATTTTTTAAAAATTCTAAGGGCCAAAATTGTAATTTTACATTTTAGGGGGGCCAGGGCCCATACCAGCCCCCTGGCTTCGCCCCTGCATGAGATAAAATAGGATAGTATTGGGAGAATAAATATTATCCCAAAGAGATTAAGGATATCCTATGAGGGTAACACACTTATTACAAGGTCATTGGACAAGCACTGATCGAGTTGCTTTCGTAATGGTATGCCTTGGGGAGAGCTCACAGTGGAATGACTTCATGATTAAATGAGTTTATAATTAATAGGTGAAGAGTTGGAACCTAATTATAAATCATTTGAACCTCAACTGCATATGTCCAATCGGTGTCTCTACTAGCTCATTGAAACTAGAAATGATTTGCATGTTGAATCAAATGAACAAAAATGAATAGAAATGGTAAAACTGGAGAAATTAGAAATCATTTGGAAATGATTATGATTTTCTCCAAAATTAAGATGATAATGAGAAATGGAATCATTTGGAAATAAATGTGGTTTTCTCCGAAATGAAAATGACCTGAAAAATGAATTTATGTTTTTCAAATTAAATGAAGTTCGAAAATGGAAATAAATTGTTTGATCATAGTGATTCGTTGAATACAAAATAATTAAATATATTTTTCATAGATTCTTTTACAATAAAGTCGTCATGATTTTAACGGAATGAGAATTGGGTGGAGAAAATTATTTAATTGAAAATATATTGAGAAGTTTATTTTGGAAAATAGAAAAACAAATATTGGTTGGATCGAATTATTGTACCTACCTTGGATTTGGTAGGGAAATCAAGGGATCGAGAGTATATTTATGGGAAGATGACACTTCAAATGGTTTTTCTATCTACTTAATGTTCATGTTTTTCTTTATAATCTCAACATTCTCTTCTTTTTATTTTTATTTTTGTTAAGATTAGTTTGGGATCTCGTTTAATGAGTATATGATTCTGCCTTCTGGTAAGTCTTACAACTTTGCACATTACGACTATAAAAGGGAAGAGTGTTACAATAAGACCTTGCATGAGGGTCGATTGTAGTTAAAATGTTATTAAAGTGTTTGTAATGAGGATTTTAATGGAAATCTTATGATCATTTAAGTAGTTGCTACTGTTGGATTAGGAAGGATTATCGAAGCAGAAGATCTAGGTCGAGGTAAATGTGAATCTCTAAATCCTATTTATGCATGTCATGTAATTATGTTTATATGTATTTCTAAGATGAATATACAAATATATAAATTAGGTGAACATGCGACATGATATGACATTGTGTGATATAAGATGTTGTTGGAGTGTGTATAGTCATTACCTAATACTTTCCTGTTATATGATTCCAATACTTGACAATTCAGGGTTATGTAAAAAGGTAAGAAATATATTTGTTTGTGTTGCTTCCGGTAGGGCAGGTATATTGCTAAATGAACAGGTAGATCATTGTAAAAATAGAGATTTATTGTGTAGCCTATGGTAGGGAAGCTATAATGCTATCTGGACTGACATATCACGAAATAAATCTGTGGAAAATCCATGGCCATGAAATCATATGATAATATGTTAAGAGGGCATGCAGGTATAATACTATGTGGGAGAAACCCTATGGCATCCATTGAGATGGTCCGCTAAGACAGTAAACACGGATTTCATGGAAAGCATTTGTGGCAAATCCTCTAGAAAGCCTTTATGGCAAATTATCTGGGAAATTTGTAGAGTGAATTCTATAATGATCAAGTGGTGAGATGCTAGTTTGCCTTGAGTAAGATTTGGGTATGCCTGTGAGGCATTTTCTGATAAAATTCTCGACAAGAGTAACCAACTGATGAATCCGCTTTAGTGATCTGCTATGACAAGAACCTTATGTACTGAAATAGGGGGTTAGCGTGAGTGCCCGCCAAACTTCGAATTTCTTAGGTCTTGTATTGAAGTTATTTAGGATTGTAACAGTCCGGTTTAGACCCTAGTTGGAACAGTGGTTTCAGGACCACAAATCCAAGTTAGAATAATATTTTAATATTATTTTCCGTGCCTATGATATGTGATTTAGCATGTGCGAAAGTTTGGTAAATTAATTTGTCTGTTTGTGTGCTTAATTTGACAAAAGGACTAAATCACATAATTTGTAAAAGTGACATTTTAATTGATTAAGTGCCAATTTGATGTGGCTTTTAAATTGGGAGGCCTTATGATGCAATTAAACCATTTTAAAAGATAGTGGTTGGTAATGGAAAAAAATAGCCATACATTATATGAATTATAATTGTTTTCATTAATGGTAATTTGGTAAAATGTTTATTAATGTTATTATAATTTAATAAAAAAACAAAATGGTAGCCATTTTAATGGTGTTCATCCGCCGAATGTAGAAAAGAAAAGAAAGGGTTAAGCTTTGTTTCATTTGGCCAAGGTTCAAGCTTAAATCGGGTATGTGTTTTTGATCAGTTTTTGATAATTTCTACGTTTTTGTAATCGTTGCTTCGTATACTTCAAAACCCATGTCTCAATTTTGTGAATTGATTATCTTTTGGAAATGTGCCATTGATGAACACATGAGCTTTGTGATGTTTGATAGTGAAATATGAAGGATATGTGTTTGATTATCATAGTTTGTCTTTGGAGTTTTGTTGAAATTGAGTATTTTGGACTAAATTGAGAAAATAGTATTTTGGGGGACTAAATTGTGAAATAAATGAAATGTATGGACTTGTATGAGATACATGAATATTCGGCTAGGCATGGGTAACTTGAAATTATGTGTATTTTGTGATTTTGTGAAATAAGGACTAAATTGTCCAAATGTGAAAATGTGAGGGCTAATTTGCAAATTGCCCTAAATGTGTGTTTTTGGATTGAATTGAATGAGTTGATGAATAAATAGATTAAATTTGAATATGTATAGATCAAGAACCGAAGAAAACGGACTTAGATCGCGAGAAATCAAAAGTAATCGAGTAGCCGTATCCGTTTCCGTTAAACCGAACTCGAGGTAAGTCGATATACAAATAAATGTATTTGAATTGAACTATTTGTATATATGTATGAAATTTGAATTGTTATGAATATCCATTGAGATGGAATGCATGTGAAATACGAGTTTACAAATAAGTTAACAAGTTGTTAATCCGAAAAGTCCCGTACGAATCTAGGAATAGATAGGGTTAACTATGTAACACCCCTTACTTGAGACCGTTACCGGAGTTGAGCACGAGGCATTACTAGACTTAACTACTAATTCGGGGCATAAAAAATTGAACTGTCCATCTGCGTCATATTGACTAAATTGACTATAACTCGAGTTACGAAACTTGAAATTTAGATCCATAAATTTTTCTTAAAACTAGACTCATGTATTTTCTTACTATAATTTTTCCAGAATTTTTCGCATAGCCGATTAGTACAGTTTATTCATTAAAGTTTCCCCTGTTTCACTGACCAATGATTCTTACCTCTGTTAACCTAAATTCAAATATCTCATTGTACAGTTTTTATATGTTGTTCCCACTTGTTTCTTTTGAAGTTAGACTCACCAAGGAATCTATACATATAAATTATAACTCATAATTCATTTTGTACAATTTTTGATGATTTTCTAAAGTCAAAATAGAAGACTTCAAATACCATCTTGACCCTATCTCACTAAAATTCAAATATCATAGAATATAAAACTCCTTTGCCTACTCTGTTTATTTCATATAAAAATAGACATAATAAGCTTTAATTTTATATCTTATTCACTTTCTAATTCCATTTATCCTATTTTTGGTGATTTTTCAAATTTACACCACTGCTGCTAACTAAAAACTATTTCATTGCAAAATATGGTTAACTAGCTTATAACATATTTACTCCCTTTCATTTAAACTCTCTACATTAACCATACTTATATATATACCAAAAACCTAATCAACCAAAACCACAACCAAACATAATCATCAAGCCAAAATATAAATTCCAAGATTAACAAGATGGACAAGCTATTTTCGCATGGCTTATACAAATATATATAACTTCAAAACCAGCAATATCAAAACTAGTCTATACATGCCACGTAACCAAATCTCCAAGCATTTATTTACCGAAGCGAAAATTGGATAGTGTGATGAGATCTCCTTTGAATTCAAACCCGAGCAAGTCTTCGAAACTCTATAAACATAGGAAAATTACACAAAGTAAGCTTTGAAAGCTTAGTAAGCCATAAGCAAATAATTCACTATAGAAACATGTATAATTCAATTCAAATAGGCCAAAATTTAGTTAATCACATACACATATACAATCACTTTTCTCATACAATCCATGTTCCTCGTTAAGTAACTTCACTTACCTTATTTTTCATTCAACAAATAAACCTCATACGTACCTGAATCATTTAACTCAAATACACAGTCAGTCACCAATTCATTCATGGAAATATCATAATCATGCATATATTCCATCTCATAATTTATATCTAATTCACTTACTCATAATTCACTTACTCATAATTTGTATCACCATTCGTAGCTTCAATACTTACCAAAATTAGGTCTTTGAATTGAAAATTTACTCGTGTCCTTAATACTCGTTGACCGATTTCGCACACTTAGTGCTCGGTAATTCAATTCGCACACTTAATGCATAGTGACCGATTTCGCACACTTAGTGCTCGGTAATTCAATTCGCACACTTAGTGCCTTTCTCAATCCTGTTACACATTTATATATCCAATCTCATAAAAATTAAACCTCCACTATAAATATATGAATTAGCTAAAATCAATCTCAATAATCAACATCCCATTCGGGTGTACCAACGGCACATATACATATCTCACATTTGGCTATACTATGCACATATATATAGTTATCACAATCAGCTATATCAATAATATTTATACATACTTCCATTAAATTCACATGTACCACTATAAGAAAAATCCAATTCAACTCAATTGCTTAAAACTTACTTATTAGATCAAATACACATGATTCATTATTCCATCACAAATGGCCGAATATACTAGTTTAATGCATTATCTTATATATAACTGAACATCCAAAGTTAATTAAATTATCACATGTACTCATACATTCGAATTTAATATAATGTCACATATAACCACTTATATACAAATTCAATTCATCATCACATATACACATACCTTTATGGCCAAACATATAAGGTTAATTAAATTAACTTACTTGTTCCATTTCCACATCCATATGAAGCCTTATAGACATAGACTTGAAAATAAATCACTGGTATTAAACCTGCTAGGCGTAAGCCTGAATCACACACCGGCACTAGGCCTACTAGACCCAAGGTCTGAAATTTATTCACCGGCAATAAGCCTGCTAGGCACGAAGCCCGATTTAAGTTCACCAGCTCAAAGCTTGCTAGGCCCAAAGCCCGAAACATCACAAATACATAATCGATTTAAGGACATAAATCACATATACTAAGTCATAAGCTTTCATAAAAAATTTATACTATCTTTCATATATCTAAACTTACTCATGTAGTTCCTTGAACATATCAAATACCATCCCTCACATTCGGAAATAGCAAATATAATTATAAAAATTTCAATTCAGCATGAATAATTTACATTTAATTAAAATTAAGAACAACCATTTACTTATAGACTTACCTCGGATATCGGCGAACGTAAAATCAACTATTCAGCTATTTTTGTCTTTCCCCGATTCAAATCCGACTTTCTCTTTTCTTGATCTAATTTGATACAAATGAAACTTATTTAATCAATATTCAATTAAATTCACTCAAAAACACATGAATAAGTAATTTTCACTTTTACCCCATACATTTTACATTTTCACGATTTAGTCCCTGTTGGACAAAACACAAAACATTCAAAATTTGACTACTTCATGCTTTAGCCGAATGTTCCTTACACTCATACAAGTCCATAAATTCCATTAATTTTTCATTTTAGTCCCTCCAAAAATTTATTTTTTCAATTTAGTCCTAATTACTCAATTTCATCAAAAATCTCATTACAAAACATGTTAATCTAAAGCATATATTTTATATTTCATCAACTAACAACAAAAATCACAACTAATCATCAATAACATATCTCAAAATCTTCATCAAATTCTAAAATTAGGGCATGGGCTTGATAGTATACTAAGCAACGATCTCAAAAACATAAAAATTATCGAAAACCGAACAAAATCACTTACCCAATTAAACCTCCAAAGTGCCGAACCTTAGGTAACTTTTCTTCTTTTATTTCTCTCTTAGTTTCGGCAATGGAAAAAAAATGAACATGCAAGCTCTTTTTTCCATGTTTTATTTAATATATTAACTTTATAATACTTTACTTATTATTATAACTTTTATGTTTAATATATAAAAAAAAAACAAAAACCACATAATGTAACCTTAGTGTTGTCCATTCAATAATTAAAGGGAAATATTGCAACATAAAACCCTCATATTAAAAGAACAACCATTATTCAGCCCCTTTGAATTTAACCACTAATTTTTCATTTTATGCGATTAAGCCCTTTTTATTTAATTAAGCACACAAACAATCAAATTTTCATACAAAACTTTCACACATGCTAATTCACATATAATTAACATGAAAAATAATATTTAAATATTTTTCTGACTCAAATTCGTGGTCCTGAAACCATCATTCCGATTAGGGTCAAAATCGGGCTGTTACAAACTATGCCATGACATAGGTGTCTGTTATGTGATATCATGTAAGACCACGTCTGGGACGTTGGCATTGATTCGAGATTTCGTGTAAGATCACGTCTGGGACGTTGGCAATGATATGAAGTTTACGTGTAAGACCATGTCTGGGACATTGGCATCGTATTGATTCATGTAAGACCCTCTCTAGGACAGTGACGTTGATATTCGAGTACATATAAGACCTTGTTTGGGACGTTGGCATTGTACGACTATTTCGAGCATTCTGAGTATCCTATTAGATTCCAAACGGTTCATCGGGCAAGTCCGAGAAATGAATGAGTATGTGAATTGTACATCTATTTCAGGTACGTTGATATATATATATATATATATATATGCTTTGTATAAGCATGAAAGGTGAGTATATATGTGCATTAATGCAAATGAACATTTGAGATATATGTATTTTGAGATATGAGCAAATGAGATATTTGAGATATGATGAATTGGTAAGCAATTGCCAATCAAGTGAGCCAAAGAGTTTATTTATGAGCTTGAATTGAAGATATGTTAATGAACTCAAATAGCTATGCTTATGAATGATCTATGTTAAATTTATTTGTATATGGCTTACTAAGCTTTGAAAAGCTTACTTTGTGTGTGTTTGTTCTGTTTTATAGATCGTTAAAGCTACATGAGGCTCGGGGACCGTCGAGGATGATCATCACACTACCTAAACTCATTTTGGTACTTTGAAAATGTGTATATAGCTAAATATGACATGTATAGGTTAGACATTTTGGTATATGTTTGAGATGTAAATAGCCATGTGATTTGGCTAGATAAATGTTGGTAATATGCATGAGTGAATATGGAATATGATGCATGTTTTGGTATGGCTTGATTGCAATTATGCTTGGATTTACATGTGAATTGTTTGTGCAAATTGGCATGTTTAGAAACGAGATTGAATGGGATAATATGATGACCATTTGGTGTGTTTTTGGTTGCCAATTGTATTGAGAAATATGCTTGTTTATGCTTGTAGGGATGACCCAAGTGTAGGTGGAAATTTGGCCTTGAAAATGGCCTATATTTGCCCACACGGTTGAGCACACGGGCGTGTGGCTCGACCGTGTCCCTCGTGGTTGAAATTCAAAACAAGTCAAGATTGACCACGAGCTAGACACACGGGAGTGTGACTGGCCGTGTGGTGAAGTTAGTAGTGACCACGGGTGAGGCACACGGGGCGTGTCTACGGCCGTGTGGACAAGTCAGTATGTATGCCCTATATTGACATGGCTTAGAACACGGGCATGTCTGAAGGCCGTGGGAGGCACATGGCCTGCCCACACGGGCGTGTGACCTCTGTAACTTAGAAAAATTTTTAATTTTTCCTAGAATTTTTGTATGTGTTTGGCTTAGTCCCGGTTCTATTCTAAAGCATGATTAAGGTCTTGTTGACCTATTTAAGGGACGGTTTGATTGCATTGGATGAACTGTAATATGAAATGTCTGTAAAAGTTTCTGAATGTTCGGTAATGCCTCTTAACCCTAAACCAGCGATGGTTACGGGTTAGGGGTGTTACAAGGATTTTATTTCTTGAATTAAAACGATGTATTCTTTTAAGTATGTCTGTCTAAACAGATTTGAAGATACGATGTAATTGGAGTTATGATAATCACTGGGCTCTGTAAAGGAATCCGTCAAGAGTAGTATCCACTGAGTATCGTTCTAAGAATCATATCTAACTACAAATTGCAAAGAGATTGTGTACTGGGATTTGAAGTATGGTGTAAAGTTTGAGACCCACCAGTCAGGTGAGATAAGTATAAGATGATTAAGTGCAGAGATTGACGTATGGTTATTCGCCAATCAAGTACCAGAAGGTATTTACCTAAGTCTGAGAGGGGATCTAAAACCTTGAGTTGAGAAATTCTACAACATCATTCAAAGGTAATAATGAGTGAGACCCATTAAGTTCTTTTGAACTTATATGCATTTTTTGGTATACAGGTTTGAAAATTGAACTAGTGTGTCGGGAGGGACCAAGCTAAAGTTATGACATAGTGGTAGACTGAGGGTAATATTATGCGTACAAAGGGACATTTATATAAATATGTTTTTCAAATGGCAAATAGTAATATACGTTACAAATGTGTCTATTTTATCAAACAATTTGATGTAAGGTTTTATTTTACCTTTGAAAGTTTGTGACAAACGATAAATGTTATAATCATACTTATTGTCCTAAAAAGGATTTTAAATAAATGAGAAGTACATTTAGTATGACTTATGTAAATTGTAAAAAAAATTTAAGTGTGTAGGTATTGTGACATATTATATTTGGATCCGATAAATCAGGTCGGGTATAGGGTGTTATAGGGGTGAATTGGTGTATAAAAATTAAGCAAAGATGAAAAACAATAGAGACTCAAGAATTTATAATGGGTTGGCCCCAATTGTCTACCTCCACTACTTAGCTTACCACAACTAAAATTTTCTCAAAGTCACTAAATTTGGACCTTTCAAGGACAATGTTTAACCTTTACAATCTTTATCTTTTCAAAAGGCAAGATAGGGCCCATAAGATTTTCTACCCAAAACCTTATGTAAATCCTCACAAAAATGAGAAATAAATTCTGAAAGGATTATCACCTCTAGAAGGTTGATATATAACAGTTAAGCACTCTCACATAACAAATAAAACACATGAAAGAATGAATAACAGCTAAACCCACAAGTGTGTACGAGAGAAAATAAGAATAATAATGAGAAATTATTGGAATTAAGCTTTTGATCTTTGTGTACTTGTTTCTTGTCTTCATATGAGTGTTATTGAATGATATTTATAAGCTCTCATTGAATTATGGACGTTTAGAGCTGTTGGAGAGAGTTTCTAGTCGTTGGGAGTGTTTATTTTGCGTATTTAAAGTAGTCTACAGTAGTATGTCTCGAGACAATAAGAACAAAAATATGATCATTAAAGCTTGAGGTCTCGAGAGACAATAGGCTTGTCTCAAGACAATATGCTATATGTCTCGAGACAGTTACTTGATTTTCTCGAGACAAGTCTCCTTTATAGTTTACCTTACTTTTTTCATGATACAGGGTTTCCTTGAAGCAATTTTAGCTTCAATGTTGGTCTGTCTCGAGACAGACATACAAGACAAAACTGAGAACTTAGAAAATGTGGCTTAGAAACATTTTAAAAGACAAAAGACTTGGGAGGTTTTCAAAAAATTTTGTAGAACGTTTAAGTCATTTAGAAACTTTGTTTTTGAGTTTGTAACACTTAAAAAGATATTTGAATAAGATTGAAATAATTTTTGCAAATTAGATCAAGAGAATTTTTAATTAAATTTGTTATATTAAAATAAATTAAAATAAAAAAATTATATATATAATTAATAGAAAAATTAGTTAATGTTTAATTTAATAAAATATATATAAGCACTTTGATTTTAATGGAAGTAAAAAAAAGTAATACTTTATTTGAATAAAAATATTGATTTAAATTTTATCAACAATAAGTTATTTTATCAATTTAAAAAATAAAAAAATATTCATTTTTATTTTAATAAAAATAATAAATTAAGGAAATTTATTTTAATAAGGACTTGAACATTAATTATAATATATTTTATTAATATTTTAATAAATTAAGGAATTTTACTTTAATAAGGATTCTAATGTTAATGGTAATATATTTTATTAATACTTTATTTGAATTTAAAAAATTTCAATGGTAAATATTTGTAGTTTTATACATACTAAAGGTAAAGATATATGTTGTCAAAACTATATGGTTTTTTTTTTTTTTTTTTTTTTTTTTACGATATTCTTTAAACACACTTTTCCAATTCAAACTTTTTCTAAATCAAGCATTTTGCAAACAATGATGCTAAGCTAATACTAAAGGATAATTTAGAATTGCTTTTGAAAGTTATTATAAAAAATACTTTTGATAAATTTAGTTTAAAATTTTGTGTTTAGTATTATTTTCAAAATTTGTTTGAAAAACTAAAATGATTATTTTAGACATTATAATATAATGTAAAAAATAAGATAATTTAAAATGATATTTAATTTTGTTAATATTATGATATATAATATATTGATTTTAAATACTTTAAGCAATTAATATAAATTATTTTTAAAAATTTAATTTAATATATAAATACGTTTTGGATATTAAAAATAACATATAAATATAACTAGTGTAAAGTAAAAAAAAATTAAAAATCATAAGGGATTAAATAATTGAGTCAAATAGAAAATATTAGTCATTATTATTATATTAAGAAATGTTCAACATAGATTATAATACAAATGTAATAAAATGTTTTATGGTAACTCATTGTTAATATTATGATATATAAAATTAATTAATATAAATTATTTGTAAAACTTAATTCTAATATATAAATCAAAATTTATAATTTATATAAATTAAGTGCAAATTTATAAGTTAATTAGTTCTCAAGACAGCTTTTTTATCCATAAGTAATAATACTAAACCGTCAGCTTTTCAAATCAAACTAACTTTTCAAATAAACTCTTCAAGCAAACAAAAAAGTTGAAAGTTCTGGCTTTTTAAAAAGCTACTTTAAGTGTCAAATTATAAATTTGCTCCCCATTTATATAAATTATATTTATGATTTATATATTTAAATTGAAATTTAAAAATAAATTATATTATTTATTTAAAATATTTAAGATTTATATTTTATATTATAATATTAACCATAGATTACCATTATTTTTATATATTTTTATTATAGTCTAAGTTGAATATTTATTAATACCAAAATAATATTAACATGATTTCGTGGTAATAATAATATATGAGAAAGAAAAATACTTGCCATTTGAGTCAATTATCTTATGAAAACAGTTACATTTATAAGTGATTTTAATATAACATTAAAATTTACAAACATTTTATATTAATTGGTTAATCGTGTTTAAATTTTTTTTTGAACTAAAATAGATTGGGTTTTTATTTCTTATAAAAGGAAAGAAACAATATCAACATAACTCTTAAAGGTCTGGCCCAAAATAGATTATTAATCTGGTAACAATAATGCCTACTCTAATAAATTAAAAAAAAAAAGGGAAAAATCTTAGAAAAACAAAAAGTCTTAAAGTAAATGCTGTAGCCGCCCTAATGCCCAATCAGCAATCTCCTGTTTAAAATTAATCTTTCATATATGAATAAAAATACCTTTTAAATTCTATACAATATCAAGTTTAAAAAGATTACGTTTCAAATAACTTTTTTGACCCATTTCTAAATACTTGAATCTTAATTCACATTTTCCACTCTTTTGAAAATCACCACTAAACTATCCCTAAATCAAATAGTCCATGGATAGTAGAGAGAAAATTTATCATTGGTTTCCGCAGGCCATTATTTGGCAAATGGCTCGCCAAATATGAAACTCAGTTTCTAAGACAACCAGCTAAGGCTATTTTGAGACCCGAGGGATGAGGCTAGTTTGTGTCATTAATCACAATTCAAAGCCACCCATTCTCGATATACTAATGGTATAGATTTCTGGATATTTGCTTGTATTTTACGTAGTTCAAAGCCACCCATTCTCGATATACTAATGGTATAGATTTCTGGATATTTGCTTGTATTTTACGTAGTTTAAAGGCACAAGTTGGACAAGTAAAACCAGCCAATAAAAGAAGTGGGGGAAAGAATAAAGAAATAAACAATAAAGATGTGATTAAATTTCATCAGCAAAACAAAATCATGGCGAGTTTGAGTTATTTATCTGCTGCACCGACTCCTCATTGTTCATCACTTTAGGTTGTTGCTTCACAACTGGGGCAATCAACTTCCACACTGCATATTAAAAGAAAAGAAGATATTAAAGCAAATTCCAAAAGAATTGCATAACAGGGATTCACTTACTGTAGATGCTGGCTGCAAACCACTCGTTGATGATTTTCACCCAAGTGCTTGTCCACCCAACATCCATGCTCCATCTGATTGTTGCAAAGTGAGTAGAAGCATATATACACTAGAAAAATACTCTTACAAAAACTGTGAAAATTAATATATATTACTCACTCGCTTGCAGAGTTTTCCAGGTTCCAACTGATGAATAACATGGCAAAGTACGTGGCTCCCAAGGAGAATATGATGTGGAAAAACCCGTAGTTATAACGGATATCATCCTCGGCTTTCACCTCATCTTTGCGAAACTGGAAAACCGTAAGAGTTGTTAAGTATTTCTTATCAGAACATAACTATCAAAATTATATGGAAATTGGAAACACCAATCTTCAGAAAGTTAATGGAGTAATTATTTACCTGAAATGATTTTGAATCAATCCCCGTTGAAAAGGTTGCCATGACAATAGCACCTATAGCAATCAGGAACCCCTGAAAATAATGCACCTATACCATCAATTTGGAGATACAAAAGTTGCTTTCAAGTTCGACATAGAAGATTAAAATTGCAGAAACCATGAATTGCAACTCTTACAAGTATGGTGGTCCAATCACCATGTCCATTTTTTGGCTTTTGTACATTGCATTTCTCATCAGCTGGTTCACTGAAAACACATGAGGTGAAACATTATGATACAAGTAATTGAACCTCAAGCTCAAACAATGAAACTGAGTGATTTGCTCCTTTAATATTCAGCAATAACATAAATTGGACACTAAATGGGAAAAGAAAAAAAACAAAGCATCATAATGTAGTAAAACATATAGAGAACACTTCAGAAGATGCATTAAATTTGCAGGATACTACTACATTTAAACCAAATTCAAAATTTGCAGGTAAAGTTTAGCCTTCACATGACATTTTAATCAAGCATATACCATGCAATTACTCTTCTTCCTGTTACCTTTTGAGTGCTTGATCTTAAATGTCAACACATATCTAACAATTAAAAGTTAAAACAAAAGTAGGGCCCACAATCAATATATGGAATTCATTGGAGTTATATTAATGCACCATGTAAAACTTTGAAGTGAGAAATGCATGGAATTGCCGCTGGTGAGAAATTCCTAACCTTCTAATAGCAGACCAACAGAGGAAAACAACATAAGCAGCCATAATTCCTGAAGATAAAAGACCTCGATTAACCTGCATTACGCATGCAATGGCGGTACTCATTTTAGATGAATTGAATCTTTAGCACAGGAAAATAATGCATAAAGTCCACAGCAATCATATTTAGTAGGTTTGAATGTTTCATGTCAGTATAGGTAGTGGATGATGATTCATGCTATAATGAAGGTGAATAAAAGCCAAAACATCATGGTAATGATGTTTCACACAGTCATATTTGTTACATGATAAAGATCATCATCTTGATGACTGCAAAGATGTGATGCTAGTCATTTCTTCCCCTTTCTCAACAGAGGTTATATTGTCTGTATCATCAGAAAGAAGTGCAGAAAAAATACTCATGTATCAATGAATGGTATTTCAAAGAAACTCATTTCTTGAGAATCATACCTTTGAATGCAAGGACATAGCCATCATCACTATGAGCAGAATAGCAGTCCATGTAATGAAGAATATGTTGAGAGAACATGATGGTCTTGGGGCATAAAAATAGTACATGGACACAATTCCACAGATGGAAGCAACGTAAAAAACTGTTGAGGTAAATAATGCAATGGTGCAGCTGCGAATGAAAAGAAGACAGTGATTCGTCAGCAAATACTTAACTTTATGGAAATCAAAACGGTTTTCAAATCCACAAATTATGTAATATAATTCTAATAACTTGATAAGATAAAGCTTTTAATGTCTCTTGACCTCCATCCATAGCTCACTCCAGATCTAATGCTACCATCTCCAAAATAAACATACACTTTTGCAGCATCATGAAGGTTCATGTAGGATGTTTTATCCGGATAGGCATTCAGAAAAAGCAATATCATTCTGTAAAAACTCTTTTCTACTTTGATATTCAGCGGACCATCTGAAAAGAGGATAAATGGTATAATCATTGTATCGACTGCGCACTTCCGTCCCTCATCACCAAACTAACAGATGCTCAATTAAATGACTTTTTTTACAACTCCATGGGAAGTGTTTGAAATCATCACGAAAATTTGTCTTTCCTCTTTCATTCCTTCTCTTATTCTCTAGAAAAAGTATACTATACACAGACATTTCCCTTTTTCTTTTGGAGGCAGAAATACTTACCATTCTTCAAGGGGCACAACTGATGTGTATAATATAACACGCCTATACTTCTGTTTTACCTATCATACACTAGTTGTCTTGGGAAACAGATGATATTAAGGATATGAAGAATTTGTGATAAGAGAGAAACTTCCTAATCTGAATTATATATAACCTCAAGAATGGGGAAAGTACCTTTGTTTACTTTGCTCATCAGATGCCCAATATTTATTCCACCATCTGATAAACTCGATCACGCTTACAAGTTGCAGAAGGAGAAAAATCCTGAATCATATGAGCGGAAAACAACATATTTAATCTGATTGGTATTATTTTGCAGCAAAAAATGAATGATACACTACATGATATGTGGCATTCTTGAATTAATTAAGAGAAGCAAGCATGAAACTATAACAAGTATATTGAAACTTAAACTGTAATATAGGATGCAAAGAAGAATAAAGTTGGGGTAAATTCAGAAAATTATAAGCACTTAAACGAAAGTTGAAAGTACAAAGAGAATACCCTGCACCAAAACGAGCAACTTCTCCTGCAAGAAGAGAAAATAAGCTCCTTAATTCATGGTATCATGGTATCATGGTAGTCATATTAGCATGCTTACAGTTTCAAGTTCTTAGATTTGGCATACAAAGCAAACATACCATATATCTGAATAAAACCTGGAGGAAGGAAGAATGGAACCACCATTGACACAACCAATAGGAAAAACTTTAGTGTCCACCATCCTGAGTGCCATTTACAGTTAGCTTCATACAGTTTTCTTGTGCTAAATGTGGTAAGAAACATGAGAAGGAAAAATATCTGACTTCTTTGTCAAGGAACTCAGGTCTCAAAGATTGGAAAGTAAAGAATCGAAGGAATGAATAATAATACAAAGATAAAGAAGTGTTTATAAAAAGATACAAAACACCCTAAACTCACACGGAGAACTCCTAATGTTTGAAAACAATCACTTCCACGGATTCCACAAGCTTTTTTATCTGTATAAAAGTGATGTTTGCCACATAAAATTATGGAGAAGTAACATTGAACATGTAATTATATTAATATTTTCCAACCGTACTCATAACAAGTTTCTTCTTCAGCAATAGCACATACAAATACAGAGACAATAATTTGAGACCAAAAAGTTGAATCTAAGTGAGATGATGAGCTGCTATAATCAAGATCTAGCTAATAGAGCAATGAATCAACAGAGGGTAGAGTTAGAAACCAAAAGTTAAAGTTGTGAACAAAATCCTAGAAAGTTTTTGGAGGACAGGACTATTTGACTCACAGTACAGTGGAGGGAAAATAGTGTGGCCATAATCACGGATGAACCAGGCGGTAAGATTAGTAATCAAGAAGATGATGCCATAAAAGTATCTGGCTCGGAGTGATTTCTTCTTTTCTTCAGAACAATCTACATTGTTCATTGCCTCAAATGATGCCTCCACTCGCTGAACAAGCTCAGAGTTGCTTGAACTTACTTGTATCACAGTAGCTTCAACTGCTGCACCAGACCCACTCATTCTGCCAATTCCAGCATTACATTGTTGTTAATAACTTCATTATATATGGTCTTCAATAATTCACATACAGAACTAGAATACCAGTATTTTCAGATAAAAACACACACCATGAAATGTAAGACAAATATGAAGGAAATATACGGTAAAAGTACACAAAAAAGAGGGTTCAACTTGAAACCTTTTGCTTCTGGTCCAGATAGCTGGAATGCAATTCGAGGCTTCACATTGAATCTTGATAAATATAAAGGTATAATGGATTTCCTTGGTTTGAAAAGAAAAATGAAAATCGGACCAAAAAAAAATCTCCTTGGTCACACGTTAAAGTAAACTATTAAGAACATTCTTTTGAAGAAAAAAAAAAAAAAACTATTTAGAAGACCACCAAGCACCCAAAAAAATTGTCTTTTTTTTTAAAGGTAAAATAATATTATCATTTTTAGAAAAAGGAAAACCCTACTGCTACAAACTATATAGCCGTTGCTTCTTTTCAGCCTAAATTTCATGTTCACTTTATAGTGTAATGATTATATATTATCCTAAACAGTTAATATTTTAAGCTATATTTAATGGTTTTTGAAACTTTTAAATATTTAAAGAATTATTGCTTATATTTTATTTAGATTAATGCATTATTTGGTATAAATTTAGTGTTTTAAACTTTTTTTTTTCTAAATTAATCTCAAATTTTGATAGGTTTTTTTTATATTATGGGCTGAATTTATTTTAGTCTAAATTAGTTTATGAACTGAACAATTATTCCTACATTGAGGTTTAGATTTTTTTATTATTTTAAGTTAGTCCTTAATATTTCCTTAAAAAAATTAGATAAAAAAATTCTAGCCCCAGTGTAAAAATAATTATTAAATTTAGGGACTAATTTGAAAAAATTAATTTAACCTCGATGTGAAAATAATTACCTAATTCAAACCCTAATACAAGAACAGTTGTTAACTTGGACAAAAAAAATTCAAGCTCCAATATGAGAACTATTGCTAATAGGATTCATGTGATTTAATGTTGAGTTTGAATGAATGATAAGAAGTTCGATGTCTCTTAAGAAAGATTTTGAATTTGAATTATTTTAGATTGAAAAATAATTTGGAAGAGTTTTACTCCCTATCCAACTCAACTCAACTCAACTTAATTTCGAATTTAATTGACACTCAATATAATTACTAGATACTAAAAAATACGAAACAAATAAAAATAAATAAAAACTTCAAAATTATTAAATATGAAAGATTTCATTGTACAAATTACCTCAACTAAACCTTGTAAAATCTTCCTTTCTACGTTTTTCCTTAACATGCAATGCTTTGGTTTTTCTTTAGTATTTGGGATGTTTTTATATTATAGGGACTAGATTAAACTAGTCTCTCTATTATTAAATGAATTAATTTAGTTTTTATACTATTAAAAGAATAAATTAAGTTCAAATTGTAACACAGTTAACATTTACTAGAAAAAGTATCTTGAAAACTATTTGTTTCAATCGTAATTCAGTTTCAAACAAAAGATTTAATTTAAAGAACCACAAAAACTTTAAAAATATTAACTTCGTTGAATAATAAATAATATTTTTTAAATAGCAAGTGTTAACTCTATTCAAAATTAGTCTTAATTGATTCCTTTTTAATAATACAAAGACTAAATTGATTAATTTAATAGTAGAGGGACTAATTTAATCAGGTCCTTAGAATAAAGTGATCTTTCAAGTACATTTACCTTTTTCTTTCTTTGTCCAATTCCTCCGCACTGATTTTGACTTCAAGCCCCTTTGGATAGGCATTTACGTCTAGTGTGATGCATTTAACTTTCTTTTTATCTCACCCTATAGTATTTAATCTCACCGCCACTGTTATTTTTACATTAACCGCAGGTAAACACACCGCCCATCCAAAGGAGCCCTTCAACTGTACAAGGGAGTGTCACTTATTATTATTAATCATAATTCATATTGGATTATTCTATTAATAAAAAATTGTGTAACATTTAATTTTACATTAAGAAAACATTAATATTTTCTATGATGCGTAAAAATTTAAATTTATACTTATGAAATGCATTTTTTTTTAGATAAAACTATAATTCTCTTTAAAAAAAATTAAAACAAGTAATATCTCGTATGAATTCTCATAACAGGCTAAATTAGCCAAAAAGATTAGTTTTTTAAAAAAGAGTTAATGGATGGACCGATTTATGGTGTATTTATTGGAATAGGTTGAATTTGAAGAGAGAGGGTGAAAACGCGTGACGCGTTTTCACCCTCTCTCTCCTCAATCGGGTTTAAGGTTTTAAAGGTTTCATTGAGGTTTATTAGAGTTTTTAGGGTTTAGAGTTTTTAAGGTAGCAAATGGATTTTAAGGTTCTGTTAGGGTTTTAAGGGTTTATTTTTGGGTTGTAAGTTTTAGGGTGGAAATAATGAGAGGTCGATTTATTTGTGTTTGTGTTTGAGGTAGACATTGTGAAAGCTCAAAGGTATATTTCAATTGATGGTGATGCGATAGTGCTGGGAGATCTATACATTTCTTCTGTCATGTAGGGATGGAACCATTGCCTTAGAAGACCATCGCATTACAAATCAAGCTCTGAGTTCACAGTGCTTATACAATCATGGGTTGTAGTAAAACAAAGGCTCTTAGTTAATAGATATTAACATGGGGTCATGGTTTGGAGTATAACTTGGGAGCCCACCTGACAATGATTATGCAGTCACGGGTTTAAGTTCTACCTCACTAGAAGAGGATGATTTGTAAACTTGATACAAAAGTTTGAAATGATAATCACAGGGAAAAATTCAAGGACTTTCCAGTATAACCAAGTTACAATTTTTCTCCGTCACCACCAAAAGCAGGATCCATAACCTCCCTATTGTTCGAAATAGTAATAGAGTTGGATACAAGAGCATTGTCAAGGGGGAAGTGATGGTGGTTGTGGAGAGAAGTTAGAGGTCGAGTCAGGACGACATTAGTTAAGTTATTAATGACTGATTTAATAACAGCAATCGTTGTTGACCCCAAACAACCTCCAACTTTTGTCCAATGCGACAGTCGCTTGCCCTTCACAGTGCACTTGCCCCCAACTTTGTCACCGGTTTCGGGCAAGAAGGAGGTTGATGATACCGATTTTAATGGTGACAAAGAAAAAATAATTAGTGGATTATACCGGAAAGCCTCTGAGTTTATCCCTACAATTATGATCTCAAACTTATTTATCAGTCCTACAAAGCATCCACTTTTGATGAGGCGGAACTTGAACCCATGACTGCATAACCACCTTCAAGTGGGCTCTCGAGTCATACTCCAAGCCGTGACCACACACTAATGTCCGTCAACTAGGATTTGTAGTTAGACTACAACTCGTGACTGTATAAGCACAGCGAACTCGGAGCCTGAGTTGCAATGTGATAGGCTTCTAATGTAATGGTTCCCCCTGACACGATAGATGAAATCGTGAACTCAAACAACACCTTAGAACTAGCACATTGTCTCACTCAAACAAAAATAAATTTGTTCATCGAAAAAGTTAAACACTTGAAAGTAAAATATAAACAAAGGAGTAGAAAAGTTTTTAGGGGGGAGGGGAGGTGGCCAAGAGAGTTGATAGAGTAGGGTGAGCAAAAACCCCATTTATATAAGCAATCGGGTGGGCAACGAGTGAGAAAGAAAATAACATTGTGCCTCGGTTAATTTGAAAATATCCTGAGATTTTCAAGATATCTGAAAATGAGGATCAGGATTCTCGAGTTCTAGAAACTTTTCAAAGGGGGTTGAAAATGGGATAGGGAAAATAATTTTCCCAAGGAGCATCTTTAGTGATGTGGCAAAAAGAGGCATTGAAAGCGCACGCCTAGCGAGGTGTTTTCCTTCCTAATTTTACCCCCTAAAAAGTTTCCAAGACCTGATTTCAGATATTTCGTGAATCCCAGGGTTTTATTTTCAAACTAACCCGGTCTACATCTATAGTTTTTATTTTTAAAATGTTTCTAACAACATGATTTACAAAAAATCTCTTAGAATTGTAATGTCCAAACTGTTCTACCCATGTCAAGTTATGTTCTATATTTGGGATAATATTTGCTATAAAGTGAGTGGCCATTTTGCTAAAGATGTTACAACCTAAAATTTTGAGTAGGCTGTCGCTAGAAGAAGAATTATGTAAGAATAAGATTATCTACGTGAAAGAATTGAATTTCACAAATTGACCCAAAACACGTAATTATATCAAGTAAGCTTCATTGTTTTTGTTAATGGATAATTAGTACTCAACTATTTTGCATAATGTTTTGGTTTTAAACCTGTGAAACAAGTTATTTGGTTGAAAATGAGTGGACCAGTTAATGATGCTGTTTATTATGACGATGAAATTCGTGACACCGATATAGGGGTCATGTTTTCATCAACTTACACAACGCAATTAACTTTCAACCCGAACATTCAATTTTTAAAGCCCCAGGCAAGAATTAGGCGGAAAGTAGGCAATCCGAGCCATAGAAAATCATCATTGAAGTATAGATATTTAACATCAGCGGACCTCGTCAAATATGAAATATTTAATGTTAGAGGCTCAATGGCGATCGAGGCGATAGTCTAGACCCATAATGCTACTGGATCACCTATACTTGAGTTATATGCCGAGTTTGTCGACATTGATGAAGGTGGTCAGAGGTCGACAACTATTCCGATTTATGCTAGAATGAAATAGGAAGCTGAAAGTCCAACCACAATGTTGTGTAGTGGGTTCATTGCTTTGTTACAGAGCTCTTATTATGAAATTCTGGAATTATCAATGGGAAGACATTCATTGATTTCAACTCAATATTTTAACTTCAATATACAACACATCCATCAGTTGAGGTTTTTCAGTAACCAAAACTACCCTGATATGATATTCTATTAGTGTTTTTTATTTCAACTTCTAGACGTTGATGTTCTACGTCGGAAACATTTATATGTGTATGCCATCAAGTTCCAGCGTTGGGCAATCCACAAGTGATTTTTACTATAATAATAGGTATACAAGAAGGGATGATGCACTCCTTACAATCTGCACTGTCGAAGGGACATAAACCCTGTACACGCAACTTGGGTTGAGATCGAACAAGGCATTAAATCTGACACCGATCCAGTTCGGGGGTCCAAGCTGGATGGTTCAAAAATTGCATTATTTTCTAAACCAGAGCCAGTTTCAACTGAACCAAAAGATGGTGGTTCCGATGGTGAAGGTCCGAACAATGCTGGAGAAACCAGTACATGTTTTAGGGCATACTCACCTCTGACCCATATGCATAATGTGGACCTCTTAACTGAAAGTGGGTTAGAGTTTCTAGAACCCCCTCACAGAAGACCGAGCCATGCGAGTTCATCATTAGATGTAGGCGATTTACAAGTGGGGATGAAGTTTTCCTCGAATGATGCTTTTCTCGCTGCAGTGAAGTGATACAACATAAAACACGGGGTAAAGTTATACATTATTAAATATCCATTGGAGAAATTCGAGGCAAAGTCCGTAATGCGTGACAATAGATGTCCATAGCAAATCTTGGAATATGTGAGAAAGAAGACGGGGTTTTGGATAATCAAGAAATATAATGTTGCGCATACTTGTGTTGTTACAAATACGTGACAAGATTGTCCAACCTGAACGTATAGTGGCCTAATATATGATATTGAATTACTGATTTTGAAATACTCGTGTTGTTGTAGGTATGACACATGATCATTTGAAGTTAGTTTTGGACATGATCTTGAACATTATATTACCTATGGTGAAAGCGAGTCTTAGGATTCCCATGTTAGTTATAATTATCAATATCTGTAGTCAATTCGATTACACGCTATCGTACCACAAGTCGTGGATCTCAAATTGAGCCTGCGTACTTCCGCGGTTATTTGGTCCATGAGAAAAGTGTTTTACATCATTTCTTCTGGACTTTGGAGTAATGTATAGAAGCATTTCAGTATTGTAAGCACTTGGTACCAATCCACAACACCTTCCTGTGCGGGAGGTATGAGTATCGGTTGTTGTTGGCTATTACACAGAATGGTAATTAAAAAAAATCTTGCCAATAACCTTTACAGTAACACTTAGAGAGAAGGTAAATGATTAGGATTTCTTCCTATCTAACTTGAGAAGGCATGTTGTCTTGCAACTCGATATATGTGCATTTTCTGACAGGAAACCCAAAAT
Organism: Gossypium australe; assembly: GCA_005393395.2. Lineage (NCBI taxonomy): Eukaryota > Viridiplantae > Streptophyta > Magnoliopsida > Malvales > Malvaceae > Gossypium > Gossypium australe. The sequence goes on along the minus strand of CM016623.1, from coordinate 72,847,815 downwards.
ATTAACTACAATTGAACGACATAGAAGCCTTTGGGACAACACAAACCATAGGTATTATACAAGACATATAGTTACTAACTACCACGGACGACACCATTCGGATAGTCAGTGGACACAAGTCATTAACATGGGTATGTATTTAGTTTGCCGTAATTTGATATGTCAAATTAGGCTTCCTCGTTATACTCAAAGAGCTTATTTTCGGGTAAATTAATGTCTTTTTCGTAGTTTAGTGTAGATTATATATTTCTAATTTAATAAGTGTAAATGCATCTTTTTACTTATTTTGATACCCAAATTAGCCAATTATGCCATTGAGGGCCCTAGCGTCTAATTGAGTGTTGTAGGTACTTAATGGTGGCCCAAAATTGTGCAAAAACATCACTGAAGAAAAGGGTATCATAACATTGAAGCATGTGAATTGCGATAGCTCCAACAAACTTGGGATGAAGACCACTTACATTGGTATCGCGATATACACTTTGGGTATCGTGATATCTACCTTCCAAGGGGCACCCCATTTTAATATTGATTACGGTATTGCGATATCCTACCTTGGGTATCACAACATCCACATTCTGAAGGGGACAAAAAATGATGCCAAGGATAGTCTTTGTCCAATTAAAGCACCAATCAGATAAAGGTCATTCAATGGCATTTTGGTCACAAAAGGGGTCAAATTTTGCTACTAAAAACAACCAATTTTGGCTGAAGAGAGAGGATACACACTTGTAGGTTTAGTTTAGCTTAGTTTCTCTTAGGGTTTTTTCCGTCATTTCTAAGGTTTTTTATTTTTCATTTTCCTTAGCTGTAGAGTTCATTTTTCTGCAATTTTTCTTCTTATTGTTGCTTCTCTTTAAGTTAGTTAAGTTAGTTATCATTGTAGCTAGGGTTTATTTGTAATTTTAGTCAATTTCATTTGCTTGTAATGACATTTTAGCCTTTAATTTAATGCATTTCAATTTCCTTTAGTTTCAGTAGTTAAAAGCTTTACCTTTTTATGTTTATTATTCTTGATTTTACTGTTAAATACTCATCTTTATTTTGCTTTTAAGTTTTTTGGATTAAAACCCAAACTTTCACATTTTTCTTGAGCTTTATGTTAATGACTTCTATTTCCTTTTCTTTCATATTCATTAGCTTAGTTTTTAGTAAGGGTAACTAAACTCTAAGGGGGTTGGTTAATGGAGATGTAGGTAAGCTGATTTTTGGATGAGGGACTAAATTGTAATAAATTAGACTAAATTGAATAAACCTAAAAACTTTGGATTTATGCTCCTAAAGGAATATCTAGGCAAGTGAGACCAAGAACCGGATGAGTTTGTCTAATTTGGTAAAGTTGAGACCAAGAGGTAAAACATAACCACTTTAGGAGTTTAAGCAATTTATATCCCTAATTCGAATATTAATGAACCATATCAAAATCAATCAACCATCACTTGTCATTCATTGGTTAATTTAATAACTTTATATATTTTACAATTTAGTCATTACGTTAATTAGTTGGTAAATTAGTATCATTAATCTTGATTTTATGGCCTATCGTACTATAGTGTTTAGAAATTAGTTAGTTAGACCTTTTATTTTGCATGCTTATAGCTAGAATTTGCTCAGTTGTTGAGTCTCTTAGGTTCGATCCTGGGAGTACTCCATACCCCGTTGTACAATTATATTACAATTGACCTTTCACACTTCAAACACCGCATGTTAGTATTTTTTTTTTGTTGTTTTAGTGTTGATTCCTCTCCCCCATTCGTGAGAGGGTATGGGAGAAGGCAGTCAATATTCCCTAATATTTCAACTATCATGTTTTAATCGCTTGGAAATGTTAGTTTATTCATGGATAAAATTTTCATTTTCTTTGATAGGGTATGAGTTCGTACAACATTGATTTCATGAAATGTTAGAGAACTTATGGGCCATTAACGACTACGGTGCGACGTACCTCGCTAACATAACCTCGACCAGTGGACTCAATCGTACTATAGGGTCTATGATACGGACACATGACAACGAAGCTAACAGATTGCATCAATTTTGTATTGAAGAGGAAATGTCATTTTTCAGTAACCTCAATGGTGAAAGAAACATATTTCCGCTTGGCAGTATTATTTTCAAAGCGATTGGAAAAATATGATGGACAGATAAAAGGCGATCACGTTTGGTACGAGAATCTGATGAAAGAAATTAGAAACAATGCAGAAAAAGAAAACTTTATGTCTATAGTGTGTCACTCGCATCCAAACCTATCATTTCGGGTTACGGAGTTCGACAGACTCGACTAAGGCATTTCTGAGGGAGCGTACCATGTAAACCTAAAACGATGAACCTGCGACTGTGGGAGATTTGATGTACTTCGTTATCCATGCGCACATGTAATTCTATATGTGCCTTGGTACGTCTGGATTGCATGAGCTTTGTGGACGAAGTTTACAAACTAGAACACATGTATAATGTGTGAAAATCTGAATTCTCACAGGTCCCAGATGAACGTATGTGGTCGTCTGTATCGAGTGCACTATTCTAGTTATTACCAAATATTTCGTTGCATTGCAGCCCAAAAGGTTAATCGAATTCTACTCGGATACGCAACAATATGGATATTTGGGAGAGGGTAGACCAACTGAAGTTATGTAGTTATTGTAGAAACCCAGACATGCTAGGCCAACATGTCCACACTTGGAGGATACATTGGGGACAATACCTCGTTAAAAAATTTATTCATTTTTTATAGACAATTTGTTAATTTTTATATACAATTTATTCATTTTGTATAGACAATTTTTTTAATTTATTCATTTTTATAGACAATTTTCTAAGTGCTTGAAAGATAGATTTAAAAGCTTATCTCTTACAACTATTTCAAACAAGTTGTCACTTAAAATTTATCAATTTTGATTCAAAAACAATATTTATTTAAAAACATTACATTTTTAATATAAGTTAAAATTTATCAAATAGAACTTAGCTTAACAATTATGATTTACAGGAGAAGATTGGAAAAAAAAAATAATTGGCATCGTCGGGCCTAATGTGTGCCACAGCCCGATGGATGTTGGTTGCGAGATAGATTTCTTTTTTGTACAAGTTGGGGTTACGACTCCTCTTCTTCGTCTTCAATTTCACCTCAACCTTCATGTTTATGTTGATTTCCTTCCTCTGTGGTTGAGTGTGGTGTCGTCTTAGGTTGCCATAGTGTGTCCTCCATTCTAAGAACATGTGGTTGCGAAGATGAGTCAATTTGGTAGAACAATGATGTCGGGGGTGTTTCCCACACTATTGGCGTATAAATGTATGGTGTTGCATACACCAGTTGAGGATAATATGGTGGAATTTTCGGAGGTGGTAGATACATTGGTGTTGTCATCGACATTGTGTGTAATAGACTGAAGACGGAGGTGGTACAAAAAACATACTTGTAGAAAGTGTTAAAGCAAGGTATGGTGGTGTATAGTGTGGTGCTTGTGTAAAAAATATAGGGTTAGTGAAAGCACTAGAATTAGTTGAGCCATACTGACCGGGAAGTGGTGCAACCATTGGTGCCTCTTGTTGGGTTGGAGTCTATGATGAACCCGTCTCGACACCTGCTCCAGAACTTGGATTCCGGTGTGGTCATCGTGGCCTCCTCGTGTGACTTTGCCTACCCCTTTCCTCCTTCAGTAGTAGATATGGCTTGTCGTGGTGTCTAAACCATGACATGTACTTCGAAGTGGTGGCCAATTCCCGAACAATAATTGGCTTGAGAATAGGTATGAAATAGTACTTATGCTCCCAAATGTTGATACATTCATTGTGGAATTCAGGCCAATCTTTGTTGGTTCTCCATCGTAAGTCAACTACTGTGCAGTGCTCCGACGTTTTGGGGTGGCGGTGGAATAGTTTGCATAAACTTGAATTGTCGCATCACTCAATTGGATTCGGGCATCTCCACCATGGCGTAAACTATCAATGGCACCTTCACGTGCCAAATATTGAGATTGACCAAGAATTCAGATGAGATGCATTGTTGAATTCTTGGATCGGAGTATGACGTTCATTCAAACTATAGTACGAAATATAAAGTTTATTATCTACTTAATATTAATTTTGAAATCCTTACATAAATATTATATAAATAATAATTTTAAAAAACTAGCCTTGGCTTTCGATTATTGATCTAACAATTGCCAGATGTCTTCGAGCTCCTCGGGTAGTCCCACATAACTTGCCTTATGGTTCCACCTATTCAAATAATATATTTTTTTTCAAAAATATAATAATAAAATAGTATTATGATAACTATATTATCAAATTAATTTTACCTTGTTATGAGTGAGAATGTATAAGGATAGTCAGCTCGATGATGTAAAAATGGTAGTTAGAACCATGCCTATGACTACAAAAGGAGTACACAACCACCAATTTTAATTTTTTGTGGTTGTATCACCTGACACATCTTTCGTTACAATATCTCCAACATAATTGATCCCCAACTAAGTCGGCATGCTTCTTTCAAGTCGATGAGTTGTAGCAGCCACCTTAAATGTACAAGAGTTCGAGATTTATTTGGAATTAGAACACCTTCGATTAATCTTAGGATGTATGCTCGGGAATGTTGTTCTCTTTCAATGGGACTCGAACTTTCGTAGATATATTGAAAATTTTCTTGCAACCATTTCATTTTTATCTGGCTACCGAAAAACTTGTTTGACACATTGCCTAATAGTTGCTCGCAAATGCCGCTCCAATTGCCAATGACCATTGATCCCATAATGGTTGACCAATCCACCTGTAAATCAAGTTGCAAATGAATGTCCTTGAGTGTGATTGTACACTCACTATTAGTACAAATCTTCGATGAGGAAAATCTCGAACACACGAACGAAACTCGAACAGAAGAAGAAATAGGACAAGGCTCCAAGGTGTGTATCAAACCACTATCTTTAAGGTTATATTCGCCCCCACCTATATTTGGTGTGCAAACAAGTTCCAAGCAAATTAACCTCGAGGATACAATGAAGCCAACGGCTATTTGCGTTTTGCACTGACGAGAATAGCCCACTACACACTGAGCAATGTATGACAAGAAACTCAATTTCTATAAAGGATTTATGCAGTAATACTTTATAGAATAATCTAATAATATTAGAAAATGAATGAAGGAAAGAAATAATATTAGAATTTGTTTGGTATTATTTCCAAATGAAATCTCATTCCTATTTATAGGAATTTTCATGTCTCTTCATAGAGACACCTTTCATCAATAGGTGTCTTTCTGAATAATAATGTTTTTTAAAAATAAACATTTAATTATTCATTTAATTATTACTATTCAAATAATATTATTTAAATAGTTATAATTCTTTTTCAAAAAATCAAATAACATAATCTTTTGATTAATTACACCCATTCATTTATAGTTATTAGAACACTATAAATATTCGAAAATGTTCCAACAATCTCCCCCCATTTTCAAAATATTTTAGATTTTGATATTCTTGGAAATCAATTTGCATAAATGAAGGTATCTTACGATTGAACCTTCACTTAGTGAAAACATGTTAAAGTTAATTGAAATTGCATGGTAGACTAAGCTTTGAACCAACTATTTCATTTGATTAACCGAACGCATCTCACATAATGATTTCAACATCGGTCAATGCATAATATATAGGGACACTATTATGGCCATGTGTCTGTGTCCTCTTTGTATGAGTGCTGTCAGAGCCAAGCCTTTGAGCTCCTAGAAGCGGCCACACTTCCACTCACATAAATAGATCCCATCAAGAGTGTTCCTGTAATTATAACACTTTAACATATTTATGTTATGGGTCCATTAAGAGTACATTACTCATCCTTCCCTTATCATTATGGGTATTTAGCACTTTAATCTTAGGATGGATTTATTTATAGTGCTAACAGTCACATACTAATGATGTACTTTGTCTCATTGAACTCAAGACTTGACATTATACCAAGTGTTGAGTCGAGTTTCCATCATGGATGACTCTAATTAATGGGCTTGAGTCCCATCCCTTTTGAGGTCCTTTTTATTGCATCTCTAGCAAGACTTTTTGTCAAAAGATCCACCAAATTTTCACTTGACCTCATATAATTAATAGTGATCACTCCATCAGAGATTAATTGTCGGGCATAACTATGTCTTAATCAAATGTGTCTAGACTTTCCATTATATACTTGGCTATATGCCTTTGCTGGAGTAGCCTCACTATCACAACAGATAGAAATAGGTGAAATTGGCTTAGGCCATAAAGGTACATCATAAAGCAAATTTCTTAACCATAACACAATCCATAGTTAATAGTTTTCTTTAAGTACCTAAGTACTTTATTCAAAGCTTGCCAATGCAAACTACTTGGATTACTTGTGTACCTACTCAATTTCCCAACATCATATGCAATATCTGGTCTTGTACAAGTCATTATGTACATAAGACAACCAATTAGACTTGCATATTTCAATTGATCAATTTTTCTACCAGCATCAGATACTAATTTTATTTGAGGATCCATGGGTATAGATGCTGGTATACAGTTGAAAAGATCAAACTTTTTAAGCACATTTTCAATGTAATATGATTGTGATAAAGCTATAGTGCTTTCATCTCGAGTTATTTTAATCCCAAGAATAACATTTGCTATACCCATATCCTTCATAGCAAAGTTGTTTGACAAGAATTTCTTTGTGTTTTCTATTTGTTCCAAATCCGTGCCAAAAATGAGCATGTCATCTACATATAAGCAAATTATGACACCTTTTCTATTTTCGAATTTGCTATATATGCACTTATCGGATTCATTTATTTTATAGCCGCTAGCTAGAACAACATTGTCAAACTTTTGGTGCCATTGTTTTGGTGCTTGTTTAAGTCCATATAAAGATTTAACAAGCTTACATACCTTATGCTCTTGTCTTGGAACAACAAATCCTTCCGGTTGTTCTATGTACACTTCCTCTTCCAATTCACCATTTGAAAATGTAGTTTTAACATCCATTTGGTGAACAACCAAATTATATATAGAGGTAAGTGATATTAAGAGTCTAATTGTAGCAATTCTTGCTACTGGAGCATAGGTATCAAAGTAATTAATACCTTGTTTTTGTGTAAAACCTTTGGCTACCAACCTTGCTTTAAACTTATCAATGGTTCCATCGACCTTCATTTTCTTTTTGAAGATCCATTTACAACATATTGGTTTGGAACCTGGTGGAAGATCAACTAAGATCCAAGTTTGATTTCCCATTATTGAATCCATGTCATCATTTATTGCTTCTTTCCAAAATACGAGTCGTGAGATTTCATTGCTTTTTCAAATGTAATAGGATCAGATTCCGTATTATAACAATAAGGTATCTTACTGCATATACTTTCACCTTTTCCTTCTACAAGAAACATTATAAAATCTGGTCCAAAATCTTTGACCTTTTTAATCCTCTTACTTCTTCTTAACTCTTGACAAGATTCATCATAATTATCAATTTGTTCCAATAGAATCTCATCTCATTAGAAGAATGAATCAATTGTTGTGGCTGTAATTGTCTTAATATAGAATTAAATCTATTTTCATAAAAAATAACATCTCTTGATTCAATAACAGTATTAATTGAAATTGAATCATTTGGTTCAATTACCATGAATCTATATGCCTTGATATTATGTGCATATCCTATAAATATGCATTCAATTCCTCTTTCACCTAACTTTTTATGTTTAGGTGTTGGAACTTTGACAATAGCTTTACAACCCCAAACCTTCAAAGAATTAAGGTTTGGTTTCCTTTTCTTCCATTGTTCATAAGGAGTTATTTTAGTTTCCTTATTAGGAACTCTATTCAATATATGACAAGCTGTTAGAACAGCTTCTCCCCAAAAAACTTGTCCAATACCTGAATATGATAACATTGAATTTACCATTTTTAGTCAATACTCTATTTTTCCTTTCAGCTACACCATTTTATTGTGGTGTGTAAGGGGCTGAAACTTGATGGACAATCCCAGTGGATTCAAAATAACTTGGATTATAATATTCTCCACCTCTATCCGGTCTTAAGCACTTGATAAATAATTCACACTGAAGTTCAACTTCAGATTTATAAACTTTAAATTTATCAAGCGCTTCATCTTTTGAATGCAATAAATATACATAACAATATCTAGAACAATCATCAATAAAAGTAACAAAATATTTCTTTCCACCTAATGTAGGAGTATTATGCATGTCACATAAATTACTATGTATCAAATCAAGCAATTTTGTTTTTCTTTTAACCTTAGGGAAAGGGTTTCTTGTAATTTTAGTCAACATACATGTATTGCATTTTTCAATATTATTATTAAAAACAGGAATTAAATCTAACTTATACATGTCATTCAATTTCCTATAATTCAAATGACCTAATCTATAATGCCATAAGCAAAAAGATTCAACCATATAAGCAGAAATAGTATTTTTATTCTTATTAATAATATTCAATTTGAACATACTCTCATACATATACCCTTTCCCTACAAAAATTCCTCCCTTAGACAAAATAAACTTATCTGCCTCAAAAACAAGTTTGAAACCAAACTTATTTAACAGACTTCCAGACACTAAATTCTTTCTAACTTCTGGTACATATATACATCATTTAAGGTTAAAACCTTTCCAGAAGTGAATTGTAGTTCAACAGACCCTTTGCCTTTGATTGCTGCGGTGGAAGAATTTCCCATGTACAAGACATTGTCATTTTCACATTGTGTGAACTTTGTGAACATGCTTTTGTCTTTGCAAGCATGTTTGGTTGCTCCGGCATCAATCCACCATGTATTATCATCTTGTGCCATATTAATTTCAGATATCATTGCAACGAACTTTTCGTTATTATCAGCCTTAGAAGATGATTTCTTATATAAAAATCGACATTCATTCTTGAAATGTCCCGACTTACCACAATGATAGCTTGAGCCCTTTTGTTTCTTTTTAAACTTAGGCGCTCTATCAGTCTGTTTGAACTTTCTCTTGAATGGTTTAGTACTCTATACTTCCTCCATAACATGCACTTTGGCATTTTCAGAATTTAGATTCTGATCTTGCTTTCGATATTCTTCTTCAATACAAAGATGATTTGCCAAAGCCTCAAGAGATATTTCCTCTTTCTTATGTTTTAGACTTCTTTTAAAGTCTTTCCAAGATGGAGGAAGTTTGTCTATTATGGAGGATACAACAATCATTTCATCCATTTTCATATCATATTGCTTGAATTGATTTAGCATCTTTTCAATATCACGGAATTGTTCCATAACAGAACGACCATCAACCATTTGATAATTATTGAAACGACTGACAAGAAATTTCTTACTTGTAACATCTTCGGTCATGTATCTTGTCTCCAATTTATCCCATAATTCTTTAGCGATGATCTCGTTTTGGTAGGTGTCGAACAAACCATCAGATAAACCATTCAATATGTGGCCCATGCACATGTAATCAGCATTGTCCCATTTTTGTCTTTGTCGGGTTGCAGCAACAGATTTGTTTTCAGTCTCGTCAGGTCTTGGAGTATCCAAAACATAAGCAATCTTCAAAGTTGATAATAAGAAGTGCATCTTTTTCTACCATCGTCGAAAATTACCACCATCAAACCGATAAAGTTTGACAAAATTGGAAGCCAACTCCCTTAGTGTTCCACTTTCGTGAGTTGTGGTAGTCATCATGAAATATAATCTTAAAATTATTAGTACAAATCTCCGGTGAGGAAAATATCGAACACACGAACGAAACTCGAACAGAAGAAGAAATAGGACAAGGCTTCAAGGTGTGTATCAAACCACTATCTTTAAGGTTATATTCGCCCCCACCTATCTTTGGTGTGCAAACGAGTTCCAAGCAAATTAACCTCGAGGATACAATGAAGCCAACGGCTATTTGCGTTTTGCACTGACGAGAATAGCCCATTACACACTGAGCAATGTATGACAAGAAACTCAATTTCTATAAAGGATTTCTGCAGTAATACTTTATAGAATAATCTAATAATATTAGAAAATGAATGAAGGAAAGAAAGAATATTAGAATTTGTTTGGTATTATTTCCAAATGAAATCTCATTCCTATTTATAGGAATTTTCATGTCTCTCTATAGAGACACATTTCATCAATAGGTATCTTTCTGAATAATAATGTTTTTTTTAAAATAAACATATAATTATTCATTTAATTATAACTATTCAAATAATATTATTTAAATAGTTATAATTCTTTTTCAAAAAATCAAATAACATAATCTTTTGATTAATTACACCCATTCATTTATAGTTATTGGAACACTATAAATATTTAAAAATGTTTCAACACTCACAACATGGAAGATGAAATGTGTGTACCTCGGGTCTCCATCTTTTGACCAACGTGCTGATAAGTTTAGGGTCTAATTTACACCCCCAAGCATACGAGACACGTGCAAGAATCCTGCATCTTCCAAATAGGGTTTAATCATAAGTGATGACCTCAAAGATAAATTGTTTATACATGTCTCTAAAATCCGATCTTCGGCTTGATTATTAAAAAACAAAAAAAAACTTGTTAACAACTTAATAATAACCCTAAATAAAATTATAAAAATTAGAAATATGATCTTACCATTTGCAATTGAACCGCGGAAATGTGATTGTCATCTAAACAAAGAAGAGTATTTGCCATTACAAAATTCAATTAAAACGAATAAAAATCGAAATATAGAATTAAATCAAGGCGAACTTGAGAGAATTTTAATTAAAATTTTAAAACTAAAATATTGAGAGAATTGATCGAAGTGGATATGAATTAAAAAAATAGGAAAATATTTGGGTTTATATAGAAATAAAACTAGCTATTTTTATGGTTGTTGGAGAATTCGATCGTTGGGAAAAAGTGACATATTTTTACATTCTTTTTAAAATCGGTCTGATAAATATACAAGGAATCGACCTATTTAGTTATTTTTTAAAAAAAATTAGCATATTTAACTAATTTAGCCCCATAAAATCTTTTAAATCATGAATAATAATTGAAATTTCACTAAAACATCGAAAACATTTGATTAGACGTAAACGTAGATGGAATTTACAGCTCATCATCGAGAAGCTTGTAAATTTGTTTGTTTCATTTTTAAAGTTATCCTACACAACAAATATTAGTAAAATAGCGAAGACTAACGGAAGAAAAGGAAACAATATTAAACGTGTTTTTCATACTTTCAAGCAATGACGTCTTAAAGGGAAGAGGACAGGAAGAGTCTTCCATCCACAAATATTTACTTCATTTATTTTTTCGGCACGTGAGAAGTATATGCTTTTAGTTTTCGCTGTATAAACAGGAGATGTTTATGGGTTAGATCCACTTAAGTTTAAACTGGATTAATATAATTTAGGGCTAAAATTTTAAACTAAACATGTAATGTGAGATGTTATATAAAAATTTTAATTTTGTGTAATCTTTTATATATATGAGATTTTAATTTAATTTAATTTAATTTTTGTAAAGAATTAATACAATTATTGATATAAAAATCATTTTATATTCACATATTACATACACAAATAATATACTTATCCAACATAAAAATAAATCAATGTATTAAATTAATACAAAACCAAAGTTTTATGTACACATTTGAACCAAAATAAAAGTTTAATGTGTATAATTACACAAAATCAAAGTTCATGTATTAAATTATATGTTCAATCAAAATTAATGTATATTTTCTAAATTTATCCCTATAATTTATGATGGATTAAATATGAATCACATTTTTATTTAAATTTGTTCTTATCAATAAATAACTAAACCAAGTTTGCTTTTTCTAATAAATCACTGGTTTTAGAATATTTTAAATTTTTATTAAAATTTTAAACATTAACAACTTAATTTTTTTAAATTTTTATAGTAGTATTATATATTATTACAAATTTAAGAATTTTTATAATTTTTAAATAATTTTATTCATTAAAATAATTTTTATCATTTTCTCCGTATGTCACAACCGCAACGTGACACATGTCAAAAAAACTTTTTGATTCATTTTAACGGTTTAAAAATACTTAATTAAGTGCAAAAAAAGAAAAGAAAAAAGAAACTTAATTTAAAACATTTGAAAATTTTTTTACGCCCTGAAAATAATTCAAATTTCAAAGTAATTTATCATTTAAAAAAATCTAATCAATTTACGTGTTTTCAAGTTAAAAAAATATATAAAAAAACCTTATTGATTTTCAAATTATATTCAACAGGTTTTATCTTAAACTTAAATTTAAAATTAAAAAATTCATTAAAAATTTATCTTAAAATAAAAATATAAAAATTCAATAAAAATATAGCAAAAAACTCATAAAATCCTAAATATTGTTATGCATCAAGAAATGGGACAAAAACAAATGGATAAATCGGTTTTCTTTCTCCAAATAATTAAACTATTAAGAAATTAGGAGAACAATTTTCAACATATTAATAACAATTTTGTAAGATTTAAAAGTTTAGGCATCGAAGCATAATTTAAAATAAAGTTTAAGAATCATTGTTGTAATTTACTTATTTATTGATTGAAACAATTTTAAATGGAATAATAATTAAAGTAAGATTGAAAACATAAATATTTCAAAAGCGACAACTCATGGGCATGACTCATGTGACGAACAACAAATTAGGTATTTATAATGGCATGAATGTTACTTGTTTAAGTGATGTGAGCCCATTCATTTGTGATTTTATATTTAAATTAGTTTTTTAAATTTATTAATAAATAGTTCTTTGCAATACTTAATTTTGCTCCGTTACAAAAGCTAGCCAATGAGTTTGTCTTGCTTTTCCTTTCAACTTCTTTTTGGAGAGCAAGTTTTTGTCTTTCCTTGATGCATGTGTCAATATTGCCCGTCAATTTTTAGTATTGCTTGGTCAATTACATGGTGTGCTGACTGATTTCAACTATAGAGCAGGAGTTAAAAGGTCTCTCTTTGGAGAAAGAGGAGGTGGAATCGATTGTTAGCCCAAATGAGATTTAGGAGAATAAGATCTTATTATCATTTGTGTCTGGTAAGGAAATTTCTCGGGGAACAAGTTATCAATTTTGCAGCTATGGAGGGAACACTCCTTTCCCTCTAGCATTTAATGCAATGTGCAAGAATAAAGGCTATCGGTGATAGGAACCTTTATTTGACTCATTTTTTTTCATATTGTTGATATAAAAAAATGGTTTCCGAAGGGTCATGGTCGTTTAATAACTGATTATTAATTCGTCAACTGTATAAAGGTTAGAATCCTAAAGTTGTCATCTTTTCTTCTACAGACTTCTTTAGGTCCAAGTCCACAATCTACTACCATGGTTTGCTTTGGAAAGTCTCACTAGGAATCTTAGAAATATTATTGGGAAATTTGCATATTATGATAGGAGTAGTCCCAGGAATTTTTTGAATAGTTATATGAGGCTTCGCATCTTGCTTAATGTCAAGGAACTGTTGATGTGTCATAAGAAGCTTCAAAAGCAGAGGTATTTTTTCGAGGTCTCGTTTATCTATGAACGAATTCCTCTAGTTTGTTATCTTTGTGGTTAGCTCAGGCATAGCAAGTCTAGTTGTAGAAAACTCGTGGAACTGACGGAGGAGGAGCTGGTACGCGGTTGGTTAAAAGAAATTTGGGGTCATGCGAAGTTCACAAAACCAGTTAAACTAGTGCGATGTGATTCCAAGGAGTTGAAAGATAAGAAATTTTTTAATTTTTATCGGGCTGTTCAAATTTCAAAATCAATGCGAGGTTAGGGATTGAAAACCAATATATATCTTTTCTGAGAAAATTCTGATTTGGTAACTCAACTAGTGCTAACAAGTTTGTAATGGATTGGGCCATGGGTGGTATGAGTCAAAAAGATGATGGGCTTGAGTCCACTATTGCAAAACATGATCAATTTGTGTTGGGCCAAATATCTACTTCGAGCTCATCTCATAATATTTTGCAGGATACTACTATGGTAGTGAGACACTTAGGGTTAAGGGAAGATGAGATTATAGAAATTGATGAGTGGAAAAAGCAACCTTGTATTACGTCGACCTAGACTCTTTCAGTTGTCACTGGTTGCTTACTTGATTTGTTGATCGACCTTATAAATGGGGCTCGTCAAGATTAATGAATTGCTTACTTGGAACTGTCGGGGCTCGGGTTACCCGAGTGTAGTTTTTTCCTTAAAGGACCTCGTATTCTCTAATAAACCCAAGTTTTTGTTTCTTATGGAAACATTGGTTCATTCGGATAAAATGGAAGAATTAAGGGTTACTCTTCAATTTGATAATTGTTTATGTGTGGATAGAGTAGGTTATAACGGAGGGTTGGCTTTCTTATTAAATTCCTCTAACAATGCTCGTGTTGTTAGTTACTCGATTAATTATGTTGATGTTTTGATTGAAGAGCCCCGATCATCCTAAGTGGCACTTCACTAGGTTTTACAATTTCCCAAAATCATCACGAAAATTTGTGAGTTGGAGCCTTCTGAGAATTTTTCCGCAAGCATATGACTTCTTGTGGGTGTGGATAGAGAATTTCAATAATTTTTTGTCGATTAAAGACAAGTTTGGTGGTGTAGGGTATCCAACTCAATAGTTAGATAGTTTTCGCAAGTGTATCTCTAATTGTCTACTTAGTGAGGTTTCGCTGTCTAGTTTCAATTTTACTTGGGAAAAAAAGAGAGGCATCGATGCTTTTGTCACGGGGAGCTTGGATCAAGGCTTTGTAAATTATGGGTGCATTGAGTTGTTTCTAGGCATCGACTGTTCATCCTTGTAGCATCAACCTTAGACCATAGCCCGATAAAATTGGTGGCTACTACCTCTGTTTAGTATCATACGGGTGTGAGATTCAAATTTGAGAATTCTTAGATGTTCGAATATTCTTTCCTTGAATCTTGTTGTTGGTTGGATCGAGTGTGTATCGAGTAGTGTTTTGGATAAGATCAAATTTTGTAGTGAGAGGCTCTGGCCTTGGTTATATGATCTAAATAGTAAATTTTCTGCTTGGATTAAGGATTTAAACCATAGTGGTTCGATCGAATAGTCTGTTGGATGTAGTGCCCTAAATGTAGTATTTTTGTCTATGTACACTTGTATTTTTTCGAGCAGATTGGTTTAATAAAATTATTCATGAATTACATTAATACCTTTGTATATTGTCCTCAATATTTTTTGCATGCAAAGCAAAATAGAAGCAAATATTTGCTCGGCAGTTGTCTAATGGTTAACTAATACTAAGTGATATTACGTGGTTGGATCATAATATGGAAAGACAAATTATATTAGTATACGAACCTAAACATGTCCTTAGTCTAATCGAAAATGAACAAACCAATAGAAAGACTAATATGTTGTCTATCAAGTCCAATTGGGGAGATACTTTATTTTGGGTATCGGAGCAGATGACTCCTAGAAGATAGAGACATATATGTGACTGACTAGGCTGACAATACTTCAGACAAGACCCAAGTAGAATAGATCCTGAATCTGTTTGTGGATTTATTCCCTTGTAACGTTTATAGTGTGCAATACATTAATCTTTAGTGGATGATGGACTATGTATGCGTGACTCGTATACTTTGAGGTAAGTAAAGGCCTAAGTTCAAATAGAGGAATCGAAAGTTGGTGTGTTGGGTATATATGAATTCTATAGTATGTAAGATCATTCACAATAGTGGAATTCGTAGCCCAAGGCACGAGTAAATGATATTCTTTCATTGACATTAAATGATAGATGGAAAATAAACGTGGCCACGAGTTATTTGTCTTTGTGACGAGTGACTTAATTACTGTTTGATAGTAATTGATATTTCATTAAAAATGATGTAATGATTACCATGAGATAAAATAAGATCATATTAGGAGAAAATATTTATCCCAAAGAGATTAAGGATATCCTATGAAGGTAACACACTTATGACAATGTCATTAGGCGAGTACTGATCAAGTAGCTTTCGTAATGGTATGTAATTGGGGAGAACTCAGTGACGATACTATAGTGAAATGACTTCATGACTAATGAGTTTATAATTAATATGTGAAAATATTAAACTTAATGATAAATCATTTGAGCCCTAGTCATATATGTCCAATCAGTCCCTCCGTTGGCTCATTGAAACCAAAAATGAATTGCATGATGAATCAAATAAACATAAATGGATAGAAATGATAAAGTTAGAAAAATGAGTTACATTTAAAAATGAATGTGGTATCTCACTAAGTATGTAAATAACCTGAGAGTTAATTTAAGTTTTTTGAATTATTATAATTGAAGTTCGAAAATGTGAATTTGTTAAAGGTAGAAATTAAATATATTTTCTCATAGATTCTTTTACAGTAAAATTTCCAAGATTTTAACGGAATTAGAATTGGGTTGAGAAAATTAATTTATTGAAAAATTAATTAATTAAAATTAATTTAATAATAATGTCTATTTTGAGAAATAGAAAAACATGTAATTATAAAGTGTTAGGTTAAAAGTCTAAGGAGCACATATAATTAGACCCAATACAGGAGAGACCTGAATCCTTATCATAATACATATGAGGGGAAACACATCCTATTAGTAGCGTTTCTCTCCTTGTTCAACTAGGGGATTGTTTTTTTTTTATTAAATAGACATTAATTACATTCTACTAATTCAACTAGGGTTTCATTTCCTCTCCCTATAAATAGATGACATCGGTACGACTAAAGATAGAAGAAATTACACACAACTTTTAAGATATTGTTATTCTGCTTGCAAATAGTGAGAGTTTATTTCTAAGTATAAATTTTATTTTCCAAGAATAATAATTCTATCGGTTTCTATAAGAGAGATTTACTTTCTTACTGAAAGTAAGAAAATTATTTCTTGTTCAGTGTTTGATTCAAAAATTGTTCAAGCCCACACTTAAAGTAGTTCATGGTAAGAGAATAGTGGAGAAGGTCGTTCAATTGAAAATCGGGACTACTTAGGATCTGTCTAGCTCAAAACACAAGTACTATTTCAGGAAAATTTTATTGCTATAAATATCACAAACCAACTCAATTTTCAAAATTTTATTTTTCCACTATGCAAGAAAATCGTTTTCGAATAGAATTTTTTCCAACATAGTCTTGATGATGAGTCGGTTTTACAATTACGTAAGGATCTAAATTCATTAGTTGCTCAAACATCTACTTACTAGAAACAATGGTCCAAGGTCTTTTGGATGCAATATGGGGAAGCAAACACAATATCTTTTTCATGCTTGGGCATCTCAAAGGAGGCGACAAAATCATATCCCCATGTTCTTAGACTTTGATGGGAGGTCGTGTAATAATAATGAATGGATGTTCTCTATTGTTTGACATTACTTCTTTAATCTCTTTTTCGCTTCTAATGGTACTGATTTTGACAAGTTTTTAGATTTACGTTGTTGTATAACCAATGGTGATAGTGTTCAGCCATTGACCCCATTCAACGTTCATAAGTTCCGAGAAGCTGTGTTTAGTATGCATCTGGATAAGGTGTCGAGTCCTGACAACATGAATCCCACTTTTTTGTCAACGGTGTTGGTTGACCATCAAGGATGATATTTTCTCTTAATGCTATTTTTAGCTTCATAATTTTGAGTTTCTCAATTGTCTTCATAGTACAATTCTGGTGTTGATTCCTTAAAAAGATATACCAAATTGCTTATTTGATTTACGCCCAATTGCTTTTTATAATGTGCTGTATAAAATTGTAGTAAAGGTTTTCACCAACAAATGGAAAGTCATTTTAATAAGATTTTTTTGAAATACAATCATATTTTCTTCTAGGACGATTAATCACAAATAATGTCATGATGGCCTTCAAGCTTATTCATTACATGAAGAACAAGAGCAGAGGTAATGAGGGTGAGGTCGCACTAAAAATTGATGTTAGTAAGGCTTATGATAGAGTCGATTAGATTTTTCTTTTAGAATTTATTCTAGTGAAATTGGGCTTTAGTGAGGCTTAGGTGAAATGGATTATGCTCTGTGTTACAACACTACAATACTCGGTTTCTTTCAGTGGTAATGAGTGTAACACCCTAATACTCGACTACAATCAAATTGCAAATCATTAAACATTCAAGATTTAACCAAAAAAAGTGTATAAAATGACACATAATCATTTATGGGTCTCATACAAGCTTAAAAAAGCTCTTTTGTTAACTTGAGACTGAAATAGGACCAAATGGTAAGGATTACAAAGTTTCGAGTCAACGTTGCAACGTTGGGGTTTCCTCGTCATGATACAACTCTCTATTTGGTGCTCGTCATGACCTTGAGTAATGACGTCGCCACATGGACTTTGCCTTGTATCTCGTCGCGACATCAGAGGTTCGTCGTCATGATGTGAATCACTATTTTCACAAGAATCAACTTGGTACAAGTTTGGATTACCTGTAAACATGTTTAAACACCAACCATAATACCATATCAACATCTACCAAATCATACAATACAATTTATTCAAAATTGGCACCTCCAAGTACCACAAAATTACTCACTTCTAATACCAACTAATCAAATTGACATATACCATTCATATTTCCAAAACAAACCAAAACATATTCAAGACTATATTCACAACCTTAAGGCTTAAAACTAACTAGATGAATGCATCCAAACACAATTTCAAAGCATCAACATTAGGTTATATCATATACAGTTTGACCATTAGAGCACTTAGCCAAAATACCTAAGTACATGACATAATACCAAAATGAAATATAGTTTACAAACTTCGTTGAGTCGTAAATGGTAGTTTGGATGTTCGCTTCTAATTCCGGGGCTTCAAGAATCACTTGAACCTATGCACGGAGAAAATAAACCGTACACTGAGCAATAGGCCCAGTGATACATTTATAATTCAAGTATATAACATAAGTATTAACAAATCAATCCCAAAGTAAACATGTCTATCTATATGCACATATCAACGATCAACTAACAATTTAGAGTTACCAAGCTTTGCATTATCAATATGTTTTATAAAACAAACACTAATTTATCCCAAGTCAATTCAACATATGTGGACATTTCATTTAATTTATAATAGCAACATTTCAAACATACCAATATCCAAACATTCAATTACAAGTCTTTTTCTTTTTCCAAATACCACTTATATTGTCACATATTTCATTCGTTTCTGGGAGTCTATCGACTCATTCATATTTCTTTCGACCCCTAAGGCTTGATATCATTTGATTTGCATGTTCAACTGTATGATTACAACATTTCATTTGCATTTAATCACAATTCATTCCAAAGATACCAAATTATAACTGATTCATTTCATTTACCAAGCTTATATTTTGTAATCCTTATTAACCTGACTCAGACACGAACGGATACCCAAATCATCCAACTAACACACCAAATTAGCAGCAGAGTGCATCATCGAATAAACCTGAGTAAGGGAAACTAGCATGTAAATTGCCTACTGGCTCACAAAACGTATTATTGGTACACAAAGTGCATCCTGGCTCACAAGGTACATCCTGGCGCATAAGTCATACACAAATCAATCCTATGACATGCTATTTATATCCGACTCAACCCGACTAGTTAATAGGGTATCAATATTCAATTCCTTTTTTACATTTTAGTACACATATCATATCTCAATCACTTTTACCATCACCATACAATTCAATAGCATTTCACATATATTCCATACTATTCGAAACATACTCACACAATTTCCATGGCACTTAACATATTTAGAGCAATTCATATTATTTTACATTTTATTCAATTTAGTTCTTTATTCTGAAAATTCACATTCAAGCTCAATTTTATATCTTATATCATCAGTATATACTTACCTTGGTACTCCCATGTGCAAGTAACATGAAATGCAAACAATTGACTTAACTTAAATTATAAATATACAAACCGAGATTTTCGTGCGTCACTCGTCGACGATTTTCACTTTTTCTTTCCCTTTAGACGATTCGATGTTGCTGTTAGCTACAAATAATCAGAAAACACATTCCATTATCAGATTCCAATCGAAATAGAATCAAATACCAATTTTATAAAAATTTCGAAGTATTCAATTTAGTCCCTAAAATTGAGATGTGTATATCTTTCAATTTAGGGCTTCGAATTAAAATCTCATTTCACCATAACTCATTAGGGACTCTAAATTTTCTATCCTTACCAAAATTCATGAAAATTTCACATTTTATTCATTTTGGTCCATAATGTACAAAACTAACAGTTAAGCTTTACAATTTAGTCCTTTTTATATACTAAGCTTAATTTATAACAATTTAACACCAAAATCATTCAATTCTCTATCATGAAAACTTTTTAAAACTTTAATAGTTTTTTAAATTAACACATGGGTTAGCTAGATCAAGCTCCTATTGCTTAATTTCCAAAAAAAATCAAAGAAAAATGGCTAGGGACTTGAAATTAAAGCCAAAAACATAGAAACCATTGGCTATGGCATTTAGAAATTCTTTCTTGCTAGAATTAGTTGGGGAAGAAGATATTCTCTTTCTTTCCACCAAAATTCAATTTATGTACCATGATTAGATTATCAATTAACATAATTAATATTACTTTAGTCTAATAAATATTATTTTAATTAAGTTATTACTCATATAATCATACCGTCCACTTATATGAATTTTAACATGGTATAATTGTTGTTTTAAACTCTGGTTAATTACAATTTAAGTCCTAAGCCATTTACTAATTACAAATTTATAGCGATTGATCTTTACAATTTAGTCCCTATGTCCTAATTAACCACAATGTCGACTATATTGGCTGTCCAAAATCTAATTCATCTATACTTTAACTCTGTAAATAATCTTATTAAGTATTTAAGGGCTTGATTTACAAAAATGGGGTCCTAAATTTGCTTTTTCCAACACTACTAGAAATTAGATTATTATAATTCCTCCCCCTTTAGAAATTTTGTCCCTGAAATTTACTTGAAAAGAGGTGGGGATACTGGGATTTCATTGTCTCTTTCGGTTCTCAAGCCACTTCTTCAACATTCTGTCTGCACCAAAGAACTTTTACTAGTGGCATTCGTTTATTCCTAAGCTCTTTCACTTCCCAAGCTAAGATTTCGACCCACTCTTCCTCATAAGATAAATCAAGCAGAACTTCAATTTCTTCCACTAGGATAACATGAGACAAGTTAGATCAATATCGTCGAAGCATGGATACATGGAACACGATGTGAATCTTTTATAATTCCGACGGTAAAGCTAAGTGATAAGCAATCGGTCCAACTCTCTCGATAATCTAATACGACTTGATAAACTCATACGACCCTCATACGACCTAATAAACCAAGGACTCAATTTCCATATGTGTTGAAAACACAAAATCTTTTTACACGGGGATACTTTTAAGAATACCTTTTCGCCTGCTGTATATTCAATATCTCTTCGTTTTAGATTAGCATACGAATTCTATCTATCAGACGCTGTTTTCAATCTATGTCTAATAAGTTTACCACATTTTCAGCTTCTTGAATCAATTCGGGCCCAACGACCATTCTCTCACTTAATTCTAACAAACAAATAGGTGTTTTACATCTATGACCATGAAAAGCTTCATATGGAGGCATTTGAATGTTCAAATGGAAACTATTATTATATACAAAATCAACTAATGGTAAATAATGTTCCCAACCATACTCAAAATCAATAGCAAAGGCTTACAACATATCTTCCAACACTTGAATGACTCGCTCTGACAGGCCATTAGATTGAGGATGGAATGCCGTGTTGAAATTTAACTTCGTACCTAATGATTCATGCAACTGCTTCCAAAATCTCGAGGTGAAACGAGGATCTCGGTCAGAGATAATAGATACAGGCACACCGTGCAGTCTAACTATCTTGTGAATATAGACTTCAACTAACTTCGAAAGTAACCAATTAGTTTTCACGGTAAGGAAATGAATAGATTTTATTACTTGATCCACTATTACCCAATCACATTCCTTTTACTTGGGGATAACGATAACCCAGCTACAAAATCCATAGTAATTCGTTCCTATTTCCGTTTTGGAATAGAAATAGGCTGAACTAACTTGGTGGGAACTTGATATCTAACTTTTACACGCTAACATGTTAGGAATTTAGCGACATATTTGACAATTTCTCTTTTCATTCCAGTCCACCAATAAGATCCTTACAAATCACGGTACATTTTCCTACTAATAAGGTGCATAGCAAAAGAACTATCGTGAGCTTTACGCAAAATCATTCTTTTCAGATAAGCATTATTAGGGACACATTCGATTGTGAAACCAAAGGAAATCATTTGCATTAATGCTGAAATTCTCGATGTCACATTTTTGAAAAAGCAAAAATGGTTGTCAATGCTTTGAGCTAAAAGTCAGCAATTGAATTGAGAGCAATGTTTTCTCAACTTTGTATTTATGATGATGGCAGCCTTTGGCTGAGTTGAAAGTTAAGCCCATGTTGCTAATTTTAATGTATCTAATTTATTTCATTGTAGTGTAGGCGACGATTTGGGGACAAATCACCTTGAAGAATGAGGGGATGATACATGCATGGGAAGGTTGGATGTGAACTCGAGCTCGTCAAGTGGACCAAATACCAAGTTGCCTATTTCTATACAATTTGGATGGAAAGATAATCCAATTGAAATTCCTATTGGGCCTATGATGCATGCTAGAGCCAATAAGCTCAAAGAGGCAATGATGGGTTTCATCCAGCAAGTTTGGGCTGAATGCGAAAAGAGCAATCCATATTGGGAACAAGATAAAGCTCCAAGTCCATGCAATGTTTTGCATGTGGATTTTAAGGAGTAAATCATTTGTGTAGTGTAATTAATTCTACAGCTTCTAAAAATTGTCTTGTTATTACACAGTTTTATTAAGTCATTAGCTTTAGGTTGCAACGTCATTATTATGCTATTTATGATGTCCTAATATATATGTTTAATGTGTGTTTAATGTGTGTCCTAGGAGAGTCCAATGGTCGGCCTATTTAAAGCTTCAAATGGCTGCTCGATTTTGCAAAAGTATCAAATGTGTTCACATGCAAATGGCTGCTCGGGTTCAACTTGAAGAGAGACCATTTCAGCCAACAAATGCTTCATAATTGCCGCCGTCCAGATTAGGGGATAAATGAGACTTTTGGAAGCCTTTTAGAATGTGCCTCTTGATCAAACCAATGCACATTAAGTGCCACTGTCTAACAAAAAGGAAGAATCTATCTTTTGGTGAATTGCTTAATCTCGAAACATGTGTAAACAAAATTAAGGTCTTATGCTATTCAATTGAAGAGAAGTTCATAAACACATTCTTAGCTACTAACTAAATTTCTTGTGCCACATTTATGACCAAATGTGTCCATTGATCTATTTGTGGCCTATAAATATTTCGACCATTTGAGTTGTAAAGGCTAATGAACATTTTTATTATATTGTGAGAATTCTATCTCTTTGTTCTTGAAAGAGCTTACCTGGACTTATCAAGATTTACCTTGTGGCGTCAACCCTTTAAACTTATCACTTCTATTATTTCCTTTTCTGAAGTGCGGCGTTTTAATATATTGTTGGCTACTATTTTGCTAAATAGAAGGCCACGGTCATTATTTGTCAAAGACTTGTTCGTTGTTTCAGTTTGTAGAAATTGGGTCATGATCCTTCATATCGTTGGTTCATTTCTAAGTGTCAATTTCGTACAAGTTATCCACCCAAAATCATTTCCGTCCTTACCATAGATTAAATATCATTTACTTTCATTTTCACATTTAGTACTATTTTGAAACTATACAAAATTAGATGATCGGCCACCTTAGCAACTTGTAATCAAATTCACAAATACGAGCACGCATAATAATATTAACTTACAATTTAGTTTCAATTTTATTACATTTTTATGTTATTCATAGTTATTATGTATTCTAAGTTTACCGAGTAATAGATTCTTCTATTTCCATACGTGAGAGTGTATTAAAATGGTGATATTTTCATATTTAAGTTGGAGTTTTCAATTGTAAGTAATATATTATATTCAAGGTTCTATATAAAATAAATAGTCATGTTCATATTACAATTTTGATATGTAATATTTTCTATTCGAAGCACTTATTTTCAAGTTGGGTAAATTATTATTTTACTCTTTATCTTTTAATTTTTTAAATTTATTCATTGCGTTTTATTTAAATTTATTTTCCTTTATAGTTTTTTATATGTTAAATAAAGTTGATTTTAAATAAATTATGTGTTGGGGATTGACCCATATAAATAATGAAATAGAAAAGGTATAGAAGATCGAACACAAATTTGACATGGAAAACTCTTCAAAAGAGGATAAAAACCACGAGCAAATGAGGGTTCGACTCTTCATTAAATGAGTAAATAAATGAGAGTACAATATGGAGAAAATAAACCTAGATGTACTAAACATATAAACTCAAACCCCAAAAACAAAACCCTAACTCTCATAGAGTTTTCTCAAAAGGGGTGCAAAATTCTCTCCATAGTTACCATAAAAACTCTTATCGAAATTCATTTGCGACTACATCTTGTCGTCCCCAAAAGAAAAGCCCTGTAGTACTACATCTTTAATTGCCTCTTAATTGGCATCTGAAAATAGTGATACAAGGCCCCTTTAAATAGGCTAAGGTTAGAGGTCTAATCATACTAAAAATATCCCTGAAATAATCAGAGTTTAATTGGGAAAAGATAACATAGTTTAATTGAGAGAATATAGCAGAGTTTAAATGGGAGAAGTTCGAATTATGTGGGGAGCATGTCTCCATGTCGCAACGTCCCCATTTATGTTTTTACGATGCCTTCTATCATCGTAATGTCGAGATGCTTCTCATCGTGATGTCGCCATCTGTTCGGTTGAAAATACAAGGCACACCCCACAAATCTTCACATTGACTCGTATTTACCATACGTTTTTCTCCAGGCCCTTCACGACCCAAACTCGATCTTTGCAGAATGTCAACTAAGCCCAAACCATTCTCGAACTTGGAAATCGAAAGACTCTTAGTCTTCAAATTAAGGTCATATAATGCAACCAGGACTAGTGATACATGAATAGATGTGTGCTTCAAAACAGGAGAGAAAAATTGAGGAAATCAACTCCCTCCACTTGACTGTCATCCTTTGCAACTAATCTTGCTCTAAATACTTTGTTTTATCCAAAATTGCTATAATATGAAATCTGTGATTCTATCAAAGCTCTCGATATCAAAATTTGTTGTCGCAATCCCTGAACGGGTCGATTGCAGAATTTAAACCAAGCTCTGATACCAGTTTATTGGGGATCGACCCGTATAAACAACAAAATAAAAAAAATGTAGAAAAAATTGAACCCAAATTTTACGTGGAAAACTCCTCTAAATAGGATAAAAACCACAGGCAAAGAAGGATTCAACTCTTCACTAAATGAGTAAACAATTGAGAGTACAATATGAAAAAAATAAACCTAGATGTACTAAAGGTACAAACCCAAACCCCAAAAACAAATCCCTAACTCTCATAGAGTTCTTTCAAAAGAGGTACAAAATTTTGTCCATAGTTACTACGAAAACTCATCTATGACTACATCTTGTCGCCCCCAAAATAAAAGCCCTGTAGTACTACATCTTTAGTTGTCTCTTAATTGGCCTATCAAAATAGGGATACAAGTCCCCTTTAAATATACTATGATTAAATGTTTAATCATACTAAAATACCCCTGGAGTAATCAGAGTTTAACTAGAAAAAAATAGCAGAGTTTAACTGGGAGAAGATAACAGAGTTTTACTGGGGGAAGAAACCCGATTTATGTGGGGAACACGTCACCACGTCGCAACGTCCCCATTCGTGTCGTCACAATGTCAGAAAGCTTCTCGTTGTGACGTCGCCGCCTGTTCGGTTGAAAATACGAGGCACACCCCACATTATGTCCTTATTTTGAAAATTTACTTATTTGAATTAATTTTTAAATTTATAATATTGAAATTACTAATACTAAATCGGTAAGCTTAAAACATAATTTTAAAAAGACACTTATTAATGACATTTATCAAATTAAATTTATATTTTCCAAATACAATAAGAATTAATTATACCCATTGATTAAAATAGAGTAAAGATAAATTTAAAATTAAAAAAATTGAATATTCATAATATTAATATTAAAATAAATTAATTTAACAATATATAAAATAAATAACCTATAAAATTATTGAAATTATTAAAAATTAATATTAATATTCAAACCATGATAAATTATTTCTTTATTTTAATATTAATATTTTTATGATTAAATAAAATTAATGTAACCAATTTTAAATTAATTAAATATTTTTTTTTTTGTATTACATTATTTTTAAATTTATTAATAATTTTATACTATTAGAAAATTAATCTCTGCATCACACCAACCTATAACCTAATGTAATAATAAATAAAGGTGTGAATGATGAACGAGTAATGAATGATTGATTGTTGATTAAGCTTTTTGAATTGTTTGACTTATGATGAAAAATAACGCTATGCCCAAGGTATAGGACAAAGAATTTCGTGACAAAACAATGAAAAAATGTTTGGTTTGATTTGCTGTATCGATTTATTTATTTTATATTTTATATTTCAATTTCCTCCTTATTTTGATTTTCGAGAGAGCGGTGTCGTGTGGTCCACTTTTTCACCCACCCTCTTTTATTAAGTAGAGGTTTCAAACGGAGTGATTCAAATTAAATTTTTTAATATAATTTTTTTATGAAAAGAAACAATTATTATTAGACTACTAGATTAAAGTATGATACATGACATGATAGGCGCCTTCCAACAATAAATAACATAGATAATTGAGTGGATTAGAATACACACAAAGTAACTCATTAAAGGAGCCTACATTCTGGGAAGATCGAGGTTGGTAGCAACTTCCCAAATAGATCAAAGCATTCGCGCGTTTGTTCTTTTCGCGAAAAATATATATTAAAACAAAAGGGTATCTTGTATTCATCAATCAAAAAACATAATAATAAGTTAAAATTTGAAAGGGTTTTTATAAAATATAACATAGAGTAGCATCACTTGAATATCAAGATTTTCTAGGTTGAGTATAACACACATACCATATAAGATGTCACATTCGTTGTCGGAGTAACTATAATCACAAATTCTATCGATTAAATACTTTATATCAGATCATCATATTATAATATATAATCTGGTCCGGGGTTTATTCAAGCTTACAAAAGCTCTTTCGATAACCCAAGACCATTGGAGGACTAAAATGTAACAAATTGATTCAGGCTGGAGTCACGACTCCTATGGTGCAGTGTCGCGACCTCAAAGACAGTATGTAGGTATTATGTAGGCATTGCGACATCAAACAGTGGACGTCAAGGCCATGAAGGCTGGTGTCACAACATCCAAAGGGTGGCGTCGCGACAATGGAAACATATTCCTTCAACTTTGATCTCCTTTGATTCAACCTATCATTTAACAAAATATAATTGGTCTTAAGACCCAAAATTACAATTCAACACAATCAACAAGTTCAAATATACATCTCAAACTCAAAAATACCTTTTCCATGCATGAACCATTTCATTTCCATTCATCCACTACTCAATTACTGAAACACCCCACACCCGGCCCACGAGCTTGAACCGGATCTGGTATGTTCCTTAAATAAATCGGTTTTCAATGTTCTAAATGACTTAGAGAAAATTTGTGTAATTTTAAAAAAAATTGTTTTGGGTTGGGCTTAATTTGAAACCTATTTAATAAATTCTGGAAATCCAACTTAAATAAGGTGACAAAATAATTTTTGGGTTTATTATTTTAAAAGAAATAAATTTACTTATCTTTAATCAAACATAATTTGTATCATATTCAAATCAAATAATGATGCAACCCAACCCAAGCCTATTTGTCCATCCGCTACACACCACCCGTACCTGCCAATTACACCGTGGGGACTACTAAGTCAACCCTCCATCCGCTACACACCATCGAAGGCAGTCGCTGCAGTCGACGTGCTCATCGCCCACTTACGTTGTGTCATTAGACACTATATTCAAATAATGTAACCGAAGTTACCATATTCACGCAATGGGGCCGTAGCCACCATATTTCGTTGGTGAGGCCGAAACCAACACCTTCATTGGTGAGACCGAAGTCAACACCTTCGTTGGTGAGACCGAAGTCAACACCTTCACTTTCTTCCTTCACATATATCCCAAATGCCCCAATTATTTCATAACATATTTCACATACTTAATTTTCATTCATGTTACTAATCACATGTTCAAAATATATCACATTCACAATCCTATCAAAAGTAGGAAACGTACCTGGGTACTCCTTACCACATTTGTGGTGCTTAGCCACATTCACATACTGTTACATATTTATATATTTAATGATTGCCATGCAATTTATTGAAAGTTAGTAAGAGTACACACCTTTTTCGCTTTAATAGTTTCCGTGAATTCCCGTAGAGCGATCTACCGATCTAGATCTTTCACTCCTATATTCGGCCATTAATTAAAACATATAAATAAACCTATTTGGTCTTAAAACCAAATCCTACTAGAAGTAGAATTACTTACCTAGTTGCCGAATTGATTTAATCAAGTCCCAACAGTTGCTAGAATTCCTCTTCCTTGAAATCGGCTAATACTAGGTATGTAACCATGTCAGTTTTCGGTTTTTGAAATAATGGAAAACACTTAAACAAATTATGCCTTGGCCGAATATCCCTTACCTTATGATGGGATTCCAAATCTGAAGAGGATTCCTTTATAAGCCTGTTGAAATCCTATAACTTCGTGTTAGATTAGATCTAACTTTGAAAACGTGAATCATAATCTTTAACCACATATTTATATTTATAATCCTTACCTTAGATCCTTAGATTTCCCGAAAGATCCCCTTTTGATGTTGTGGATGATTGCCCTCTTTCTTAGAATCCACAAAGATTCAGCTTGACAGTAGAACGGAGAAGAAAATAGAAGAAAAAGAGAGGGATTTTTGCTTAATGAAAATTCGGCAGAGAGGGGTTTTGCCTAGGGAGAATTTAGGCAGAGAGGAAGAGGGAGCAAATGTTGATGAGTAGCCCTCCTGTCCTCCTTTTATAGCCAAAGTTATCAGCCTAGGAGTCCTTTACTTGGCCACCACTCCTTTTTTTGATAATATTATCTCTTTTATTTAAAAGATAAAAGCCTTTAATCCATCAATTATCTCCTCAATTATCTCATTAGAAAATAATCCTTTATTTATCTCTTATTATTCACATATTTATGTGAATAAAACTCCTTTATTTATCTCTTATTATTCACATATTTATGTGAATAAAACTCCTTTATTTATCTCTCATTATTCACACATTTATGTGAATAAAACTCCTTTATTTATCTCTTATTATTCACATATTTATGTGAATAAAACTCCTTTATTTCTCTCTTATTATTCACATATTTATGTGAATAAAACTCCTTTATTTCTCTCTTATTATTCACATATTTATGTGAATAAAACTCCTTTATTTATCTCTTATTATTCACATATTTATGTGAATAAAACTCCTTTATTTATCTCTTATTATTCACATATTTATGTGAATAAAACTCCTTTATTTCTCTCATATATCCAAGTTTCCCAAAATGTTCAAGTTTCCATTTTTGGATCATTTCCAAAAATGTTCAGGTTTCCAAAAATGTCTAAGTTTCCAAAAACGTTTGGGTTTCCAAAAATGTCTAAGTTTCCAAAAGTGTTCATTTCCATTTCCATTTCCATTTTCATTTCTATCTCCCTTTTCATTTCCATTTTCATTTCCATTTTCATGCATTTCTAGGTTTCCAAAAGTATCAAAAATTTATTCATAGTACTTGAAACTTGTCATTTCATACAATTAAACTGAAAATGCATAGGCCCTATTCAGGATGTTACAGTTCTACCCTCCTTAAAAATAATTTCGTCCTCGAAATTACTTATTAACGAATAATTGTACTGTCTAACTCACCTCACTACGCTATTGCTGCGCAACTCTGATCTTAATCGAACCATCATACTTTCTAGGCACAATCTCTAAGTTCACATCCCTTAGAACTCATTTTCTAACGCCGCGATTTAATCTGATTTAAAAGTTTTATACATTAGTACTTGTTTCACTTATTACCCGCGAAGAAGTTTTATGAAAAGAGTTTTAAGAGTGGTTCTTTCGTATTCATACATGCACATAGTCTTTACATTCATTCATCCATCAAACAATTATGAACTTTCGTTCATTCAGAGAAACGTTGTAGTTTTCATTGTTGTTGTTTTTCCACTACCCAGGGGTATTTTCGTAATTTGTCTTACAGGGGCATTTTTCGTAATTTTTCAAAAATAAAAGTTCTCTGATGATTTTGTCAAAAAGTATTTTGGAACTTTTAATTTCCTGGGGTATTTTGAAAAATTTGGAAATTCGGGGGTATTTCGGTAATTTTGAAGCTCGAGGGTATTTTGGTAATAAACCAGGGTAAATTTGTAAAGTTTGATAATTCCGGGGTATTTCCAAATGTTGCAAAACTTTGAGGGTTCTTTTTGAGAATTTGTTCTCCAAGTTGATGGTGTTGCAAAAATTTTAAGAATCAGGGTCATTTTGGTAATTTTGTAGGTTAGAGGCAATTTTGTAATTTTACCAAAATCAAGGTATTTTGATATTTGCAAAATAAGATTCTTGGGTGCTTTTGTAAAGTAAGGAAAATTTTATTGAAATCGGGGTGGTACAGAAATTTTAGAAACCAAGGGCATTTTTGTAATTTCGCCACTAGGGGCATTTTGGTAATTTTTGTAAATCAGGAATTTTCGGAAAATTTTGTAAAAGTAGTTCTCACAAATTATAAGGGTAATTTTAAGAGTTTTAAAACTAGGGTTTTCATAAAAACATGGCTAGTCCCTTTCGGGTTTTAGTTATTGGGTTTAGCCTATGAATAAGTCCTCATGGTTAGGGTGAACCGTAGCTACGCACCAGGTAGGATTCCTGCGAAGAGGAGGTGAGTCACTAGGACTGCTTAAGTACCAGGCTCTTCCGGATCCAATCCTAGACATGCGCACAATGGTTACCACACCCTAACTTAGTGACTTAGCCATAGGTTTGTTAAGTGCATTAAGTCTTATGTATTTGTGTTTGAGTAGACTAGTCCTACGGTTCAATAGATTCTAGTTCACTAATCTACGTTCCATTCCATTTCTACCCTTCTACAATTGACAATATAAATCACACAAAGGATAGGGGTACTTACCTGATGGACTGCGGGTCGGAGACTTAGGTGCCATGCCATAAAACCTGCTTATTTCAAAGAAATTCATTTGGGCTCGAATTGAAAACGTTTTGGGCCTGAGCCCACAGGCCGAGAGTTTTAAAACCTGGCTCTGATACCAACTGAAACACCCCACACCCGGCCCACGAGCTTGAACCGGATCTGGTATGTTCCTTAAATAAATCGGTTTTCAATGTTCTAAATGACTTAGAGAAAATTTGTGTAATTTTAAAAAAAATTGTTTTGGGTTGGGCTTAATTTGAAACCTATTTAATAAATTCTGGAAATCCAACTTAAATAAGGTGACAAAATAATTTTTGGGTTTATTATTTTAAAAGAAATAAATTTACTTATCTTTAATCAAACATAATTTGTATCATATTCAAATCAAATAATGATGCAACCCAACCCAAGCCTATTTGTCCATCCGCTACACACCACCCGTACCTGCCAATTACACCGTGGGGACTACTAAGTCAACCCTCCATCCGCTACACACCATCGAAGGCAGTCGCTGTAGTCGACGTGCTCATCGCCCACTTACGTTGTGTCATTAGACACTATATTCAAATAATGTAACCGAAGTTACCATATTCACGCAATGGGGCCGTAGCCACCATATTTCGTTGGTGAGGCTGAAACCAACACCTTCATTGGTGAGACCGAAGTCAACACCTTCGTTGGTGAGACCGAAGTCAACACCTTCACTTTCTTCCTTCACATATATCCCAAATGCCCCAATTATTTCATAACATATTTCACATACTTAATTTTCATTCATGTTACTAATCACATGTTCAAAATATATCACATTCACAATCCTATCAAAAGTAGGAAACGTACCTGGGTACTCCTTACCACATTTGTGGTGCTTAGCCACATTCACATACTGTTACATATTTATATATTTAATGATTGCCATGCAATTTATTGAAAGTTAGTAAGAGTACACACCTTTTTCGCTTTAATAGTTTCCGTGAATTCCCGTAGAGCGATCTACCGATCTAGATCTTTCACTCCTATATTCGGCCATTAATTAAAACATATAAATAAACCTATTTGGTCTTAAAACCAAATCCTACTAGAAGTAGAATTACTTACCTAGTTGCCGAATTGATTTAATCAAGTCCCAACAGTTGCTAGAATTCCTCTTCCTTGAAATCGGCTAATACTAGGTATGTAACCATGTCAGTTTTCGGTTTTTGAAATATGGAAAACACTTAAACAAATTATGCCTTGGCCGAATATCCCTTACCTTATGATGGGATTCCAAATCTGAAGAGGATTCCTTTATAAGCCTGTTGAAATCCTATAACTTCGTGTTAGATTAGATCTAACTTTGAAAACGTGAATCATAATCTTTAACCACATATTTATATTTATAATCCTTACCTTAGATCCTTAGATTTCCCGAAAGATCCCCTTTTGATGTTGTGGATGATTGCCCTCTTTCTTAGAATCCACAAAGATTCAGCTTGACAGTAGAACGGAGAAGAAAATAGAAGAAAAAGAGAGGGATTTTTGCTTAATGAAAATTCGGCAGAGAGGGGTTTTGCCTAGGGAGAATTTAGGCAGAGAGGAAGAGGGAGCAAATGTTGATGAGTAGCCCTCCTGTCCTCCTTTTATAGCCAAAGTTATCAGCCTAGGAGTCCTTTACTTGGCCACCACTCCTTTTTTTGATAATATTATCTCTTTTATTTAAAAGATAAAAGCCTTTAATCCATCAATTATCTCCTCAATTATCTCATTAGAAAATAATCCTTTATTTATCTCTTATTATTCACATATTTATGTGAATAAAACTCCTTTATTTATCTCTTATTATTCACATATTTATGTGAATAAAACTCCTTTATTTATCTCTCATTATTCACATATTTATGTGAATAAAACTCCTTTATTTATCTCTTATTATTCACATATTTATGTGAATAAAACTCCTTTATTTCTCTCTTATTATTCACATATTTATGTGAATAAAACTCCTTTATTTCTCTCTTATTATTCACATATTTATGTGAATAAAACTCCTTTATTTATCTCTTATTATTCACATATTTATGTGAATAAAACTCCTTTATTTATCTCTTATTATTCACATATTTATGTGAATAAAACTCCTTTATTTCTCTCATATATCCAAGTTTCCCAAAATGTTCAAGTTTCCATTTTTGGATCATTTCCAAAAATGTTCAGGTTTCCAAAAATGTCTAAGTTTCCAAAAACGTTTGGGTTTCCAAAAATGTCTAAGTTTCCAAAAGTGTTCATTTCCATTTCCATTTCCATTTTCATTTCTATCTCCCTTTTCATTTCCATTTTCATTTCCATTTTCATGCATTTCTAGGTTTCCAAAAGTATCAAAAATTTATTCATAGTACTTGAAACTTGTCATTTCATACAATTAAACTGAAAATGCATAGGCCCTATTCAGGATGTTACAGTTACACAAAATTGACCATTTACAACTTAAAAAATAGCTCAATCCTAGGTGCATGTCATTTATCAAAATGTAAAGAACTATACAAACATTTTTGAGTTGAGAACTGCAATTGGATGCTGAATTCACTCATTGGGACTTCGAGGTCCACCTATACATGTGCATGGAATAAACAAACCGTACGTTGAACGATAAAGCTCAATGGTACTTCCATGATTCAATTCAATGCAACATTAGCATTAGCAAATGAACGCAATGAATTCAAGCTCAATGTTTAAGTAATTCACATTCTAAAATGTCAAGAATTTCCATTATCATATAAATATACATGTATATACACATATCAAATTGTATATCAATTAATTTAACATTTGCAATAGAATTCACCAAATAATGTGTAACAACCCATTTTTTAGTAGTGCCAAAAATAATGGTTTCGGAACCCCATTTTTTGATGATTGATCTGTCGTAGTTCGGCGTAGCTGTTAAACTAGTTTTTGTACTTTAAGAGCTTGAATACAAGCACTTTTATTATGTTTTAGTTAAGTTTTTATATTTTAGTTTAAATTCAATAAAAAAAGTGTATTTTAAGTCTTTTATTGACCTTAGGGTCCGAATGAGGCCTAAAGGCGAGCTAACATACTTAGTGAGTGTGCAATAGACCATTCAAGGGCGTATAAACTCAACACTAGTGGTTGTGTTGCAACACGAGAAGTTTGATGTAGCAACATAGGGAGTAGAACGCCGGAATTGCTATATTGCCTTTTTTGTACCGACACAACCATTGAATGTCGTGACACACCCTTGAACCATGCATACTGCCATCGATATCGCGACACGGGCACTAGGGTGTCACGACATCGATCTTGTATAGGAAGCACTTATGAGCCAGGAGCATTTTTGTCCACACAATGGAAATTAAACACTAGAACGTTAGCTGACCTAGGGTTGAGGATGAAGACAACCCTAACTCTATAAATAGGCTTTTAAAACACTTGTGGATGACAACTTTTTCATACTTTAAGTTTTATTTGTAATTTTAGTTTTCAGTTTTTCTTTCCTTTTGGCTTTAGGTTTATTTTTATTTGTGTTCTTTAGAGAACGTGGTTTGTAAACGCGATCAAATGCTAGTGGATTTTCTGCGCTTCATCTATCAAATATAAAAATGATTCTTTAAACTTTACTATTGATATGTTATTTATGTTTATCCTTATCATCAAGTTTATTGTGTTCATGAAATCCATGAGGAGCTAATCTTCTTATGGGGGATTAGTGAGTAGAGGTGTGACTAACTGATTACCATGTAGGGTTTTCTTAGCGGATCAACTATTTGGGAGAGGAAGAACTTAAACCTTAGGCTTGACGACTCTAGGAAGTCATTTAGGTGGGAATTAATCTAAAATTGGTATGACCTATCTGTGAACACGTTTTCCCCAAACCGGTCTAGACTGTATGGTCGAGAGATAAGTAGTTCTTATCGACTTATTAGTTTAGTGGAAGATCAAGAGATCCTGTTAGGGTAATGACTAGTTGATTGAGTAGAAACCTAAAACAGGAATTAGTTATAACCACTGAAGTAAGCTAATCACCCATTCTTAGAGTTGATTAAGTTTATAAATTAGTTTTCCGAAGTCCTTTTTATTTAGGTTTTTGTTATTTTTATTTCTTTTTTTTTATAAAAACCCCAAAAAATCTTTATTTTATGTTTTATCGTAATATAATTTGTTTAAATTACTAATTAGATCTATTTACTTTTAGGTTAGAATTAATCTAAGGACTCGCTTCCCTTGGGTACGATCCTTGGAGTACTCACCCACTCTATTGTAAGTATATTACAATTTGACCCGTATAATTGCGGATACCGCCTCGATTCCATATATTTTAATTACAGTATTCATACTTTGGATG
The DNA here is from genome assembly GCA_005393395.2 of Gossypium australe. NCBI lineage: Eukaryota > Viridiplantae > Streptophyta > Magnoliopsida > Malvales > Malvaceae > Gossypium > Gossypium australe. Next base: position 72,812,197 of record CM016623.1, on the reverse strand, counting down.
CTAGTATGTCCGGAGGCAACCAATGATTGAGTCAGTAACTATTATTATTTAATATTTACGGTTCTATTATAGTGTTATATTGATTTTTCGTTTGGTAATTTTGTTGAACGGTTAGTCATTAAGGTACAAGGATTAAATCGTAAAAACCATAAAAGTTAATCCTTATTGAATTTTATTAGTTAAACCGCTTAAATAGTGAATGTGCAAGGGTTTATGTGACAATTAGACCCTTTTTATTAATGGTGGTCGGTTAATGCTTGTTTAATAATAAGATAAGTTAAAAATAATGTTAAATTACATTAAAGCATAATAAAATAAAATCAACAAGGTCATCTTTATTTTCTTTTCTTCCACCCATTTCCACAATTGTTAAAAAGCTAAGGTTCAGTCAAGCTCTCAACCATGCATGGTAAGCTATTTTAAGCCTTTTTTTTTATCTTGGGAGCTTGATTTAGATAGCCCGGGTATTAAATTGTAAAATAGTTAAAGTTTTGAAATGCTACCATTGATTGTTCTTGAAGTTTTTGATGTTAAATGGTTTGATTGTAAGCTTAGATGTGTTATAAGACTAAATTGTGAAGTGAAATTTGTTAGTTTTGAGTTTTAGGACTAGAATGAAAATATTTTGAAATTTACATAAAACTTCTATAATTATTGAATTTAGAGGGCTGTAGAAGGATGAAATTGAAATCAGATTGTAACATGAAACTTAAATGTGAAAATTATTATTGTTTTGATTTTAGGGACTAATTTGAATAAAATGTGAAACTTTACGAAAATTGTGAAACATAAAATTAAATTGTCATATGCATAGAATAAGTTGTTATAAGGTAATTAAAGCTGATAATTTGAAATAAACTACCATATAGATCAAGATTTGAATCAATCGGTAAATCATCGAGGAAAAAAGAAAATTGCAAATTAGTCCCTAACACTTTAATTATCGTTGATTGTACCTGGTAAGTTCATATTGTAACATACCTTACCCGACCCGATGATTGGATCCGATTATGATGTGCCACAACTTAAACTTAAACAAAGTTAACGAAGGTGTTTGAAATTCAGTTTAAAATCATGATATTGGTAAAGTCATTGATACATCAATGACAAAACACTCAATTCATTTATACACCAATAGTATAACATTTTAAAACAAACCATTTTGTAGAAGCCTTATGAAACTCGATAAGGATATTTCCTTTACCAAAAGTTCCCAATGTACATCATTGGTAGTTAAAAACTATGTTCAAATAGTTTGGCATTTACGCCTAAAATATTATATCATAAATCATCTTTTGAATAAAAACACTTATATATATATTACTGGAGTTAACAAAAGATTTCAAATAAAAGTATATAATAAAAATGTAAATCGTTACATGATATTATTACAAAACATTTCTATACGCCACTTTTCCCACGATATGCATGATACAGAACTTAACAGAAGTCTCACAATCAACATTGATATGGCGTAGTCCCTCCACAGATTCATTCTTTTAATCAACACTCTTGAGAAGGAAGAGATAACAGAGTGAGTTCTAACTAACTTAGTGAGTCCCAAAGACAGAGAAAGCATGTATAAATAATCCACCATAATATCCAAGGTACTACCAAACCTGTCAAAAGAATCTGAACAATAAGATCATAATATGTCGAATGGCGCATACCACATACAGATGAAATCGAGATAAAAACTTATTATGACGTAAGGGCAATCACTATACGCCAACTTAAACATAACATGTACACAATCCATCTTCATGTCAGCTATGTACCTAGAATCAGATGCATATCAAACAGTTGTATTCAACATCATACACCCCTTTAACTCCTAACATCATTTTTGTTCAGCCAAATATGTTTTATCGTGATCTGCTAGTCCGGTTTGCAGTATTGTTGCCCTATCTGAGGCATCACAAACATAATCTCCTCATTCATCATATAATTTTCATATCATACATTACAAAACACGTATTGTGGTACTGGCTTGAGCATGAAGGATGATATTGACTTCATAACACAGACAGACTTTTCATAATTGATGATATTGGATTGTCACCACCAACATAGGCACCATTGATACGACATTGGTAGGGATTACTTACTAATAACTCTTGAAAAGAGTTATATTTCATGCCTTTAGACCTAGCTAATTGCTTGTACTTGGGTACATTTAGTGACATTTTAGGACATTTCATTAGCCTTTTTATCATTGCACTAGGAGATTGGACTGTGTTTTCATGCTAGATACTTTTAAGTGCATGTGGAAGGGTTCTATTTGGTGGTTTAACAGGTGTAAGATGTGGAGAAAGAAATAAAAGAATGAAGGTTTTTCATGGAAAAAGGTTGGACTGTAACATCCCTCACCCGTATTCAACACCGGAATAGGGTTACGGAGCATTACCGAACATATTATACAATTACACTTACATTTCACGTACATTTTCAAGTTCCAAATAATCATCATTCAACAACATGAATATTGTCCCTAGTATAAGCCTACGAGACCTAAAACATGCATCCAGAGTGGTTCAGGACTAAACCGATAACTTTGGAAACTTTTGAACCACTTATAAATTTTTTGCAAAATACAAGGGACACACGCCCCATGTGGCCCGACCGTGTGTCTCACACGGCCAAAGACACGCCCGTGTCATAGGCCGTGTGGACATTTGAAATGGGATCACATGGCTGTGTCCCAGCCCATGTTCGACCCCGTGTAACTCTCTAACTTGGGTCACACGGCCAACACACATGCCTATGTGGCTAGCCCGTGTGCCCTAAGAAATGGCCACACACGTCCGTGTGACAGGCTGTGTACTTGGCCTTGCCAAACCTGAAGGGTATGCTGACTTATGCCACACGACCAAGCCACACACCCATGCAGAGCATACTGACTTGATTTATAACTCAACACAAGGGGACATACGACCTTGCATCCTGACCGTGTCTCACACACGGTTGAGACACATACCTGTGTCTCTGCTTGTGTGGACAAAAATAGGCTATTTACCAACCCATTTTGCCACCCAAATTTGTATACACCTACATCAAACCAAATGGCACCAAAATAAGACATAAATAAACATTCAATCAACCTCATCCAAACATCATATATACCATTTTAATACTAACCAATACCAAACATATCGATACCACAATATGCCATTCAATTTATACCAAAAACTCATAATCTCAAATCAACAATACAACTACTTTCAACCATGCATCATTTAACCTAATCTCACAAACATACCAAATTCAATTCACAACCATTTAGTACCCCAAATTATCAAATATCATCATGCATCACATATCCATCAATAAACACATAACCAAAACCACATGCACATATGAAAACACAACCAAATCAACCAAATTAAGCCAACTCTCACAGCTATATACAAAACCGAAACATTAACATTTACAAGCCAATTCAAATGACTAAATTCATTACGAAACTATATATCAAAATGACCATTGTAACAGCTCGATTTAGGGTCTAGTTAGAATAGTGTTTTTGAGACCACAAATCTGAAGTAAAAATATTTATTTTATGATTGTTTTAAGGTTCATGATATGATTTCTTGATTGTGTGAAAGTTTCGTTGAGAAATTTTGTTGGTAAAGTGTCTAAATTGACTTTTAGGACTAAATTGCAAAAGTTGCAAAATGTGTGTTCTAGAAGCTTTAAGTATGAAATAGTTATGGATTATTAGTTAGAGGTCCTTAAATAGCAATTTGACCAATTTCTATTATGGACAAAAATGGACATGTTTAGGAAAAATTTCAAAGAAAGGCTTTAGGGGCATTTTAGTCATTTGGTTAATAAAAGAATAAAAAGAGATAAACCAAGTCAAAAAATTGGTGTCCATCTTCTCTCCTTGGCTGAATTTTACAAGACACCATAGCTAGGGTTTTCTTCAACTTTCAAACTTGATTGTAAGTACATCCTAGCCCCGTTTTTAATGCTTTTTACATTTTTGAAGTCCTCGTAACCCGATTTACCTATTTCTACCATTATTTTGAAGTAGGGTTCATGTTTAAAAATTTACCCATGTGTGACATGCATGTATTTTGATGTTTGATGGAAGATATTGATTGGTTAAGGTGTGATAAACAACTTCTACTAAGTGATTTTTAGTGAAAATGTATAAAAGGGACTTATTTGTAAAAAGTTGTAAAATGGGTAGTAAAAATCTGATTTGATGAAAGCTTTGCACTGTTATGAGCATGATTTAGGTTCGGCTAGGCTTGGGATTCAAGGAAAATGGATAAATTTCATTTTACGAGCCTAGGGACTAAATTGTAAAAATATGAAACTTTAGTGGCAATAATATAATTTTTTCCATAATATAATTTTGGGCTGATTTGAATAGAATAATGATTAAATGAGATGAATGTGATATTATAGATCAAGAAAAACGAGGTTCGGACCTAGAATGGAGGAAAAATGAGTAATTGACGATTAAGTCCTTTTGCCATTTTGATTCTGAGGTAAGTTCGTATGTAAACAATGCATTGTTATTTTTGCTTTAATTGTTTTATTATTATATGAATTTTGATTTACTCTTGAATGAAATCAATAAAGTTCAAAAAATGAGAAATCCCGGTTGAACCTTAGGAATAGGTAGGATACAAATGTCATAACATTAGGGTTATTTAAGATTACGTGTAAGACCATATCTGGGATATGGCATCATTATGAGATCTCATGTAAGACCATAGCTGAGCTATTGGCATTGATATGAGATTACATGTAAGACCATATCTGGAATATGGCATTGGTACAGTATTGTATGTACGAGATTCCTGAGTATCCTTTAGTATTCCAAATGGTTCAAAGGGAAATTCAACGGGTATGTCAAAGAAGAGAAAATGTATGTGAGTGTTACGAATCGATACAGGTATGTACATAAAGTTTATAAGCATTGACTTCATGAAATCGTGAGTTCATGATTTCCACGAAAATGATTTTATGAAAACCTTGTGATTATGAGTCTATACTTGTGATGTATGAAATACATAGTAAATTCGATTGATGATTCTGTGATTGGCTTTCAGGCTAGAGTGAGTTATGACATAGCATGTTATATTCATGCAAATTGTGATTTATCAGATATGAGATAAAGGAAAGATTGGCAAAATTGCCTATTAAAATGATTATGGAAGCATGGAAAGATAAGAGTTTAGGTAATTGTAAGATGTAAGAGTATATGCTTGAAATGTAAATGCTCATAATTAATGTGTAAGTTTTATGTGAGGTTTGAAATGGTTTGTTGATTGTTGTATATGTTATGTTATTCATATGATTGAGTAAATTATGCTCATGAAGTTTAATGACATTTATCTTAATATATGACATGTTATTCATATGGCAATGTATAATTAATGTTGTTTATTATTTGCATATGAACTTACTAAGCTATATAGCTTACCCCCTTCCTTTCCCATGTCTTATAGGGCTAATAAGCTAGCTCGAGTTGGAGATCGCCAAAGATCTTATCACACTATCAAGCTACCATTTTGGGTATATATAAATTCAAATATTTTGAGTTATGGCATGTATAAGAACTAAGTCAATTGGTTATATGTGTCTTTATGATTGTAGCCAATATGTTGGCTTGTAATCATCAAAGGCTTGTTTGCTATTTGGCCATATAAGTTGGCTTATGTTGGCAACTGTAACACCCCTTACTCGTATTCAACGCCGGAACCGGGTATGAGGCATTATCGGACTTATCTCGCTTGAACATACAACTTTGGGCTATCAAATTTCATTCAAATATAAAATCTTTCATTCACATTCATAACATTCTTATTATGGGCCTACGAGGCCTTACACATGCAAACGAAGGGCCTTGGAATCAAATTGGGATCTTTTGTAAACTTAGGAAAAATTTTGCCTTAACAGAGCCACACACCCGTGTGAAATGGGACACGTCCGTGTGGGCAGGCCATATGGTCACACATGCCCATGTCCCTAGCCTGTGTGAAATTTAATTTTCAATTCGAACCTACTGGGGTTTTCACATGGCCGGACACACGCCCGTGTCCTTGGCCTGTGTCCTCCACGCGGCCTAGACATGCCCGTGTCCTCACCCATGTGTGAAAACCTGTGTATTCTATTTGTGACGTCAGCAACCAAATAAGGGGCACACGGCCTAGACACACGCCCGTGTGTCTAGCCCGTGGTCGATACTGACTTGCAACATTAACATGTAGGGGACACACGGCCTGATCACACACCCATGGGACTGACCGTGTGTCACACACGGCCTAGACACTCACCCGTGTGGACAAGAACAAGGCTATTTCTCAAGCTCTTTTTATCACCCTAACTCATACAACATCAATCACCTTTAACCATTTACCAAGCAACTCAATCATGTATCATACACAATCATGAATAACCTTATATTTTCATATATAAATAATGATAATGAGCCATTAAATATGACCATTTACAAAAGTGTTCATCTTTAAAGGAGCCAACACACTTGGCCAAAACAACAAAACTTTTCACTATGTCTAGCCCCTATACATGCCATACTCAAAATGCTAAGTCTAATATATCGAGATGAGCTGATAGTGTGAGTGATCTTCCGATTATCTTCGTATCCCGAACCGACTCTTTAACACTATAAAACAAGGAAAAAAAGAAAGGGAGTAAGCTTTAAGCTTAGTGAGTTTACATGTAAACAATAAGCATCATCATATATGCTAATCAATCAATAACCTCACATACTAAGCAAGAACAATTCACATTTCCATACTCATGCTTATTCATCTCATCTCTTACCACATTCCAATCACGTAACAATTATATTGCTCACAATTGCTTGTACACATTCCCTGCACTCATCACCACAAGACAACATGAAACATTTACTTATACCATTTTTCGATGAAACCCTCGAAATAATACTATGTACCCAGTGATTTCGCATACAGCCCTCTGTTAATCGATAATAAAGTGGTATCGCACATAGCCCACCAACAAGAATATTTACGGTGGTTTCGCACATAGCCCACCAAATGATAATATAAATGATGGTATCGCACACAACCCATCGTGAATAAGTAATAAGGTGGTATCGCGCACAGGCCACCAAAAAGGATGATTATGGTGGTATCGCACACAGCCCACCAATTAATCGTTACGGATATTTTTCCGCACTTACGTATCTATTCTGAGGTTCATACGAGAACTACTCACCATTTATCAATTTCAATCAATCTCAATCATAATTGATCTTATTCATACAATGCACCAATAATTAACAATATATGTATTAAAGATGTATCATTTACACATAAACTTACCTTGGTGCAAAATGTATTAATCAACGTTTTAGTCCGTAACCTTGTCTTTTCCTCGGACAATGTTGTTTCCGCGCTCTTCTTGATCTATAATAATAAAGTTCACTCATTCAATCACTTTATAATTCATGATACATCAAAATTTCTACTTAGGCAAAAATGACCATTTTGCCCTTATACTTTGGCAAAATTACGATTTTACCCCTAGGCTCGTAAATCGTTTTTCATCACATTTTCTCATTAAACAAGCCAATTTGAACATTTATTTATCTTACAACAACCCATAAAACCAATTATTTCATGCATTTATTACACAAATTCAACCTTTACTAATAGGTCCCATTTATGTGTTTTCATGGTAACACCTTTCACAAAAGTTGTTCCTTAACTCACTAACATTCATTTTCTTTCATAAAAACTCAGCAAACAACATGAACACTCTCATGGCAAGTCCCTAAACTTTTAACCATTTTGCAAAATAGTCACCTTATTAGCTAGCTTAAGCTTTGGGGGTTCCAAAAGTACAAAAATTATCAAGAAAGACCTCTAAAATCACTTACTTCAATAATTTGAGCTACTGCCGTTGTCACAAATTCAAATCCTTTTGGTCCATCTAGTACTTCAAACTCTTGTGATCGGTGAAGATTTGATACTTCTCACCATATAAATAATGACACCAAATTTTCAAAGCAAAGACGACTGCAGCAAATCCAAATCATGAGTCGGATAGTTCTTCTCATGCGGTTTTAGCTGTCTCGAGGCGTAAGCTACTACCTTACCCTCTTGCATCGACACACAACCAAGGCCATTTAATAATGCATCACTATATACTACAAACTCTTTCCCCAACTCAGGTTGTACTAAAACCGGTGCCTTAGTCAACAATGTTTTCAAATTCTCGAAACTCTGTTGGCATTTTTCAATTCATTCAAACTTACATCTTTATGCAACGGTTTCGTCATCGGGGTAGCAATCATGGAGAACCCCTTTACGAAACGTCTGTAGTATCCCTTTAAACCCAAAAAGCTTTTAATTTCCGACACATTCCTTGGGGGTTTCCACTCCACAATAGCTGAGATCTTACTCGGATCAACTCTAATGCCATCACCGGACACAATGTGTCCTAAGAATCTGACATCTCGGAGCCAAAACTCACTCTTGCTGAATTTAGCATACAGCTGCTTGTCTCTTAAAGTTTACAAAATAATTCTTAGGTGCTCTTCATACTTATTTTTAGCCCGAGAATAAACTAATATGTCCTCGATAAAAACAACTGCAAACTTATCCAAATACAGTCAGAAGATGCGGTTAATTAAATCTATAAAAATCGCAGGAGCATTCATTAAGCCAAATGGCATGACAAGAAACTCATAATGGCCATATCTCGTCCGAAATGTAGTTTTCGACACATCTTGCTCCTTAACCCTCAACTGGTAATAGCCAGATTGTAGGTCTATCTTAAAGAATACAATAGCTCCCTTCCATTGGTCAAATAAATCATCTATCCTTGGCAAGGGATACTTATTCTTCACTGTCACCTTGTTGAGTTGTCTGTAGTCTATGCACAATCTCATCGACCCATCTTTCTTTTTCACAAAAAGTACCGAAGCACCCCACGGTGAATGGCTCAGTCTTGCAAAACCCTTATCCATTAACTCCTGCAACAGAACCTTCAATTCTTTCAGCTCCAATGGTGCCATCCTATACAGGGCAATCGAAATAGGTGCTGTACCCGGGACTAACTCAATCCCAAACTCGACCTCTCTAACTGGAGGCAATCCGGGTAACTCTTTTGGGAACACCTCTGGATACTCACATACCACCGGCACTGATTGAATCTTTACCTCTGACTCTTGAGTATTTAGCACAAAGGCGAGATAGGACTCATACCCTTTTCTCAAGTATCTCTCGGCTACCATAGATGAAATTATCACAGGCAAACTGCCCGATCTCCCTGATTCAACCCGAATGACATCTCCATTTACACATTTCAATTCAATAAACTTACTACCACAGTTCACCAAAACATTATGATCAGTCAACCAATCCATACCAAGAATCAAGTCAAATTCATCAAACGACAACAACATGAGATTTGCCGGAAAATAATGACCTCTAATTGTCAAAGGACAATTCCTAGACACCTTGTCAACTAACACATGTTTGCTTAACGGGTTTGACACCTTTACTACAAATTCTGTAGACTCAACAATCATACTCATGCTAGATGTCAATTTCATGCAAATGTAAGAATGGGTAGACCCCGGATCAATCAAAGCAATAATAGAGATATCATGAAGAGAAAAAGTACCCGTTATCACATCTAGAGATGGTGTCTCTTTACGAGTGTGAATGGCATAAGTCCTTGCAGGTGCTCGAACCTCCGATCTCACAGCAGAGCCTCTGGGTACACCTCTACTACTAGTCCCACCTTCTAGGTTCCTTTGTGATCTACCCCTCAAAGACATAGTGCTTGATCTTATTTCTTACTTTCTTTCTTTCTCATCTCTCTCTGGAAAATTTCGGATGAAATGGTCAGGTGAACCACACTTATGACAATTACGATTGTTTCCCTAACACTCCTCAGTGTGTTGTGTAATGCCCCAAAAATTTAGTGACTTTAATTTTTCATGTTTAGACACAAAATTGCTTGTTTGCTTTAATGGCTAAGTGATTTGGGTGTGTATGGGGGTGTGTGAGAAGCTTGGGTTCAAGTCTTGGCTCTTACAAAATTTTAAATTTTTCCCTTAATTGAACTTGTACATTGGCACTTAAATTTTATTAATAATAATGTTTGGTTAATGACACAAGAAGAGCTTTTGGCCTAGTGGCAAGTGGTGTGTGGAGTAACAATGAGGTCTGAGGTTCAAATCCTGGAATAAGTAATGGAGTGTTTATTTTGCTGCTTGAGCTGGGAAGGTAGAAGAGTTGGACTGAAACATTGCTGGTGAGGTGTTTGAATTGGTCATGGAGAGATTGTAGGAGTAAATCGTGGAGAGGATTAAGGGAGAGTATTATGGAGAGAATTAATGAAGTTGGAGTGTGTAGGAGTGTTTGTGCCAAATGGGTATAGGGGAGCCTAGGATTTTCGACTGAGGGGTCTTTTCCTCATTTTGGTCAGTTTCTGTCACCGGTTTTTGGACTTATCTTTCATTTCTCTCTAGTGCCGAAACTTCAAACTTACCATACGTGCATCTTTTTGTCTTGCAATTGACCATTCGCGCATTTTTGGTTGTTTCGATTTTGCACTTTTCTTCAAGCTCCTTGTTGGCCAAATCTCTGTTTCCCTCTCCCTCTCCCAATCTAAGCCGAATACATTTCCTCTCCCTCCCTCTTCATTCATTTATTTTTCTCTTTTTCTTCCCTCTTCTCCCTTTCTTCTCCTATGCCGAATACCATCTCTCTTCTTTTTTTTTGGCTTCTTATTAGTTTGTGAACCGAATCTTCTCTCTTGATTAATTCCGTGGTGATCAAATTCACTACTTTCTTTCCCTCTCTGTTTCGATTCTACAATGGCTCTGACAATCGGTAAGTGATCAAAGGCTACTCTCTGCTTTTCTTTTAAAATCGAATGTACCTATGTTCTTTTTTTTTCAAACTGAATAACCTTAACGACCGATTGCTATTTCATTCTTCACGTACTGCACTCATTGCGATTCAAGGGGTTCCTCAAGAGTGCAGAGGCATTCAAGATTCTTCTATCGTCTTTCAATTGAATATTAGAGGGGGTAAGTTGGCTTGTTGGCCGATTGTGCTACGTTTTTAATATTAGGGTCTGAATTCTTATTCTTGTAAACAACCTTGTCTTATAGGTTTCATTACTTAAGCAGATAATCGGCGAGGTCGTGGGATCGATTCCTAATCGGCGATCTAAGGGCATTAAGCTATTCTCGTTTGTTCAAGGTGAGTAGTGAGTGACGATTTGGGTTTAAGTGTTATGAACACTAATGATTGGAAAACTGACGGTATACCTTGAATGGATGTAGGCCTTGGAGTGGTGAACTGTTCACTCGATTACACAGACAGGTGTGTAACTGTACCTTGTAAATCATTACCGTCGTTAAGCTGAAAGAGTGTGTGTAATCACACTATCTCCGCTATGAATCGACAAAAGTCGAAAAGCCGAAACTTCGGCATTTGAGGCCTCATGAGCGTGCGATTGCTCGTGTGGAAAAATCGATCTCACAACCGAGGGCGATAGACTGACGAGTCCACTACAAGTGTTCTCGTGCACTTGGGCCATTATGGGCCTTGTGGGGTCGAAATGGGCCGTGTTGGCCCAATGGGCTCGTGGGCCCTACATGGATAAAATTTACGAAAAGTGGCAGAAACTAGATTGGGCTATGTAGATCACATAGCAGGGATTGAATTTGGGCCAAATGGGCCACACGAGCGTGTGGGCCTCCTTGGGTCGAATATTGGGCTTTGAGCCCATTTACACTATTCCGACCAAGTGGATTATCGGTGTCGCTGGAGGCGACTGTAGGCCTTCGAAAAGGTTGTTAACTGTATCGAGACCCCTAATGTGTAAAATGACTGAAATACCCCTAATGAGTAAAATGACTGAAATATCCATAGCGAGTAAAATGACCAAAATACCCTAAAGGACAAAATTACCGTTTTACCCCTAGTACATGAAAATGACTATTTTACCCTTAGAGATAGATTGACAGATGAAAATATGTACTGTATGACTATACTGAGTAGGACATGTTGCATACACGAAATTTGATGACATGGCATACTGCATGGGGTTGGGATTCTGTTATGGAGGAAGTACTGTTACTGGTGGCTCTGCCACACATACTGATACTGGTGGCTCTACCACAATTACTGTTACTGGTGGCTTTGCCACATATACTGTATTGGCAGCTCTGCTGAGTTTTTATTACTAGCAGCTATGCTGCAATATTGGTGTGAGGGCTGGGTGGGTCGACTTTGTCCCCACATGGTGTGTTGGGTTGGTACGGTGGTGTGCTAGCTGGAATAGGGTGGGTTTGCTTACTTGCACCATACTAATATTGTATCGGGCTTTGGCCCACACTGTTACTGTATTGGGCTAAGGCCCATACTGTACTGTTGCTGAATAGGGCTCAGGCCCAGACTGTTACTGCATGATAGGGGATTACACACGAGTCGTAACTTACCCTTTTCTTTTTAACTGTACAGGTAATCCCCAGCCTTAGATGATTTGGAGCTGTGAGGGACTCGAAGGTGGCCACACGTTCGCTATTATTTAATTTTAGACTTAGTCATTTAATTTTTATATTGGTTGATAATTATGTAATAAGGCCTCTGGGTTTTTTTTTTCTTAATTGGGTTTTAATTTCTTATTTTGAAACTGCCAAACTGATACAAATAAGTTTTCAAAGTTAATAACGGTTTTAAAAAGACAAACACATATTTTCATACTTCAAAATGATATTAATTAGAGTAGCTTCCGTGGGTTTTTAACTAACTAAGAAACCAACAGTAACAAACATGGCTATCTTTTAAAAACAAATTTCTTTCAACAAGCCTGTTTCTGAAAAACACTTCGATGTGACATGTCAGATTCGGTCGTAATGTCTCGGTCGGGTTTGGGGTGTTACATGTTGTCTACCACAATTTGGACACTCCAGTTTGTTTGTCTTTGGATCGCCCATGCTTGCCATCGAGGTAGCTTGAACTCTCGAGCCTGAGTATGTATTGCCTCGATCTCGGTGTGAATATCCAACTGACGCAGTCGTCCGAGGGTTCATTTCCTTGGACCTCTTTGATTGAGCTTGGAACGATTTACTCATTGGTCTTTTTCTTGCATCTCGGGCCTCACTCAAGGCTTTTCTCTTTTCCTTATTTAACTCCTCGGCCTTACATGCTTTATCAACCAACACCACAAATTCTTTCAGTTCCAAAATCCCAACTAACAATCTGATATCCTCATTCAGCCTGTAACACCCTAACCCGTAACCATCACCGGTCTAGGGTTAAGAGGCATTACCAGACAATTTGGAACTTTTACGAACATTTCAATCATATCTTAACAATTCATAATCAAAGAGTCCCTTAACTAAGTCTGCGAGACCTTAAACATGCATTAGAAAGGGGTCGGGACTAAATCGAACACATATGAAAATTTCTGAAATTCAAACATTTTTCAAAGCTACAGAGGTCACACGCCCGTGTGGGCAAGTCGTGTACCTCACCCGTGTGTCTAAGCCCTGGCAAAACAGGTCATACATACTGACTTGTCCACACGGCTTGAGACACGCCCGTGTGCCTCACCCGTGGTTGAAACTGACTTGCACCATACAGCCAGTCACACGCCCGTGTGTCCAACCCGTGGTCGAAACTGACTTGTTTTGAAATGCAACCACGAGGGACACGGTCGAGCCACACACCCGTGTGCTCAATCGTGTAGGCAAATATAGGCCATTTGCAAGGCCAAAATGCCGCCCACACTTCGGGTTATACCTACAAGCACAAATAAGCATCATTCCATGCATCAAAAACAACCAAAACATACCAAAATGATCATCTTTACCATTCGTTTAAAAGCATAACAAGCATCACAACTTATGTACCATTTAGTTCAATCTAAACACAAGCATTTCTAAACCAAAATTCAACCACAAACTTACCAATTCATTATGACATCTTTTCATCTATAATATACTAACTTTGCAATCATCAAACTTATCATAAATTTGGCCATTTCATTAGCCCAACCATTATCCATCCAACCATACCAAATTATTCATCATATAGCATAAACTACTCATTCACATCATATTCATTATCTAGCCATATCACATGGCTATTTTTACACCCTTCAAAACATAATCAAAACTCACTAGACTATACATGCCATACTTTAATTTATACACTTTCAAAAGGTACCAAAATATGATTTGATAGTGTGGTGATGATCCTCGACGATCCTCGAGCCTTCCGTAGCTTTAACGATCTATAAAACAATGCAAACACACACAGAGTAAGCTTTCAAAAGCTTAGTAAGCCATATATAAATAAACTTGTGGAAGAAAATATTGAGATTTGGTCGAAAGGGCAAATTGAGTCCACGATTCATAGGGTCGTATGAGGTTATTCAAAGGATTGAGCCAGTAGCATATCAGTTGGCTTTGCTGGTAGAGTTAGAGAGAACACACAACGTGTTTCATGTGTCGATGTTGCAGCGATATCGTTTTGATCCTTCACATGTGATTCCCTCGACAGAAATTGAGATACGACCTGACATGACTTATGAAGAGGAACCAATTAAGATATTGGCTCGAGAGGTTAAACAGTTGAGGAACAAGAGCATAGCCTTAGTAAAAGTGTTATGGAAAAAACACGGTGTGGAAGAGGCTACATGGGAACCGGAAGAAGCCATGAGGGAACAATACCCAAACCTTTTTACTGGTAAGATTTTCGAGGACGAAAATCTTTAAAGGGGGAGTTGTAACAGCCCAATTTTGAGGCTAGTCGAAATAATGGTTTAAGAACCACTAATCCGAGGGTGAAGAAAATTATTTTGATATTATTTTATGTGTTATAGCATGTTTATAAGGATGTATGAAAAGTTTCGTGCTTTAATTTTAGCAATTGTGGAAAAGGACTAAATCGCATAAAGTGCGAAAGTTCTATTGTACAAGGTAGAGGTGTCTAATAGCCATAGAATATTAAATTAGAGGTCCTTAAAGTGCAATTAGTCCATTAAGAGGGTGTGGCCGGCCATAGGAATCAATGAGACAAGGGCATTAAATTTTGGTCAAAATTTGGATAAATTAGGTGGTAAAAAAAGTATAAAATAAGCTAAATAGAAGAGATATCATATTTTCACTATTCATGATTCTTCTCCACCTAAAATTTAAGGAAATTAGAGGATTTTTGAGCTCAAACTTTTAGCCAAGCTTCTTCCTTACAAGTAAGTGATTTTAGGGGTCTTTCTTAATAATTTTTGTACTTTTGGAATCCCCAAAGCTTAAGTTATCTAATGAGGGGACTAATTTGCAAAATGGTTGAAAGTTTAGGGACTTTCCATGAGAGTGCTTGTGTTGTTTGCTGAGTTTTTATGGAACAAGATGAATGTTAGTGAGCTAAGGAACAACTTTTGTGAAAGGTGTTACCATGAAAACACCTAAAATGGACTTAGTTATAAAGGTTGTAATTTAGTAATAAATGCATGAAATAATTGGTTTTGTGAGTTATTTTAAGAGAAATAAATGTTCACCTAGGCTTGGGTAATGAGAAAATGTGATGAAAAATGATTTACGGGCCTAGGGGCAAAATAGTAATTTTTTGAAGCATAAGGGCAAAATGGTCATTTTTGCCTAAATAGAATTTTTTATTTATCATGAATTATAAAGTGATTGAATGAGTAAATTTTATTTTTATAGATCAAGAAGAGCTAGGAATCAACCTTGACCGAGGAAAAGGCAAGGTTACGGATTAAGTCGTCGATTAACACATTTTGCACCGAGGTAAGTTTATGTGTAAATAATACATCTTTAATACATATGTTGTTACTTATTGGTGCATTGTATGAATGAGATCAATTATGATTGAGATTAATTGAAATTAATAGATGGTGAGTAGTTCTCGTATGAACCTCGGAATAGATACGTATGTGCGGAAAATTATCCGTAATGATTAATTGGTGGGATGTGTGCGATACCACCGTAGTCATTCTTTTTGGTGGGCTTATGCAATACCACCTTATTACTTATTCACGATGGGCTATGTGCGACACCATCGTTTATATTATCATTTGGTGGGCTATGTGCGATACCACCCTATTATTGATTAACGGTGGGCTGTGTGCGAAACCACCAGGTACATAATATTATTCCGATGGGTTTTATCAAGAAATAGTATAAGTAAATGTTTCATGTTGCTTTGTGGTGATGTGTGCAGGAAATGTTTACAAGCAATTGTTAGAAATATAATTGTAATGTGACTGGAATGTGGTAAGAGATGAGATGAGTAAGCATTATTATGGAAATGTGAATTGTTCTTGCTTAATATGTGACGTTATCGATTGATTAGCATATGTGATGATGCTTATTGTTTACATGTAAACTTACTAAGCTTAAAGCTTACTCCCTTTCTTTTTTACTTATTTTATAGTGTCAAAGAGCTGGTTCGGGATACGAAGAGAATTTGAAGATCATCCACACTATCTACTCATCTCGGTATATTAGACTTAGTAATTTATGTATGGCATGTATAGGGGCTAGACATAGTGAAATGTTTTGTTGTTTTGGCCAAGTGTGTTGGCTCCCTTTAAGATGAACACTTTTGTAAATGACCATATTTAATTGCTCACTATCATTATATATATGAAAAGATGAGGTTATTTATGAATGTGTATAATACATGATTGAGTTGCTTGGTAAATGGTTGAATGTGATTGATGTTGTATGAGTTAGGGTGATAAAAAGAGCTTGGCAAATAGCCTTGTTCTTGTCCACACGGGTAGGACACGGGCGTGTGTCTAGGCCATGTGTGATGCACGGTCAGTCCCATGGTGTGTGACCAGGCCGTGTGTCCCCTGCACGTTAGTGTTGCAAGTCAGAGTCGACTACGGGCTAGACACACGAGTGTGTGCCTAGGCCGTGTGCCTTTTATATGGTTGCTGACGTCACAAACAGAATACCTAGGTTTTTCACACACGGGTGATGAGTGTGTCTAGGCCGTATAGAGGACATGGACCAAAACACGGACGTGTGCCTGGCTATGTGAAAACCCCTGTAGGTTCAAAAAGAAAATAAATCCCACATGGGCTAGGGACATGGGCGTGTGTGACCACACGGCCTGCCCACACGGGCGTGTCCCATTTCACACGGGCGTGTGGTCCTGTTAAGGCAAATTTTTTCTAAGTTTACAAAAGATCCCGGTTTGATTTCGAGGCCCTCCATTTGCATGTGTAAGGCCTCGTAGGCCCATAATAAGAATGTTATGAATGTGAATGAAAGATTTTATACTGGAATGAAATTTGATAGCCCAAAGTTGTATTTTCAAGTGAGATAAGTTCGGTAATGCCTCATACCTGGTTCCAGCGTTGAATACGAGTAAGGGGTGTTAAGGATGGCATATCTAAATATTGAGAAGGATGATGATTGCCACTATTGGCACCACCAAAGGTAAGGATCCTGTTCCACCTTCGCCACCAGCTCTCGTAATTGCATAGAACTATGACATTGATCGTCTGATTAATGAGTTAACAAAAAATGATAAGGAGGGGGAAGAAATGAACCCTAAAAAAAGGAAGTGGCAGTATAAAGTCAATGCCCGAAAATCCACTCGTCGAGCAGAATGATGTATCTACATGCTAGTCCAAGCCAACTAAGTTTTTTTTGTTCGTTCATGCATCTTGCATTTCATTTCTTTTTTCATGGCATTTGTTGTACAAATTTCTCTGTTGGTTGTTCTCTTATATGTCTGGTTATGCATTAAGGACAATGCATCCCTTAGGTTTGGGGGTGTGTTGTGCATTTAGGTTGCATTTTATATTTAGTATGTATGATCATTTTGGTATAGTCATTTTAGTATAGTTAATTTGTTTTGCCAACTGCAATGTAACTATTAAGTATTGTTTGCCTATGAGGAGTACAATCTCTACTTAGGATGTTCGATGATGAGCTTAGATTCTTCAATACACCTAGAACATGTGACAGTGGATTAGGTAAATTTAGCTTAGGATTGGTTGCTTGAAAATTACTTTCTAAAAATGAGATGTCTTATACTTAGTTTTTTTGGGTTGTAGTGAGTATCTTCTAATGAACTTAGGGACTTTTGAAGCCAAATTCAATCATATTGCCTTGGCATTATTAATTAAAGGACAGTGGATAGTAGGCACTCTAATGCTTAAAATTGTTGATTAAGTCAGCACCACTTTGTTTGCTCCATCGTGTTGTTGATTAGAAATGTAAGTTTAAGTAAGGGTGTGTAATAGAAAATAAATAAATTAGAGGCACTCCGCTGTAGTAATGGGCTGAGTAGCTAAAGAGGTAGTTGTTTGCTCCATCCATATTGTGTAATAGAAAATAAATAAATTAGAGGCACTCCGCTGTAGTAATGGGCTGAGTAGCTAAAGAGGTAGTTGTTTGCTCCATCCATATTCTAAGTCAAAAGCCTTAACTTCAAGAGTGATTTCTATGTAAATTGTGACATGATTGAGTACTAGGTAAATTGGTGTATGCTCCATTGTGATTATCAAGTCAAAGAATTTTTTGACATGTAAATCCTCTAATATGCTAACATTCAAAAAAAAAAAAAAAAAAACACAAATGTAAATGGTATACATTTCATGTATGCTTAGAGCAAGAGTAACTTGAGCTTAGGTAACAAATGAACTGAGTAAATTAAAAGATATTTGCTATGGCCAGAACATACATGGAACTTAGAAAATCTTATTTTTAGGGAGTTATTTCTGCACTACCTTTGTTAAACTAAACCTTTGAAACTCGAACAAGTTTTTCCTGTAGCAAGAAGATAGTTGAGAACTGATGTATAGATGGGTCTTCGAATAGATTGATAGTACAAGAAGGGTACATCAACTGGCAATACTGATGTATACATGCACTTATGCATATTTTGCTTGAGGACAAGCAATAACTTAGGTTTGGGAGTGTGATAACTCTTGAAAGGAGTTATCTTTCATGCCTTTAGGCCTATGTAATTTCTTGTACTTGGGTACATTTAGTGGCATTTTAGGACATTTAATTAGCATTTTTATCATTGCATTAGGAGCTTGGACTGTGTTTTCATGCTATATACTTTTAATTGTGTGTGGAAGGGTTCTGATTGGTGGTTTGGCAGGTGCAGGATGTGGAGAAAGAAATAAAGGAATGAAGGTTTTTTTGGCAAAAGGTTGGATAGTTTTCCAACATGAATGCCATGGCAATTACAGGAAGATGACCGAGTCAAAAATCAACGCATACCAATTTTAGCCCAACTCTACTTGTACCAGAAAAATCTAACAAGATAAGAGGATAAGATATCATGGGCTGCTAGAGTTACCCTAGGAAGAAAAGCTTATAAAAAGCCAAGAGGAAACCCTAAAGAGTGTGGAGATCCGCAGGAAACAATAGATGGTAGCGGTTGAGTAGAGACGGAAAGAGGAAACTGATGGCAGTCCTTCTCAGCCACCACAGAACACTGTACTACCGTATTGTGGATTGGTTTGGCGACAGTCATCTTCCTAAGTTCTTCCATTATTTTTTGTTCTATTCTTCCGTGAATTGATTTGATCGAAACGATGTTGGGTGTTATTTTGAACTTGAATTTTAATTTCTAACCCATGAGCTAAATCTCATTGGGATAAGATTACATGATTAGACTTTTATTTTCTTTAACGGTTGAAGCATATATTTGATTTAATCTATTGTTTCATTCAATTGTTTTTATTTCCCAATTGTATGTGTACTAGACATAGATGAGTGTGCAGTATGCACATAAACTGAATCTAATTCTGAAAATGTTGGATTATTTGGACTAAAATTGAATAATACAAATGGGTGTTCGACTGAATACTTGCAGTAAACTCTATACCTAGAGCAACGTTTGTATAGAATGAAGATAAAACAATGCAGGGTATTATACTAAGACCTATAGACAGAAGCTAGGTAACTTGAGATTTTGCTCTCGAAAGAAGCAGGTCACTTTAGGTCTTTTCTGAGCTGGAGATTGAGTACGATTTTGCTGAGGCATTACTGAAAGTAAGGGCAGATTCTTAGTAATCCCAACCTTCCAAATCAACATTGTAGACCTTTAATCCTTTGCCGTAGTATTTTTGCCATAGCATTCTTAGTTATTTATTTATTCGCTCGTGTATTATTCACTTAGTTATTCTCGTAATTTCCATTGCACCTTTACTCTTGCTTTGCCTTAACATTTACCAGTATTAGTCAGTATACATTTCACACACATCCTTACTATTTTAATTTATCACAGCGTACTTAACTTGGTTTTGCCATAACATTAATCATAATTCATTATAACAACTTGACCACTTTTATACCTAATTCGATCCCTGTGGAGATGATCTCACTTATCTCTTTATTACTAGATTCGATATGTATACTTGCACAATTCGCATATCATTTCACACGTGACACTTACCTCATACCGTAACACCCTAAACCTGGCCTAGACATTACGACCGAATCTGACATGTCACATAGTAGTGTTTTTCGAAAATAGGCTTATTGAGGGAAATCTATTTTTAAACGATAACCATGTTTGTTACTGTTGGTTTCTTAGTTGGTTAAAGACCCGCAGAAGCTACTCTAATTAATGCTATTAGAAGTTTGAAAATATGTGTTTGTCTTTTAAAACCGTTATTATTTTTGAAAACTTATTTGTATTAGTTTGGCAGTTTCAAACTAAGAATTTAAAACCCAAATAAGAGATAATAAAATCACCAGAGGCCTTAATACAAAATTATCAACCCAATATAAAAAAATTAGATAACAAAGTCTAAAATTAAATAATAGCGAACGTGTGGCCACCTTTGAGTCCCTCGCAGCTCCAAATCATTTAAGCCTGGGGATTACCTATACAGTTAAAAGAAAAGGGTGAGTTATGAGAACTCAGTGTGTAATCCCCTATCATGCAGTAATATTCTAGGCCTGGGCCCTATTCAGTAATTATACAGTCTGGGCATTAGCCCAATATAGTAACGGTGTGGGCCTAAGCCCGATACAATATCTATAACAGTCTGGTTTTTACCCTAATCAGAACAGTGGTTTCGGGACCACAAATCTGAGTCCTATAATATTTTTAATATTATTTTCTGTGCCTCTGATAAATGATCATGCATGTGTTAAAGTTTCATAAGATAATGTATCTGTTTGTGTGAATTTAAAAGGATTTATTTGCATTAAATGTGAAAGTTGTATGCTATTTGTTAAAGTACCAATGTGTTGTGGCTTTGTAAAGGTGGAGGCCTTATATGGCAATTAAGCCAATAATAAAGTTAGTGGATGACACAAAGACAAAATAGCCTTGAATTCATATGTTATATATGTTTTATTATATGGATAATTTTGTAATTATATTAATAAAATGATAATTAATAAAATTTAGCATGAAAATGAGAATTCATTCATGCATTCACCATCGAAAACACAAAGAAAAAGAAACCTTTGAAGCTTTGTATATTCGGTTACTTACAAGCCAAATTCAAGGTATGTTTTCGGTCGGTTTTTGATAATTTCTACGTTTCTGTAATCGTTGCTTAGTCTACTATCAAGCCCATTTCTCAATTTTGTGAATTGATGATGTTTGTGTGATATGCCATTGATGATATGTTGAGCTTTGTGATAATTAATGGTGTTAAATGAAAGATTTGAGATAGATGAATATACTTTGTTCTTGAATTTTTGATGAATTGATAAACTGTAATATGAACATATTTTAATCCCACATTTAGCATACTTTTGGATGATTTAAGCCTTGAATTGTGTAATTTGGTGATCTTAATCCTTTGTTTTCATGTTTTATACTCAGGAGAGCACCAGCGAATGAAAAGAACGAGAAATGGGCCCAAAATGGAGTAAATGGGCCATATCACAAAATCAACACGGCCTTGGCCCAAGACCACACGGCTGTTCCTCATTTAACAGACTCGAACACGGCCTGGCCACGATTCACACGGGCGTGTGCCATGGGCGTGTCCCTGACGTGAGAAAGAAGAGTTTCAGTCGGATTAGGGTACTTAAAGGCAAAGAAACACATTCCAAAAGCCTATATAAACACCCTAGAGGCCAACCTTCAAGGGGCCTCCAGCTAGGCCAAAGAGCCGAGCCAGAAGGGTCAGAATTGTGGAATTTACTCGAAGAAAGCCAGTTGATTCATCTCAAGAAGCCGGAGTTATACTCAAGACAGAGGATCTCTCCTTCAATTCCTTAAGGGGGTTTTAGGGTTTTCTTATGTTTTGTTTTATCTTTTCTTTTGAGATGTATTCTTTTATCGTTATGAACTAAACCCTCAGATACCTGAGGGGGATGAAACCTAAGATGAATCTTGTTATCGTTTGCTAAACTATATGATAAATACTTGATTTGTTCTTAATTATGTGTTCTTAATTCTTGTTTTGATATTTCCGGGATATTAATTCAAGTTTGATGTGCTTAGGTGGAGGAGCAAAAGTCC
Source organism: Gossypium australe (assembly GCA_005393395.2). Taxonomy (NCBI): domain Eukaryota; kingdom Viridiplantae; phylum Streptophyta; class Magnoliopsida; order Malvales; family Malvaceae; genus Gossypium; species Gossypium australe. The sequence continues at coordinate 72,789,734 of CM016623.1, read as the reverse complement.
CTGCCTAAGAGTAGATCTAGCATAATTAAGCGGAGTTGGTCGCACGCCTAGACATAGGGTGACGAGATTTTGCCGGATTAGGGTGAAACCTAATATGGGAGTCCATAGATCGAGTTAATACAATTCTAGGGGTTTTAATTAGAAAGTGATTTCAATTAATCAACCTAGGGTTAGACGTTAGTAGCCTCGACGGAGGTATTAATATAACTTAGGGAATCCTACGGATCAAGTCAAGTGAATACATTGTCTGGTTCAGAGTTAGATAACAAGTGAAGTCTAGGTGGATTCTTCCTCGGGTATTGTCTTAATCTATTGGTTTTTCCCAAAGTTATTTTCCCTAATTCCTTCTTTTTGTCTTTGCATCTTTAGCTTAGTTGTTAGTAAATTTTATATTAGATAAAAATTCCTTTAATTCTTAGGCTAAATAATAAAAAGAAAGTTAGTATTAGTACTTTTGGTTCCTTTGGGTTTGACAATCCAGTCTTGCCACAGCTATACTACCTTTCGATAGGTGCGCTTGCCTCAAGTCGTTGTCACAGTTAGTTTCTAGGCTCGATCATTCTTTTTATAAATTTTTAACACTCTGACATTTAACGATCAAGTTTTTGGCGTCGTTGCCGGGGAACTAAAATATTAAGAACACTTAATTTTTATTACTTTAGCCATTTTATATTTATTTCTGCAATTAAATTTTATTTTTTTACTTTTCTAATTTTTCTACTTTTCTAAATTTTCTTCTTTTCTTCTGACAGGTACCTCTAGTTTATGACTAGAAGGAACCCGACAGGACCCCTACTTTACGATAGTGATATTGAAGGTACAGTTCGCAGAAATAATAGAGAAATAAGGTGAAGCTTAAACTACATAGAATAAGGGCAAAAAGGCGAAACCAATCCTATTGAAGAGATGGCTGAGAACAACCCACCACCTCTAGAGATGGCCGAACATCATGCTCCTCGAACTATCTATGATTATGCTAAACTAATTTAACAGGAACTGAGTCAAGTATTGTGAGACCTACTATTGCTGCAAATAATTCTGAACTGAGACCTAACATTATACAGATGATACAACAGTTTGTTCAGTTTGATGGTTTGCAGGATGAGGATCCTAACACACATTTACCGAATTTTCTAGAATTTTGTGATACCTTCAAAATAAATGGCGTTTCTAATTATGCCATCCGTCTTTGGTTATTTCCCTTCTCTTTGAGGAATAAAGCCAAACAGTGGTTACATTCTCTTCCACAAGGGTCAATCACTACATGGGATCAAATGACCGAAAAATTTTTATTAAAATATTTTCCGCTGGCCAAAACGGCCAAGTTAAGGAATGATATCTCTTCTTTTGTGCAGATGGATTTAGAGACACTTTACGATGCATGGGAGAGATACAAAGATTTGTTGAGGAGGTGTCCACACCACGGATTACCTTTGTGGCTACAGGTCCAAACTTTCTACAACGGTGTGAACCCTTCAAAAAGGCAATTAATCGATTCAGCAGCCGGCGGAACTCTGAATAACAAAACTCCTGAAGCAGCTTACGAGTTTATAGAAGAGATGTCATTGAATAACTATTAGTGGCAAGTTACAAGAACAAGGCCAGCAAAAGCAGTCGGAGTTTTCAACCTCGACGCAGTAACCTTACTATCAAATCAGGTAGACATGCTAAATAAAAAGATTGATGGTTTGTGTTCCTCGCAGGTACATCCAGTTATGCAATGTGAGACAAGTGGAAGTGTGGTGAATCCTGAGTACCCACCCTATAGACACGGCATGGAGAGCGAACAAATGAACTATATGGGTAACAATTTTCGATCTCAAAATAACCCTTATAGTAATACTTATAATCCAGGTTGGAAGAATCACCCCAATTTTTCATGGAATCAAAGACAACAACCACCCCAAAACTTCCAACAACAGCCCTACCCACAGGAAAAGAAGCCGAACCTTGAGGAGATGCTGACAAAATTCATAGTAGTCTCAGAAACACGCTTCCAAAATTCCTAGACAACACTTAAAAATTAACAAGCATCGATTCAAGGGATCGAAAACCAGTTAGGGCAACTTGCTAAGCTGATATCTGAAAGACCATAAGAAAGCCTACCAAGCAACACCGAGACTAACCCAAAGGAGCAAATTCAAGCCATAACAGCTCAAGATAGTGAAGAGTTAGAGGAGCCCAATTTCAGGCAAGAGAATTCGGTAGAAGAAGGTAAGGTTGAGGTAAGTAATAAAAAGTCAAAACCGGTAATCAAAGAATACCAACCTTGCATACCATATCCCGAAGCAATAAAGAGAGACAACACAGAGGAACAGTTCAGTAAGTTTCTTAAACTTTTAAAGAAATTACATATTAACTTACCGTTACTTGAAGCTCTTTCACATATACCAGATTCAAGGAAATTTTTAAAAGAGCTTCTAACAAACAAGCGGAAGTTAGACGAGGAACCGCATGTGGAACCAAGTGCAATGTGCTTGGCAGTCTTGCAAAATAGACTACCACAGAAATTAAAAGATCCAGGGAGTTTTACAATTCCATGATTAATTGGTAGTTTATCTATTGATAATGCGTTAGCTGGTTTAGGGGCAAGCATCAATGTTATGCCTTATAAAATGTTTAAACAACTAGGTCTAGGGAAACCCAAACAAACTAGGATGAATATTCAATTAGCTGAAAGAACTATTAGAATTCCTAGGGGTATAATTGAAGATGTTCTTGTGAAAATTGATAAATTCGTATTTCCAGTAGACTTTTTAGTTTTAGACATCGATGAGGAAAATAGTATCCCCCTAATTTTAGGAAGACCCTTTTTAGCAATTGCCAGGACAAAAATTGATGTCAGTACAGGAGAACTCATACTTTGTGTAGGTAACGAATCAATCAGTCTCCAGGCTCTCGATTCGGTTAGGACATCAAATAATCAAGGTGAGAACGTAAATTCTATTCATAACCATTCGGTTAAACCTTCTTTTCAGGAAGCACCACAAAAGAACACAACTGAACCCAATCCTAGACCCCGTGCCAACAAAGAAATAACTCAGGAGGAACGAAGATTTCAGATCGATGAATTAGACGAATGGAAGACACACTTCAAGGGGAAATTAGGGATACACAAAGCAGAACCAACGCCACTCCATGGAACAAACAAGTTTAAAATCGGAGCTCAGGTAGTGTTAGATAAGGCAGACCACGAATACCTCCCCCTGACCCTAATACAAACAAAGAAATCTCTTTTAGGGTACTCAATATTTTCCCATACAGAACAGTCGAGGTAAGTAATCCTATATTCGGCACTTTCAAAATAAATGCTACTCGACTTGAACTATATACTGTTAGTACGACAGATAGCATGAGAAAGGATGTTCAACTCTTCAAGCCACCATGAATATGTGAATGAGAGGTAAGTCTAGCTTAAGACTATAAACGAGCGCTTCTCGGGGGGCAACCCGAACCCTAACTCTTTTAACATTTACATTTCTTTATTTTTATTTTTATTTCTACTTCAGCATCTAAGTATAAGGTAACTAAAAGTGCAGATTTTCATTCCACACGGCCTTGTACACGACCTTGGCCGTGGCCGTGTGGACACCAAAAATCTCTGTACTGACATGGCAGAGATGGTACAAGTCAAAACGTATCATATCTTTGAGTCACGAACTCCAACCACCACGCCACGGCCGTGGCCGACACTGTTAGAGCATACACGGGCGTTGCGACCTGAACATGGGCGTGGGAGAAACGAACGAAGCACAACACGGCCGTGGGATACGGTTGTGTGACTTAACACGCCCATGGTACACAGGCGTGGGAAAGCACCAGGCCCCAAAATTCTATTTAACCCACTCCCACCCCTCCTTCTTCTCACCTACTCCCCATCTCTTTTCCTTCATCCCATCCTTCAAATCCCTCCCCTTCCATACTCTTCCTCTTTAGTCCTTCATCTAACTCTTGAGTTACACCACACCTATGTCGAAAAAGAGGAAGGATTCAAGCACAGTCTCCCTGTGGGAGACCGATCTACATAAGTTCATGCCGACCGCTTCATCCACTTGACAAGCCAAGGATATTTAAGGCCATTTAGTTTTTATTTTCATTTTCCCTTCTCCGTTATTTTCCTGTTCTACTTAGTTTAATCTATTTTCTTTTGTTTTCTTTGTTTTAGGTTCTAAAGGCTGCTAGGGAATCACCACGACCACGACCATAACCACGACACCACAGCCTTAAAAATCACACCCACCTCACGAACCATCCAACAATAAGGACTTTTCAGTCCATTTATCTTTTCATTTAGTTTTATTTCAATTTTTACACTATTTCTCTTTATCTTTCTTGTCTTTAAATATATAATTAGTTTATTTTAAATGTGTCTTAATATTTCCTAGCTAATTCTCTACGAGCTTCCCAATTTCTTCATCTAGCGCAGAGCTCGGTAGCAGCCACCACACCTCGGGACTCCCAACTCAAGGAAACCATCCAAATTCAGGAAGTTTCACCTCTCCATTTCTCTTAAATTTCATATATATATCTTTGTACATTGAGGGTAATGTACATCTTAAGTGTGGGGGAGTGAATATTTATTTCGAGAAAGTGCCTAACTTTCTTCATTATTCTCAAATCCCTGAATTATGCCATGAATATCTTATCTTTAAGTAATTTTCTCATATTATAATTAGAATGAAATTCCTTGTGATTCATGATTTTCTTTGATATGTTTCGGAATAAGTCATTGATAATTGAGAAGTGATGATTTAAATTTTAGGAGACTAGAGAATCAAGCATGATAAATCTATTTTCAAAATTAACATTTTGCTGTCTACCTAAATCTAATTATTATCTTGAAGTTTGAAATTTACAAGGTTGACATCAAAAACCCATAATTTTTGTGAGATTTTGAGCCTTTTAGAGCATACATTCTTTCATGCTTACTTTTTGATTATGAGTGTGTCAACATTGATTTGTTATTCTAGAACTTGCTTCGATTATACATGTCAAGACCACATTGATTGATTTGACATACAAAGATGATAAAGGCACTTAGGATTTAACCCACTCACTCCACTAAAAAGCTTACCCTCACAATTAACCCTTAGTGAACCCTCTTTGATCCTAACAACCATTTTATTGACTCACCCACTAATATTAACCCAAAACCCTTTGTATTTGTTATCACCATTCCTTTTGACTACCCTTATATCAAGACTTGAATTGATTAGTTTCCTAATTATTTTATTTCAGTAGTTGAATTCATCCTTTATTATTTGATTTATTTTGAAAAAAAAATTCGAAGTATATCTATTATTAGTTCTATAATTAAGTGAGCTTACATGTTGAAAATCCAAATCTTGAAGAAGAAGCTCGTTTTATTAGTTTCAAGTTTTCAATTAATGTAATTATTTAGGATAGTTTATTTTTCTAGTTAGGCAAATTGTCAATTCAATCTCGATTCTAACCTTCTAAGTCAGCCTCTATCCATACCTTTAACCCGAGCCCTATTAAAACCCTTTTTAAAGACCTTTTGATCTGTGTATCATCTCATTTTACAGTGCCGGAGATTTGATTTTCAAGCTAGCTTATGGGATTAACTTTTCATGTTTGACTTTTGAGTGCTTAATTTTGAACCTTAAACACTTTGAGTGATTTGAGTGAATCTTTAGCGTGTGAGATACAAGAATGGTTATGACAGAGCTAAGTATATATGTATGATTCTTGAATTGATTAATGTGGAAATATGGCCAAGTATATGAACCAAAGCATATATGTGATAGTTTGCTAAGTAAATGATATGTGCCAATGTACTTTATGCATATATGCCTTTTATGCTAGGTTTATTTATATTATGACTTACTAAGCTTTTGGAAAGCTTACTTTGTGTGTGTTTTCTCTGTTTTATAGGTCGTCAAAGCTACTGAAGGCTTGAGACCATTGAGGATCGTCATCACACTACTCAACTTGTGTTTGGTACAGTTTGGAAATGTATATAGCTAGATATGGCATGTATAGGGTAGTATTTAATATAAGTTTGTTATATGAACTTCGCCAGGTGATCTGGCTAGATATGAGTTGAGAATTGCATAATGTCTATGTTATGTGATGTATGTTTTGGTATGTTTTGGAAGCATAAAATGGTCAAGTTTTGAGAAAGTATTTGGATGAATTATGCTTGTGTTAAATATGTTGTAGTTGCAGGAATTGGCATGGTTAAAATTGGATTTGAATGTTTATAATGAGCGGTTATATTGGTATGTTTTTGGTTGTCAAATGTGTAAAAGAAGTGTTGTTGATTGGCTTGTTGGTTTGACCCTAAATGGGTCGTATTTTGGTCTTGCAAATGGCCAATTTTTGCCATACGGCCAGAGCACACGGGCGTTCCTGGTACCGTGTGGTTTAGTCAGGATCAACCACGGCCATGGCACATGGGCGTGCCTAGTAGCCGTGTGGTCAAGTCAGACTCAACCACGGCCTTAGCACATGGACATGCTTGGTGGCTGTGGAGCCAAGTCAGTTTTGACCACGGCCAAGGTACACGGGCGTGCCTAATGGCCGTGGAGTTAAGTCAGATTCGACCACGGGTGAGACAGATGGGCGTGTCTAGTTGCCGTGGGAGACACACGGCCTACTCACACGGGCGTGTAAGCCCTAAAGCTTAGAAAAGTTTTAAATTTCCGTGATATTTTGTATGTGTTCCAGTTTAGTCCAGACCTGGTTTATAAGCATGTTTTAGGTCTTAATGACCTATTAAGGGGACACTATGATTAAGGTTGATATACAATTTTATGACATTTCTATAAATGTTTCCGATCTGTCCGGTAACGCCTTTAACCCTAGTCCAACGATAGATACGGGTTAGGGGTGTTACAATATCGATATGGTGCAAGGATGCAAACCCACCCCAATCCAGCCAGCACACCACTCGTACCAAACCCAACACACCATGTGGAGACAAAGTCGACCCACCTAGCCCACAAACCAATATTGCAGCATAGCTGCCAGTACAGTATATGTGGCAAAGCCACCAGTAACAGTACTTGTGGCAGAGCCACCAGTTTTAGTATGTGTGGCAGAGCCACTAGTAACAGTACTTTCTCCATAACAGAATCCCAACCCCATGCAGTATGCCATGTCATCAATATTTCGTGTATGCAATATGTCCTACTCAGTACAGTCATATAGTACATACTTCCATCTGTCAACCTACCTCTAAGGGTAAAGTAGTCATTTTCATGTATTAGGGGTAAAACGGTAATTTTTCCCTTTAGGGGTATTTTGGCCATTTTACTCAATAGGGGTATTTTAGTCATTTTACTCATTAGGGGTATTTCAGTCATTTTACTCCATAGGAGTCTCGGTACAATTAATGACCCTTCCAAAGACTGATCGCTGGAATCAGAGTCTTAAATTTATAAAGAGAATGATCGAACCTAGCAACTAACTCTGACAACGATTTTAAGGCAAGTGCACCTATCGAACAGTAGTATAGTTTAGGCAAGATCGGAATATCGAATCCCAAAGGAACCAAAAGTACTAATACTAACTCTCTTTCTATTATTTAGCCTAAAAATTAAGTGAATGGTTATCTAATCTAAATTTAACTATCAACTAAACTAAAAATGCAAAGACAAAAAGAATGAATTGGGGAAATACTTGGAAGAAAAACTCAGTTGATTAAGACGACACCCTTGGGAAGAATCCACCTAGACTTCATTTGTTATCTAACACTGAACCAGACGATGTATTCACTTGACTTGATCTGTAAGACTCCCTAAGTTATATTAAACCCTCTCTCAAGGCGAATAACGTCTAACCCTAGGATGATTAATTGAAATCTCTTTCTAATTAAAACCCCTAGAATCGCATTAACTCGATCTATGGACTCCCATATTAGGTTTCACCCTAATCCGGCAAAATCTCGTCACTTTATCTCTAGGCGTGCGATCAACTCCGCTTAATCATGCTAGATCTACTCTTAAGCAGGGACTTTTGTTCCTCCACTTAAGCACATCACACTTGAATCAATATCCTGGAAATATCAACACAAGAATTAAGCACACATAATTAAGAACAAGTCAAGTATTTATCATATAGTTCAGAAAACAATAACAAGATTTGTCTTAGGTTTCATCCCCCTTAGGTATCTAAGGGTTTAGTTCATATCAAATAAAGAAAACATCTCAGAAGAAAAGATAAAACAAAACATAAGAAATCCTTAAAACTCCCTGAAGGAATTGAAGGAGAGATCCGCAGTCTTAAGTATAATTCCGGCTTCTTGAGATGGATCAACTGGCTATCTTTGAGTGATTCTCCACAAATCTGGTCTTTCTGGCTCGGCTCCTTGGCCTAGCTAATCGCCCCCTTTTAGGTAACACATAAGGGGTTTATATAGGCTCTTGGAATGTGTTTCTACACCCCTAAGTATCCAAATCCGAATGAAATTGTTCTTTGCCACGACAGGGACACGGCCATGTCACACGCCCGTGTGACTAGTCTTCAAGCCGTGTCCGGACTTCTTTAATAAGGCACGGCCAAGTGAATCGGGATCAGGCCGTGTTCTAGTAGATTGAGATGGCACGGCCGTGTGGTCTTGGGCCCAAGCCGTGTGGATTTTGTGATATGGCCCATGTACTTCGTTTTGTGTCTGGTTCTCGTTCTTTTCATCCTCGGGTGCTTTCCTGGGTATAAAACATGAAAACAAAGGATTAAGAGTACGTCTTTACATAAATCGAGGCTTAAATCATCCAAAAGCATGTTAAATGTGGGATTAAAATATGTTACTTTTACGGTTTATCAAATACCCTCACACTTAACTTTTGCTTGTCCTCAAGCAAAATTCTCAACTTACAATTAAAATGAACTTTCCATGATTCATAATTCCTATCAACATCTCATTATAATTCATAGATAATTTATACATGGATGATCTAACTCGAAGAGTCCTAAAGATTCAAACAATCAAAGTCATAAATTTGTAGGATAAAAACGTAGGTGTCTCCCCTTATCTCAATAATTACCTCTGATTCAAAATTAACAAGGATTGACATCCTCACTAAAGATTCACTCAAACCACTCAAAGTGTTTAAGGTTCTGGAAAAAGCGCGCATAAGTCGAACCTGAAAAGTTAATCCCATAGGCATGCCTGAAAATCAAATCTCCACCACTAAGATATGGGATGATACACAAATCAAAAGGTCTTTATCAGGGTTGTAACAGGGCTTCGGTCAAGGGTATGGATATAGGTTGAATTAGAGGGTTAAAATCGAGATTGAATTGATAAGTTACCTACCTAGAAAAATGAGCTAATCCTAAATAATTACATCAATTGAAAACTAATAATACTACTATTGATAATACTCTAATACGAGCCTCTTCTTTAATAATTGGATTTTAATGCACAAGCTCACTTAATCACACAACTAATAATGAATAAAATTCCATTTTTTTAAGAACAAGTCAAGTAATAATAATAAAATAAATTCAACTACTGAAATAATAAACTTAGGTAACTAATCAAATCAAATCTCGATATAAGGGTAGTCAAAAGGAATGGTGATAACAAATACAAAGGGTTTTGGGTTATTAGTGGGTGAGTCAATGAAAAGGGTTGTTAAGATCAACGGGGTTCACTAGGGGTAATTGTGGAGGTAGGCTTTTTAATGGAGTGAGTGGGTTAAAACCTAGGTGCCTTTATCATCTCGGTATATCAAATCATAGGTGTGGTCTCAACATGTATAATCGAGGCAAGTTCTAGAATAACAATTCAAAGTTGACACACTCATAATCAATAAAGTGAGCATGAAAAAGAATATATGCTCTAATAGGCTCAAGATCTCACAAAAATTATGGGTGTTTTGACATCAACGTTGTAAATTTCAAACTTCAAGATAATATTCAGATTCAGCTCAACAACCTAGCAAAGATTTTGATTCTGAAAAATAGACTCATCATGCTTGATTCTCTAATATTCTTCTAATTTAATCATCAATGCACAATTAACTATGGCTTACTCAAAAACATGTCAATAAAAATTATAATTCATCAGAAATTTCATTCTAATTAGTAATATGAGAAAATTGATTAAAAACAAGACTAAATTCAGGGATTTGAGAATAATGAAGAAAGTTAGGCTGGATATGAGAATAATGCAAAAAGTTAGGCACTTTCTTCAAATAAATATTCACCCCCCACACTTAAGATGTACATTGCCCTCAATGTACAAAGATAGATATTCAATTTAAGAGAGAAAGGGAGGCAAGACTTCCTGAATTTGGATGGTTTCCCAGAGTTGGAAGTCGATAGGGGTGGTGGCTGCTACCGAGCTCTGCGCTAGATGAAGAAATTGGGGAGCTCGTGAAGAATTGGCCAGGGATTATTAAGACACATTTAAAATAAACTAAATATATATTTAAAGATAAGAAAACTAAAGAGCATGAAAATAAAAAGTAAATAAAGTTAAAAGAAAAGGTGGATGGACCGAAGAGTCCTTATTGATGGATGGTTCGCGAGGTGGGTGTGACCTCTAGGGCTGCTGACGTGCTGGCGGTGGCGAAAGTGGCGTGATTCCCAAGCAGCCTTTTGAACTTGACACTAAGAAACTAAAATAAATTAAACTATATTAAACATAAGATTGTCAAAAAGAAGGAAATTGAAGCAAAAGAGAAAAGAAAAATAAAAACTAAATGGTCTCAAAGTCCCTTGGCTTGTTGTTTGCATGAAACGGCCGGCATGAGCTTATGAAGATCGGTCTCCCTAAGGAGACTTACGCTTGCTTTCTTCTGCTTCTTTGTCATGGCTTTGGCGTGGCTCAAGGGTTTAGAGACTTTGTTATGGAGAGGAGATTTGGAGAAAAGGGAATAAGAAAAGAAGTGGAAAGTGGATGAGAAGAATGGGGAGGGGGTTGGTGTTTAAATAGAGGCTCAATTCTGGTACTTTCCCATGCCCACGGGCTGACGGCGTGTCATTTTACACGGCCGCTTTGCACGGCCATGTGTCTAGGCGTGTTGATTCTCCATGCCCGTTTTTCAGCCACCCACGCCCGTTTTTGAGAAGTCAGTGTTGTCCACGGCCGCCTCGCACTTCCGTGGGCTTTTGTCGGTGCCCGTGTTAGAGTGGTTGAGTCTGTGATTTCGAAAATTAGTTGGGGTCTGATTTCTACCGCCTCTGCCATGTTAGTACAAAAATTCTTGTGGTACACACAGCCACGGCCACGACCGTGTGCAAGGCCGTGTGGCTTGGAAACCGGCACCCTTGGGTAGTTTACAACTAAGTATTCAGAAAGAAAAGAAGAAAATAATAAAAATGTGAAAATAAATTGTGTTAGTACTCGGGTTGCCTCCCGAGAAGCGCTCGTTTATTGTCTTAAGCTAGACTTTCCTCGTATTTTGAAAAATCAGGGAGGTTTAAAGGTTTGAATATCTTCCCTAATGCTGACAGTTCTATTTTCTTGATGAAGTTTGAGTCGAGAAGTGTGTACTTTAAAAGTGATGAATATGGGATTGCTTACCTCGACTGTTCCGTATGGGAAGATATTGTGTACCTCAAGGGGGATTTCCTCGTTTGCTTTCAAGTTTGACATGGTGATTCGAGGATCTGATTTATCTAACAGTACCTGGTCTCCTACTTTGAAGTGGTTTGATGTTCCTATGAGCTCTTCTGGGGGCTGATTCGGCTTTACTTCGCACGGTTCCTGTTCTTCTATGGAGTATGTCGTGCACTTTTCTAGTTTGTTAACCCTAAGGCTTCGTTCCTTGTGTAATTCGTCCTTTATGGCATTGGGTCCATGATTTGGCTCAGGTTTATAATCTTGTGGTGTTTCTTGTGATGAAGCTGGAACAATCTGGTTATCAACTGAATTTACTTTCTTGACTTCATCAATTGTTTTCCTGGCCGAGTCAAGAGCTTGTAGGCTGATTGATTCGTCACCTACTTGAAGTATTAATTCTCCTGTGCTAACATCAATTTTAGTCCTAGCAGTTGCTAAAAAGGGTCTTTCTAAAATTAAAGGAATCGAATTATCCTCATCCATGTCTAAAACAACAAAATCTACTGGGAAAACGAATTTATCAATTTTTAGAAGAACATCTTTGATAATACCCCTAGGAATTCTAATAGTTTTATCAGCTAACTGAATGCACATCCTAGTTTGTTTGGGTTTCCCTAGACCTAGTTGTTTAAACATTTTATAAGGCATGTCATTTATACTTGCCCCTAAATTAGCTAATGTATTATCAATAGTTAAACTACCAATTAAACATGGAATTGTAAAACTTCCTGGATCTTTTTGTTTCTGAGGTAGTCTATTCTGTAACATTGCTGAGCATACTGCATTTAATTCCACGTGTGGCTCTTCGTCTAATTTGCGCTTGTTCGTCAAGAGGTGTTTTAAAAATTTCCTTGCATCTGGCATCTGAAAAAGAGCTTCAAGAAGAGGTAAGTTGATATGTAGTTTCTTCAAAAGTTTAACAAACTTACCAAACCGTTCCTCTGTATTATCTCTCTTCATCGCTTCGGGATAAGGAATGCGAGGTCGGTACTCTTTGATTACCAATTTTGGCTCGTTATTGAAATCAACCATATCTTCTTCTACCACCTTCTTTTGTTCTAAATTAGGCGCGTCTAACCCTTCACTATCTTGAGCTGTTATGGCTTGAACTTGCTCCCTTGGGTTAGTCTCTGTGTTTTTGGTAATCTTCCCTGTGGTCTCTCAGAAAGTTGTTTGGCAAATTGCCCGAATTGATCCTTGAATTCCTGTGACAATGCTTCAATCTTTGTTTCTACTTTTTGGAAACATGTTTCTGAGGCTGTTATGAAGTTTGTCAGGACCTCTTCAAGGTTCGGCTTCTTTTCCTGTGGGTAGGGTTGTTGTTGGAAGTTTTGGGATGGTTGTCATCTTTGATTTCTTTGACCGCCCCATGAGAAATTGGGGTGGTTCTTCCAACCTAGATTATAAGTATTACTATAAGGGTTATTGTTAGATCAGAAATTATTACCCATATAGTTCATCTGTTCGCTCTCCATGCCCTGTCCGAAGGGTGGGTACTCAGGATTCACCACTCCTTCACTTGCGTCGCACTGCATAACTGGATGTGCCTGTGAAGAACCATAGAAACAATCAAACTTTTTATGTAGCAATTCTACCTGATTTGATAGCGCGGTTACTGCATCAATGATCAAAACTCTGGCTGATTTGGTTGGCCCTGTCCTTGTAACTTGCCACTGATAGTTATTCAGTGACATCTCCTCTATGAACTCGTAGGCTACTTCAGGAGTTTTGTTGTTCAGGGTTCCACCGGCGGCTGAATCGATTAGCTGTCTTGTTGAAGGGTTCACACCGCTATAAAAAGTTTGTACTTGTAGCCACAAAGGTAATCCGTGGTGTGGGCATCTCCTTAAAAGATCCTTGTATCTCTCCCATGCGTCGTATAATGTCTCTGAATCTATCTGCACAAAAGAAGAGATATCATTCCTTAATTTGGCTGTTTTGGCCGGTGGGAAATATTTCAATAGAAATTTTTCGATCATTTGATCCCATGTAGTGATTGATCCTCGTGGAAGAGAATGTAACCACTGTTTGGCTTTATTTCTCAGGGAAAAGGGAAATAACCGAAGGCGGATGGCATCATCAGAAACGCCATTTATCTTGAAGGTGTCGCAAAATTCTAGGAAATTTTCTAAGTGTGTGTTAGGATCCTCATCCTACAAACTATCAAACTGAACAAACTGTTGTATCATCTGTATAGTGTTAGGTTTCAGTTCAAAATTATTTGCAGCAATAGTAGGCCTAACAATACTAGACTCAGTTCCTGTCAAACTAGGTTTAGCATAATCATACATAGTACGTGGAGCATGATGTTCGGCCATTTCTGGAGGTGGCGGATTATTTTCAGCCATCTCTTCTGTGGTATTTAGTTCGACTTCTTGCTCTTTGTCTATGTAGTTTAGGCTTCGCCTTATTTCTTTGTGATTTCTACGAACGGTACCTTCAATATCACTATCGAAAACTAAAGGTCCTATCGAGTTCCTTCTAGTCATAAACTAGAGGTACCTGAGAAGAACAAAAGAAAGAACAAAAATTTAGCAGAATTAAAATGTAACCTAAAAGTAAAAGTAAATTGCGAAAAATAAAATAATGGCTAAAGTAATAAAAATTAAGTGTTCTTAATATTTTAGTTCCATGGCAAAGGCGCCAAAAACTTGATCGCTGGAATAAGAGTCTTAAATTTATAAAGAGAATGATCGAACCTAGCAACTAACTCTGACAACGATTTTAAGGCAAGTGCACCTATCGAACAGTAGTATAGTTTAGGCAAGACCGGAATATCAATCCCAAAGGAACCAAAAGTACTAATACTAACTCTCTTTCTATTATTTAGCCTAAGAATTAAGTGAATGGTTATCTAATTTAAATTTAACTATCAACTAAACTAAAGATGCAAAGACAAAAAGAATGAATTGGGGAAATATTGGAAGAAAAACTCAGTTGATTAAGACGACACCCTTGGGAAGAATCCACCTAGACTTCACTTGTTATCTAACACTGAACCAGACGATGTATTCACTTGACTTGATCCGTAAGACTCCCTAAGTTATATTAAACCCTCTCTCAAGGCGAATAACGCCTAACCCTAGGTTGATTAATTGAAATCTCTTTCTAATTAAAGTCCCTAGAATCGCATTAACTCGATCTATGGACTCCCATATTAGGTTTCACCCTAATCCGACAAAATCTTGTCACCCTATCTCTAGGCGTGCGATCAACTCCGCTTAATCATGCTAGATCTACTCTTAAGCAGGGACTTTTGCTCCTCCACACACTTGAATCAATATCCCAGAAATATCAACACAAGAATTAAGCACACATAATTAAGAACAAGTCAAGTATTTATCATATAGTTCAGAAAATAATAATAAGATCTGTCTTAGGTTTCATCCCCCTCAGGTATCTAAGGGTTTAGTTCATATCAAATAAAGAAAACATCTCAGAAGAAAAGATAAAACAAAACATAAGAAATCCCTAAAACTCCCTGAAGGAATTGAAGGAGAGATCCGCCGTATTGAGTATAATTCCGGCTTCTTGAGATGGATCAACTGGCTATCTTTGAGTGATTCTCCACAAATCTGGTCTTTCTGGCTTGGCTCCTTGGCCTAGCTAACCACCCCCTTTCAGGTAACACTTAGGGGGTTTATATAGGCTCTTGGAATGTGTTTCTACACCCCTAAGTATCCAAATCTGAATGAAATTGCTATTTGCCACGACAGGGACACGGCCATGTTACACGTCCGTGTGACTAGTTTTAATGCCGTGTTTGGACTTCTTTAATGAGGCACGACTGTGTGAATCGAGATCAGGTCGTGTTCTAGTAGATTGACATGGCACGGCCGTGTGGTCTTGGGCCCAAGCCGTGTGGATTTCATGATATGGCCCATTTACTCCGTTTTGGGTCTGTTTCTCGTTCTTTTCATCCTCGGGTGCTTTCCTGGGTATAAAACATGAAAACAAAGGATTAAGAGCACCTTTTTACATAAATCGAGGCTTAAATCATCCAAAAGCATGCTAAATGTGGGATTAAAATATGTTACTTTTACGGTTTATTAAAGACCTACAGTCGCCTCGAGCGACACAGATAATTTATTTGGTCGAAACAGTGTAAATAGACTCAAAGCCCAATATTCGGCCCAAATGGGCCCACACGTTCGTGTGGCCCATTTTTCCCAAATTCAATCACGGCTATGTGATCTACATAGCCCAATCCAGTCTCTGCCACTTTTCGTAAATTTTATCTATGTTGGGCCTATGACTCCATTGGGCCTACACGGCCCATTTCAGCCCAACGAGGCCCATAACAGCCCAAGTGCACGAGAGCACTCGTAGTGGCCTCTTCAGTCTATCGCCAATGATTGTGGGCTCAGTTTAACACACGAGCAATCGCACACTCGTGAGGCCTAAACTGTTAAAGTTTTGGCTTTTCGGCTTTTGTCGACTCATAGAAACAATAGTGTGATTACATACGGAGTCGTTCCAAGATCTACGAGCACCGAACCTAAATCATCGAGATCCAATGTTAGTCTTTAATTGATTGGGTGACACCCTCTTAATAACACTTAATCTGAAACCCTTCTTACCTTGTTTGAATGAGGATGGCCTTAATCCCTCAACGATCGCTATTAAAAGACGATCACACGCCTTCACTGCCTTCCTAAAGTATAGTCAAGAATCGATTAGTAAGTGGTAGGGCCTATTCGGCCATCCCCAAAAACAAGAGGTAAACTTATTACCTTACTAGACATTTGAGGATGAAAGTGTGACTCCAAAGCGTTCACACTTCACCACTCCTCGAGGAAGACCCTAAAATCGCAATGACTGCAGTACGAGAAGAATGGAATAACAATCTGTTAATGGGGTTATTTAGTTTTGGAAAAGAAAAGAAGAACACATGTGCATTCGGTTTTAAAAGAAAAGCAGAGAGTAGCCTTTGATCACTTACCGATTGTCAAAGCTGTTGCAGAATCGAAACAAAGAGAGGAGAACTTTCAGTCACAAACCGAAGAAGAGAAAGAATCCCTAGACTAGGGTGATCAGTTCGGCCGAAAGAATCAATAGTCACGAAGGGATGATCAGGCAGTTGGCCGAAACTTGAGAAGAATAGAGAAGAGAGGGAGGTTTTGGTAGATGTTGGTGCAAAAGAGGAAGAAAGGAATGGTCACTTGCAAGAGAAGAACAGCAGGAACCGAAAGGCAAAGATGCACGAGTGGTATGGTGCAAATTTGACACTAGAGAGAAAAGGGAGAAAAGTCCAAAACTGGTGACAAAACTGACCAAAAATGAGGAAAAACTCCTCAGTCGAATTTCCTATCCCCCAATTCGGCACCCACACTCCTACACACTTCCACTACCTTGATTCTCTCCACAGTACTCTCCCTTAATCCTCTCCATGATTTGCTCCTACAACATCTCCATGACCAATTTGAACACCTCATCAGTAGTGTTTCAGTCCAACTCTTCTACCTTCCCAGCTCAAGCAGCAAAATAAACATTCCATTACTTATCCCAAGATTTCAACCTCAGACCTCATAGTTATACAACACGCCACTTGCCACTAGGCCACAAGCTCTTTTTGTGTCATTAAACAAGCATTATTATTAATAAAGCCTAAGTGCCAGTGTCCAAGTTCATTTAAGGGAAAAAAATTAAAATTTTGTAAGAGCCAAGACTTGAACCC
This sequence comes from Gossypium australe, assembly GCA_005393395.2. Classification (NCBI taxonomy): domain Eukaryota; kingdom Viridiplantae; phylum Streptophyta; class Magnoliopsida; order Malvales; family Malvaceae; genus Gossypium; species Gossypium australe. The sequence goes on along the minus strand of CM016623.1, from coordinate 72,772,521 downwards.
AGGCTTCTCAAATACCCCAATACACACCCAAATCACTTAATCATTACAAAAAATAAGTAATTTTGCCAGAACATGAAAAATTAAAGACCCTGTATTTTTGGGTCGTTACAATTCTACCCCCTAAAAGAAATTTCGGCCTCAAAATTTACCTGGTCAGAATAGGTGAGGGTATTGTTGTTGCATCGCCTCCTCAGGCTCCTATGTGGCTTCCTCGATACTGTGATTCCACCAAAGCACTTTAACCAGTGGGATCGTTTTCTTCCTTAGTACCTTAACCTCACGGTCCAATATCTACACCAGCTACTCCTTGAAAGTTAGATCTGGCCTAACCTCGATCTCCTCGACTGGTACTATATATGTGGGATCAGAGCGGTAACGCCTCAGCATGGAAACATGGAAATCATCATGAATCCGATCTAATTCTGGAGGCAACTTAAGTTGATAGGTGACGGTCCCACACGCTTCAGTATACGGTAAGGCCCGATGAACCTAGGGCTAAGCTTCCCCTTTCGCCCAAACCTTAGTATCTTTTTCCATGGAGAGACCTTAAGAAACACGAAGTCTCCCATGGAATACTCAATCTCTCGGTATTTAAGATCTGCGTAAGACTTTTGCCTATCAAACGCCTCATTCAACCAGTCTTGAATTAGTTTTACCTTTTCTTTAGTACCAAAAACTAACTCTGGCCCCAAAACTCGCCGCTCGCTCAGCTCAGTCCAACAGGTAGGAGTACGACACCTACGGCCATACAATGCCTCGTACGGTGCCATCTGAATACTGGACTGACACCTATTATTATATGCAAACTCCGTTAGTGGCAAATAGTCCTCCCAGCTTCCTCAGAAATCAATAACACAACTTCTTAACATGTCCTCTAGTATCTAAATCACCCTCTCGGATTGACCATCTGTCTGAGGATGGAACACAAAACTGAAGTCCAACCTAGTACCCAAAGCCTCATGCAATTTCTTCCAGAACCGAGATGTGAATCGAGGGTCTCTGTCAGATATGATGGAAACTAATACCCCATGCAGTCTTACAATCTCAGCCACAGACAACTTTGCCAGTTTCTGCAACGAGTAATCAGTGCAGATTGGTATAAAATGGGCAAATTTAGTCAACTAGTCTACAATGACCCAAACTGAATCCTTCTTAGTAGGAGTTAAGGGTAGCCCACTCACAAAATCCATAGATACTCTCTCCCACTTCCAAAGTGGAATTTTAACTGGCTGCAGTAACCCTGAAGGCAGTTGATGCTCAACTTTAACATGCTGGCATGTTAAGCACTTGCTCACAAAATCAGTAACTTTGCGTTTCAACCTTGGCCACCAGTGCAACTCACAAAGATCTCAGTATAACTTGTTTCTTCCAGGATGCATAGCGTATGGACTATTATGCGCCTCTCGCAATATAAACTGCCTTAACTCAGAATCCCTCAGTATACAGACTCTCCCACGGAACACAGTACTCCCTCACCATTTAACCCAAAATCTGTAGTCTCTCCATTCTCAACTTGTCAGAAACAAGAAACCAGTGACTCATCCACCAATTGTTTCCCCTTAATTTGTTCAGTCCACGACGGTCTCACTTGAAGCTCAGCTAACAAGCTACCATCACCATACAAGCAGAGACGAGCAAACATTGCTCTCAAATCAGATACAGCCCTACAGCTCAGTGCGTTAGCTACCATGTTAGCCTTACCAAGGTGATACTCAATCGAGCAGTCGTAATCCTTAAGTAGCTCTACCCATCTTTGCTGCCTAAGATTCAGCTACTTCTGAGTGAGGAGGTGCTTGAGGCTCTTGTGATCTGTATAGATAATACACTTCTCACCGTATAAATAGTGCCTCCAAATTTTTAGTGTGAATATCACCGCGACTAACTCCAAGTCTTGAGTTGGGTAATTCAACTCGTGAGACTTAAGCTGTCGAGATGCATAAGAACCACCTTACCCTCCTGCATCAGCACACAACCCAATCCAATGTGTGATGCATCACTGTAGACAGTAAATTCCTTCCCAGACTCTAGCTGTATCAAGACAGGGGCCTCAGTCAGAACTTTCTTCAATTTCTCAAAACTTTCTTGTTGCTTATTAGTCCAATTAAACGGTACCCCTTTATGCAGAAACTTAGTCAGAGGTGCAGCAATTAAGGAAAACCCTTCAACAAAACGTCTATAATACCCTGCCAGACCCAGAAAGCTCTGAATCCCAGATACGGTCTTAGGTGGTTTCCAATCCAGTACGGCTTCAATTTTTTGAGGATCAACCCTAATCCCCTCGGTAGACACTACGTGAGCCAGAAATGTCACATCTTGCAGCCAGAACTCACACTTGATGAACTTCACGTATAGCTTTTTCTCCTTCAGAACCTGTAGAACAATTCGAAGATGTGCATCATGATCCTCCTCGGTTCTCGAATACACCAGGATGTCATCTATAAACACTACTATGAACCGATTGAGATAAGGATGGAACACTCAGTTCATTAGATCCATGAAAGCAGTTGGTGCATTCGTCAGCCCAAACGACATCACTAGAAACTCGTAATGACCATAACGAGTCCTAAACGCAGTCTTATACACATCATCCTTCTTAACTCTTAGCTAATGGTACCCAGAACGAAGATCTATTTTGGAGAAAATCGAAGCTCCTTGTAGCTGATCAAAAAGATCATTTATCCTTGGCAAAGGATACTTATTCTTGATAGTCAGTTTATTCAATTACCAATAATTGATGCACATGCGCATGGATCCATCCTTCTTCTTCACAAATAGCACTGGTGCTCTCTATGGAGATGCACTTAGTCGAATGAATCCTCAATCCAACAGCTCTTGAATTTGAGCCTTTAACTCCACTAGCTCCTTTGATGCCATTCTATAAGGGGCGATGGACACCGAAGCTGTTCCAGGCAAGAGTTCAATACCAAACTCAACTTCGTTGTTCCCAGGGAGCTCATCCAAAAACACATCAGAATAATCTTTAACTGTCTTGATATTTCCAACAGAAAGACCCACAGAGTCGGATACTCCAACATAGGCTAGAAACGCCTCACAACCCTTGCAAACCAGTTTTTCGGCCCTTAGTGCAGAAATCATATTAGACAAGAAGTCTCTTCGCTCCCCAATTACTGCCACTTCCTCATCTTCGGTAGTTCTCAACACCATACGCTTAGTAGAACAATCCAAAATTGCACAATTTTTCACCAGCCAATCCATACCCAATATAAGGTCAAATTCACCAAACGACAATTCCATCAAGTCCGCCAGAAAGACAACCCCTTGAACCTCTAGGGGCACATTTCTGAACAATTTGTCTACCCTAACTGACTGTCCCAGTGGACTGGCTGCCTCACCTTAGTGTTACCAGCGCCACTTCTTGGTGCCCCACGACCTCATCCCCCACTATTACCACCTCCGGCCTGCTGACGGCCTCTCGGTGGCTGTTAACCATCTCTCACTGGCTGAACGTAACCTTGTCCTACTGCTTGCATTTGAATAGGCCTCTGCGGACAATTCTTAACCTGATGATCCATGGACCAGCATCTGAAGCACGCCCCAATCCTCTTCCAACACTCACCCTGGTGAAATCTCCCACAATCAGCACAAGGCTGCGGTCTAGAAATAGCAACAGGAACTCCAGTCCGAACTGGCCCATCAAACCTGGCCTTCTTAATAGGCCTCCCAGAAGAACTTAAGGGCCCAAAATCCCTTTTATTTCTGCCCTTATCTTTTTCACAGTTCTGGCGCTCTAAGCGTTTCATCTCTTCAGCGATCTTTGCCTTTTCTACAAAAGCAACAAAATATCGCTCCCTTTGCGGAGCTGTCAATACCCTTAACTCGTCTCGAAGGCCATCCTCAAAATTCACACAGCGTTCATACTCAATTGCTACTATCCCTCGAGCATACCGACTTAACCGCAAGAACTCTACCTCATATTCCATCACTGTCTTATTCCCTTGGGTCAGGTTCAGAAATTCCCTTCTTCGAGCGTCCACATAACTTGCGCCCACATCTTTCTCTTGGAAAGCCACCTTAAAGAAATCCCCTGTCATTCGGTCGACCTGCTACCCTCTCTCACAGTGAGCCACCATTGGTAGGCCTCATCTCGCAGTAAGAACACTGCCCCTTTTAATTTTTGCTCCGTAGTACAGTCAAGGTTGTCCATTATCCATTCGGTAGCCTCTAACTAGTACTCCACCATATTTGGGGCTACTCTAGAAATACCCTTGAAAATTTTTGCTCCATTAGACCAGAGTCGCTCTGGAATTGACCCTTAGCCTACTGTTCCAATACTAGCTCCAACAACCCTCTCAAAAACGCGAAGCATCACTTGGGATAGGGCATCATCCCCAGCTACTCGATCATAAGACCCCGTCTCAGTTACTGGTGAGGCTAGTGCTTCCCTAGCAAACATATGGCCTGATGTCGACAATCCAGCCCGAACACTTCCTCTGCCTCTACCGCGGCCCCGAGTACCCCTTCCACAAGTACCTCTTGTGCTCATTTCGATATGTGCTCATTTTGATATGCACTTTATCTATTTTAAAACTCTTATGTATCAGATTATAATTTCAGTAATTATTAACAAAATGTGTTATAAAAAACAATCATTAGGGGTTTGTTTTCGTAGATCAAGATCTCACTACAGTTTTCAGTCTTCTACGATTTTAGTTTTCTATGTCTAGAGTTTCATAGTATAACAGTAATCAGAATTAGAGAACTTACAGATTTGGCGTCGGAGACTCGGTGTGCCACACTTGTTAATCTTCCCAAAACGTTTCAAATCCTTAGAATCCACATTCAGAAAAACTTTTCAAAAACCCATTCCATAGCCGAGTTTTGCAACCGGCTCTGATACCACTAAACGTAACACCCAAACTCGACCTACATGTTACGACCGAATTTGACGTGTCACATCGAAGTATTTTCAAAATCAAGCTTGTTGAGAGAAAATTGTTTTTAAATGATTGCCATGTTTGTTACTGTTGGTTTCTTAGTTAGTTAAAACTCCGCGGAAGCTACTCTAATTAATGTCATTTTGAAGTTTGAAAATGTGTGTTTGTCTTTGAAAACTGTTATTATTTTTGAAAACTTATTTGTATCAGTTTGGCAGTTTCAAAATAAGAAATTAAACCTAAATTAAAGAAATTAAAATTACCAGAGGCCTTATTACATAAATATCAACCTAATATAAAAATTTAAATAACTAGGTCTAAAATAAAATATTAGCGCATGTGTGGCCACCTCCGAGTCCCTCGCAGCTCCAAATCATATAAGGTTGGTGATTATCTGTACAGTTAAAAGAAAAGGGTGAGTTACAAGAACTCAGTGTGTAATCCCTTATCATGTAGTAACATTCTAGACCTGAGCCCAATATAGTATCAGTATGGTGCAAATATGCAACTCACCCCAATCCAGTCAACACACCACCCGTACCAACTAACACACCATGTGGGGATAAAATCGACCCACCCAACCAGTACACCAATATCGCAGCATAGCTGCCAGTAATAATAACGCAGCAGAACTGCCAGTAACAGTATATGTGGCAAAGCCACCAGTAATAGTATTGCAGCAAAGCTGCCAATATCAGTATCGCAGCAAAGCTGCCAGTAACAGTATTTGTGGCAAAGCCACCAGTAACAGTACACTTCCTCCATAACAGTATCCCAACCTCATGCAGTATGCCATGTCATAAATATCTCGTGTATACAGTATGTCCCACTCAGTACAGTCATATAATAATATACATTCTTCAGTCGGCTTACCTCTAGGGGTAAAATGGTAATTTTCATCTATTAGGCGTAAAATAGTAATTTTACCCTTTAGGGCTATTTTGCTCATTTTACCCATTTTAGGGTTTTAGTGCAGATCACGACCTCTCCGAAGGTCTACAGTCACCTTGAGTGACACAGATAATCTATATGGTCATAACGGTGTAAATGGGCCAAAAGCCCATTATTCAGTCCAAGTGGGCCCACACGCTTGTGTGGCGCAATTTAGCCTAAATTCAGTCACGACTATGCGAACTACATAACCCATTCTAGTTTCTGCCACTTTTTATAGATTTTATTAGTGTGGGGCCCACGAGCCTATTGGGCCCACACGGCCCATTACGGCCGAAGAGCACGAGAACGCTCGTGGTGGCCTTTACAGTCTATCGCCCATGATTGTGGGCTCAGTTTACCACATGGGCGATCGCATGCTCGTGAGGCCTCATATCCCAAAGTTTCGGCTTTTGCCGATTTGCAGAGGAGATAGTGTGGTTACACACCTGTTTACGAAATTGCTCTAAGTTCCACGAGCACCCAACCTTGTTTGAATGAGAGTGACTTTAGTCCCTTTACGATCGCTGTTCAGAATAGATCACACACCCTTGTTGATTTCCTATAATACAATCAAACTCTGATTAATGAGTGATAGGGCACATTCGGCCTAACCCCCAAAGAACATAAGGTAGCGTTTTTACCTTAACTGAACGTTGAGAATGAAGGTGTTACTCCTCCAAGACCGTTCACATTCCACCACTCATTGAGGAAGGCCCTAGAATCGTAACGAGTAAAGTACGTGAATGAGGAAATAACAATATGTTAATAAAAGGGGTATTCGACTTTGGAAAAAGAAAAGAAGGGCATAGGTGTATTCGGTTTTTTTAAAGAGAAAATGTAACAGTCCAGTTTAGACCCTAGTCGGAATAGTGGTTTCGGGACCAAAAATTCGAGTAAAAAAATATTTTAATATTATTTTCTGTGTCTACTGTATGTGATTAAGCATGTGTGAAAGTTTCATGAAATTATTTGTCTGTTTGTATGCTTAATTTGACATAAGGTCTTAATTGTGAAAGATGCAAAATTGTCATGCTATAAGTTAAAAGCACCTAAGTGTCATGTCTTTATAAAGTTGGTGGCCTTATGTTGTAATTAAACCATTAACATGGTTGATGGACATTAATAACCTTGAATTTATATATATTTTATATGTTTATTTAAGGTTAAATTAGTAAATGAATTGATAAAGTTAGTATAATTAAACAAAACACAAAAACAAGCCATTATCATCTTAGTTGTGTCGAAAGTGAAGAAAGGAAAAGCTAGGTTTTACATGTTCAACATTCGACCATGATCTAAGCATAAATCGAGTATGTTTTTTTGATCGGGTTTTGATAATTTCTACATTTTTGTAATCGTTGCTTAGTGTTCTTCAAAACCCATGCTTCAATTTTGTGAATTGGTGAAAGTTTTGAAATGTGTCATTGATGAATCCATGAGTTTTGTGATGTTTGATGATGAAATATGAAATATATGTGTTAGATTAACATATTTTATCTTTGGAGTTTTGATGATTTTGAGTATTTGGACTTAATTGAGAAAATAATATTTTGAAGAACTAAATTGTGAAATAAATGAAATGTATGGATTTATATGAACCACAAGAATATTCAACCAAGCATGGGTATAAGCAAATTATGTGTATTTTGTGATTTTGTGAAAAAGGGACTAAAATGTCAAAATGTGAAAATATGAGAGTTAATTTGTAAATTTCCCTAAATATGTGTTTTTGGATTGAATTGAATGAATTAGTTAATAAATAAGTTAAATTTCAATATGTATAGATCAAGAACCGAAAAAAACAGACTTAGATCGCGGAAAGTCGAAAGTAATTGAGTAGCCGAGTTCATTTATGTTATCCAAATCCGAGGTAAGTCTATATATAAATAAATGTATTTGTATTGATTTATGTATGTTCATATGAAATCTCATTGTGATGAATTGATCGTCGAAATCAGAGTATTAAATTTATAAAGAGAATGATCGAACCTAAACTAACTCTGACAACGATTTTAAGGCAAGCGCACCTATCGAACAATAGTATAGTTTAGGCAAGACCGGGATATCGAATCCCAAAGGAACCAAAAGTACTAATACTAACTCTCTTTCTATTATTTAGCCTAAGAATTAAGTGAATGGTTATCTAATCTAAATTTAACTATCAATTAAACTAAAGACGCAAAGACAAAAAGAATGAATTGGGGAAAATACTTGGAAGAAAAACTCAGTTGATTAAGACGACACCCTTAGGAAGAATCCACCTAGACTTCATTTGTTATCTAACTCTGAACCAGACGATTTATTCACTTGACTTGATCCATAAGACTCCCTAAGTTATATTAAACCCTCTCTCGAAGCGAATAACGTCTAACCCTAGGTTGATTAATTGAAATATCTTTCTAATTAAAACCCCTAAAATCGCATTAACTCGATCTATGGACTCCCATATTAGGTTTCACCCTAATCCGGCAAAATCTCGTCACCCTATCTCTAGGCGCGCGATCAACTCTGCTTAATTATGCTAGATCTACTCTTAAGCAGGGACTTTTGCTCCTCCACTTAAGCACATCATACTTGAATCAATATCCCGGAAATATCAACACAAGAATGAAGCACACATAATTAAGAACAAGTCAAATATTTATCATATAGTTCAGAAAACAATAACAAGATCTGTCTTAGGTTTCATCCCCCTCAGGTATCTGAGGGTTTAGTTCATATCAAATAAAGAAAACATCTCAGAAGAAAAGATAAAACAAAACATAAGAAATCCCTAAAACCACCTGAAGGAATTGAAGGAGAGATCCGCCGTCTTGAGTATAATTCCGGCTCCTAGAGATGGATCAACTGGCTATCTTCGAGTGATTCCCACAAATCTGATCTTTTCGGCTTGGATCCTTGGCCTAGCTAACCGCCCTCTTTAAGGTAATATTTAGGGGGTTTAGATAGGCTTTTGGACTGTGTTTCTTTGCCCCTAAATATCCAAATCCGAATGAAATTGCTCTTTGCCACGACAAGGACACGGCCATGGCACACGCCCGTGTGGATCATGGCCAGGCCGTGTTCAGACTTCTTTAATGAGGCACGACCGTGTGAATCGAGATTAGGCCATGTTTTAGTAGATTGACGTGCACGACCATGTTGGCTTAAGTCCAGGCCGTGTCGATTTCTTCTTTGGCCCAATTTGGTCCGTTTTAGGCTTGTTTCTTGTTCTTTTCATCCTCGGGTTCTTTCCTGAGTATAAGACATGAAAAGAAAAGATTAAGAGAACCTTTTTACATAAATCAAGGCTTAATTCATCCAAAAGCATACTAAATGTGGGCTTAAAATATGTTACTTTTACGGTTTATCAAATACCCCCACACTTAAGCTTTTGCTTGTTCTCAAGCAAAATTCTCAACTTACAATTAAAACGAACTTTCCATGATTCATAATTCCTACCGACAATGTCTAATCATAATTCATAGATAATTTATACATGGATAATTTAACTCAAAGAGTCCTAAAGATTCAAACAATATAAGTCATATATTTGTATTACGAAAACTTAGGTGTTTCCCCTTACCTGAATAATTACGTTTATTTAAAAACCTACAAGGACTGACATCCTCACTAAAGATTCATTCAACTCACTCAAAGTGTTTAAGGTTCAAAATTAAGCATTCAAAAGTCGAACCTGAAAAGTTAATCCCATAGGCTTGCCTAAAAATCAAATCTCCACCACTGTAAAATGAGATGATACACAAATCAAAATGTCTTTAACAGGGTTGTAACGGGGCTTCGGTTAAGGGTATGGTTATAGGCTGAATTAGAAGCTTAGAATCAAGACTGACCTGACAAATTACCTAACTAGGAACATTGAGACGATAATAAATATTACAACAACTAATAATAACCCTAATAATACGAGCTTTTTCTTTTGATAACTAAATTTTAACTGTATAAGCTCTCTATTCATAATACTAATACTGAATATACTTTGATTTTTTTAAGAACAAGTCAAATATTACATAATAAGTAATAAATCTATTACTTAAAATAAAGATAATAGCTAGGCAACAAATCAAATCAAATCTCGATATAAGGGTAGTCAAAAGGAATAGTGATAAAAAATACAAAGGCTTTGGGTTAACATTAGCGGGTGAGTCAATAAAAAGGGTTGTTAGGATCAACGGGGTTCACTAAGGGTTAATTGTGGAGGTAGGCTTTTTAGTGGAGTGAGTGGGTTAAAACCTATGTGCCTTTATCACTTCTGTATATCAAATCATAGGTGCAGTCTCAACATGTATAATCGAGGCAAGTTCTAGAATAACAGTTCAAAGTTGACACACTCATAATCAATAAAGTGAGCATGAAAAAGAATATACACTCTATAAGGCTCAAAATTTCACAAAAATTATGGGTGTTTTTGACATTATCCTTGTAAATTTCAAACTTCAAGGTAACATTCAAATTCAGGTAGACAACCTAGCAAAAATTTTAATTCTGAAAAATAGACTTATCATGCTTGATTCTCTAATATTCTTCTCATTTAATCATCAATGCACAATTGACTATGACTTACTCAGAAACATGTCAATAAAAATCATAAATCATAAGAAATTTCATCCTAATTGGTAATATAAGGAAATTACTTAAAAACAAGATTAAATTCAAGGATTTGAGAATTATGAAGAAAGTTAGGCACTTTCTTGAAATAACTATTCACCCCCCCACATTTAAGACATACATTGCCCTCAATGTACAAAGATAGATATTCAATTTAAGAGAGAGGGAGAGGTGAAACTTCCTAAATTTGGATGGTTTCTCGGAGTTGGAAGTCGATAGGGGTGATGGCTGCTACCGAGCTCTGTGCTAGATGAAGAAATTGGGGAGCTCGTAGAGAATTAGCCAGGAGTTATTAAGACACATTTGAAATAAACTACATATATAAATAAAGATAAGAAAGATAAAGAAAAAGAGACTAAGAAGGAAAATAAACTAAGACTAGAAGAAAAAAGGGCTTGAGAATCCTTATTGGTAGATGGTTCGTGAGGTGGGTGTGACTTCTAAGGCGACGGAGGTGCTGGTGGTGGCGGAACTAGCGTGATTCCCAAGCAGCCTTTTGAACTTCTCAGGCTGCGGTGGTGGTGGTCGTGGTTCCCAAGGTGTGATTCCCTAGCAGCCTGAAGAACCTAACATTAAGAAACTAAATTAAAGTAAACTAAATTAAGTATAAAATAGTCAAATAGAAGGAAATTGAAGCAAAAGAGAAAGGTAAAAGAAAAGATAAATGGTCTCAAAGACCCTTGGATTGGTGTTTGGATGAAGCGGCCGGCATGAACTTATATATATCGATCTCCATAAGGAGACTACGCTTGCTTTCTTCCGCTTCTTTGTCATGGCTTTGGTGTGGCTCAAGGGTTTAGAGACTTGTTATGGAGAGGAGAATTTGAGGAAAGGGAATAAGAAAAAAAGTGGCAAGTGGATGAGAAGGATGGGAAGGGGCTTGGTGTTTAAATAGAGGCTCAATTCTGGTACTTTCCCACGCCTGTGGATCGAGGGAGTGTCGTTTCACACGGCCGCCTCGCACGACTGTGTTTTGAAGCGTGTTGTTCCTCCATGCCCTATTTTCAGATTGCCAAGCCCGTTTTTGAGAAGTCAGTGTCGACCACGGCCGTGTCGCACGGCGTGGGATTTTGCCGTACCCGTGTGGAGTGGTTAGGTCCGTGAACTTCAAAAATTAGTTGAGTCTGATTTGTACCGCCTCTACCATCTTAGTACAAAGATTCTTGAGGTACACACGGCCATGGCCATGGCCGTGTCCAAGGCCGTGTGGCCTGGAAATCTATACCCTTGGTTATTTTAAAATTAGATGCTAAAAAGAAAGATAAAAGAAAGAATGAAATAGAAAAAATAAAAATGTAAAAGTTAATGGAGTAAGTACTCGGGTTGCCTCCCGAGAAGCGCTCGTTTATAGTCTTAAGCTAGACTTTCCTTGTGTTTGCAAAAATCAGGGTGGTTTAAAAGTTTGAATATCTTCCCTCATGTTATCAGTACTATTCTCACTATAAAGTTTAAGTCGAGAAGCATTTACCTTAAAAATGCCGAAGATAGGATTGCTTACTTCGACTGTTCCGTATGGGAAAATATTACGTACCTCAAGAGGAATTTCTTCATTCGTGTTCAGGTCTGATATGATGACGTGAGGATCTGCCTTATCTATTAGTACCTGGTCTCCTATTTTGAGGTGGTTTGATGTTCCTATGAGCTTTTCTGGAGGCTCTTTCAGTTTTTCTTCGTGCGGTTCCGGTTTCTCTTTAAAGCGCGTCGTCCACTTTTCTAATTTGTCGATCTTAAGGCTTCATTATTTGTGTGATCTTTCTGTGTTAACATGGGGGTCATGATTTGGCTCAGGTGTGTAATCTTGTGGCGTTTCCTGTGATGAAGCTGGAACAATCTGGTTATCAACTAAATTTGCTTTCTCACCTTTATCATTTGTTTTCCTGGCCGAGTCAAAAGCTTGTAGGCTGATCGATTCGTCACCTACTTGAAGTATTCATTCTATTGTGCTAACATCAATTTTTGTCCTAGCAGTTGCTAAAAAGGGTCTTCCTAAAATTAAAAGAATCGAATTATCCTCATCCATGTCTAAAACAACAAAATCTACTGGGAAAACGAATTTATCAATTTTTACAAGAACATCTTTGATAATACCCCTAGGAATTCTAACAGTTTTATCAGCTAATTGAATGCTCATCCTAGTTTGTGTGGGTTTCCCTAGACCTAGTTGTTTAAACATTTTATAAGGCATGACATTTATACTTGCCCCTAAATCAGCTAATGCATTATCAACAGTTAGACTACCAATTAAACATGGAATTGTAAAATTCCCTGGATCTTTTTGCTTTCGCGGTAGTCTATTCTGTAACATTTCTGAGCATACTGTGTTTAATTCCACATGTGATTCCTCATATATCTTTTGCTTATTTGTCAACAGCTTCTTTAAAAATTTTCTGGAATCTAGCATCTGTGAAAGAGCTTTAAGAAACGGTAAGTTAATATGTAATTTCTTCAAAATCTTAAGAAACTTACCGAACTGTTCCTCTGTATCGTCTTTCATTACTGCTTGGGGATATGGTATACAAGATTTGTACTCTTTGATTACCGGTTTTGGTTTGTTATTGACCTCAACCATATCTTCTTCTATCACCTTCTTTTGTTTTGAATTAGGCGTGTCTAACCCTTCACTATCTTGAGCTGTTATGGCTTGAACTTGCTCCATTGGGTTAGTCTCGGTGTTGCTCAGTAGTCTTCCCTGTGGTCTCTCAGAAATCTACTTAGCAAGTTGCCAGAATTGATCCTTGAATTCTTGTGACAATGCTTCAAGTTTTGTTTCCACCTTCTGAAAATGTGTTTCTGAGGCTGTTATGAAGTTTGTTAGCACCTCTTCAAGGTTCGGCTTCTTTTCCTCTGGGTAGGGCTGTTGTTGGGAGTTTTGGGATGGTTGTGATCTTTGATTTCTTGAACCACCCCATGAGAAATTGGGGTGGTTCTTCCAACCTGAATTATAAGTATTACTATAAGGGTTATTGTTAGATCAGAAATTATTACCCATATAGTTCATCTGTTCGCTCTCCATGCCCTGTCCGAAGGGTGGGTACTCAGGATTCACCACTCCTTCACTTGCGTCGCACTGCATAACTGGATATGCCTGCGAAAAACCATAGAAACTATCAAATTTTTTATGTAGCAATTCTACCTGATTTGATAACGCGGTTACTGCATCAATGTTGAAAACTCCGGCTGCTTTAGCTGGCCTTGTCCTTGTAATTTGCCACTGATAGTTATTTAGTGACATCTCCTTTATAAACTCGTAGGATGCTTCAGGAGTTTTGTTGTTCAGGGTTCCACCAGCGGCTGAATCGATTAGCTGCCTTGTTGAAGGGTTCACACCGCTGTAAAAAGTTTAGACTTGTAGCCACTGTAACATCCGGGTTCTAGGGGTTATGCATTTAGTGCATAACACAAGTGATGGTAGGCTTATGGTGTGTTTGGATGAGTTTTAAGGGGGTTTGGAGAACCCTAAAAGGTAGGAGAAGGCTTAAGGAATTATTGAAATTTTATTGTTAAGAAGGGGAGCTTGGCTATAGAGGTCTTAAGAGAAATTTTGGAGAAGATAAGACACAAGAATTGAGCTAGTAGAGTGGCAAGGGAGGCGCCACTTAGAGCATGGGGAAGTGACGCCTCAAGGAGCAAGGGGGGACAGGGTTCGAGCTGCAAAGGCACAAATTTGGCCTTTGTTTTCGCGTCAAGGAGGAGAGGAGTTGGGCAGGTTGTGGATGCTGAAAAGATGAGGTTAAAGACTTGGTCTTCTATTTTTGAAATTCGGCTAGGAAGGTAGGATGAAGGTTGGACTCATTCAAACTTTTTGAATAAGTGTCAAGGAGGAAAAATAGGAGGGAATTTTGGGATTTGGGAGGAGATGAGCTAGTGGCCGAATTTAGGGAGCTTGAGGAGGGCATTTTCGGCTTAGTGGAGTGGGTTTAGGTGTGTGCCGAAATCTAGTAGTATTTATAGGGGGTACTCATATTTTGGCCACCCTTTTTCTCCATTCATTCTCTCCTTGCCGAAAATTGGTTCACCCATTTCTTTTGTGCCGAATTATTGTGTTCCTTCCCTTAGTCCCTTGCCGAAGGTAAGTTAAAAGAAACCCTCTTTTTTCCTTTTTATTTCTTTGAAGCTAAAACCGAAGGTGGGCGTGACCTTTTGTGCATCTATTTCCTCTCTTCCTTCACACCTTTCTTTTAACTCTGCTTAAGCCGAAATCACCCCTAAAGCTTGCCATGGCCGAATATTCCAACTCCATCTAGGAATCATTGCCGAATCATTCAGTCTCTCATTCTCTCTGCTTTGTTTGCAAGTCCTTGAGGCCGAACCTTAATTCTTGTGGTGGCCGAGACGAAAGGGAGTGGTTATCAAGGTAAGGTTGTGATAACTCTTCGTTGTTTTGGGATTCATGTCTTGGTCGAATGGCCCTAAGATTTCTCTAAAATGCTAAGGCCGATTGCAGGGGAGGAGAGCCTAACGCAGGAGACCTTTCCGGGAGACGTATAGTCAGCGTTTGCAGAAGTGATCTACCGGAATTTGGAGTCTTGAGGTTTGTAGGAGCAGCCGGGATTCAAGTGTGTTTTGGTAAGAAATATTTAGTAAGATTCGGTACTTAGATTTATGACTTGGAGGTTTAACCGTTTGACCTGATTAAGTGTATTGATGGAGGCAAATATCACTCAAGGAGGGCAAGGGAAAGTCCCTATTCCGAAGTTTAAGAAAAGAGCTGTCTCGGCGGTTCGGGATCGGCCACCGGTGTGTGGGCCAGCGGCAGGAGAAAACTATAGGCAGATAGCCGTAGTCTCGCTTAGCGATAGCGTAGGGATCGAGAGTTTAGAACTTCAAGTAATAAGGTGCGTAATTATCGCACTGTTTCTCCTGAAAATTGTGTATTGATGTATATACTTGTGTATGATGTGTGGTAGCCGTCAATAATGGCTTAAGTGGTGGATACCCATGTTGGGGTAATCGGTTAACAGGTTAGTAGTATGTGTTATTAAATTATTTATGGTGTATGTGTGATATGGTAATAAGCATGTGATGTATATTCACTCTATATGTTGATTTGACATGGTACATTTACATATATGCATGGGGATTGGATTTGATCGAGGAATGACGGAGTGTACATATTTATGTACGTGGTCTAATGTGAGCCTCGTGTTACATTAGCGCTTGATGATTAGCTGTGTGCTTATCAAGGGAAATGTTGGCTAGGTGCCCATTTCGGCGGTTGATAGCTATGTGCATCACCGTAGACGGATTAATATTGGGATCACTCATGTAATCGGTGGCTCAGCCACGGCCTTGAGCAGCAAGTCTGCCAAGGTAAGATATATGGATCACAATGTGATCAGTGGTGGATTAGCCACGGCCTTGGGCAGGGAGTCTGCTAAGGTTGGAGTAACGAATGGACCCTAGGTTGGGTTGGGCTTCGTAATTGCATATTTAATGAATGGACTGTGTGGATATGGGCTAAGCCCATACGTGTGGAAACATGTGTAATGATTATGCACTGAGTCTGTGGACTCACCCAATTTTCCTTAACCATTTCAGGTGATGCGTAAAGTTTGGACCGGGTTGGGGAGGATACAAGGTGGTCCATGCAGAAGAAGATGTTTTGGTTTTTTTTATGCATTTTTCATATTAAGTACTTTGTTTAAGTATTGAGTGTAATAAGGGCCTTATTATTATGTTGGTATTATTTTATTATTATGGCTTGATTAAATTACCATGTGCAAATGATTTTATTTTTAGCAACTTATTTATTCAAATTATATATATATATATACAATAAAGATTTTATTCGAATATTTTGTAACATCAAAGTTTTACATATAATTTCAAATGGACATGGTTTTCAAAAGATGACAAATTTTCATGTTTTATCATAAGTCAAAAATATTTTCAACCGTTCTTCCACAGTGGCATTTCAAATTCGGTCGTAGTGAATGGGCCGGGTTTGGGATGTTACAGCCACAATGGTAGTCTGTGGTGTGGGCACCTCCTTAAGAGATCCCTGTATCTCTTCCATGCATCGTATAATGTCTCTAAATCTATCTGCACAAAAGAAGAGATATTATTCCTTAATTTGGCCGTTTTGGTCGGTGGAAAATATTTTAGTAAAAAATTTTCGGTCATTTGATCCCATGTAGTGATTGATCCTCGTGGAACAGAATGTAACCACTGTTTGGCTTTATTTCTCAGGGAAAAGGGAAATAACCGAAGATGGATGGCATCATCAAAAACGCCATTTATCTTGAAGGTGTCGCAAAATTCTAGGAAATTTGCTAAGTGCGTGTTAGGATACTCATCCTGTAAACCATCAAACTGAACAAACTATTGTATCATCTGTTTAGTGTTAGTTTTCAGTTCAAAATTATTTGCAGCAATAGTAGGCCTAACAATACTAGACTCAGTTCTTGTTAAACTAGGTTTAGCATAATCATACATAGTACATGGAGCATGATGTTCGGCCATCTCTGGAGGTGGCGGATTACTTTCAGCCATCTCTTCTGTGGTATTTATTTCGGCTTCTTGCTCTTCGTCTATGTAGTTTAGGCTTCGCCTTATCTCTCTGCGATTTCTACGAACAGTACCTTCAATATCACTATCATAAAGTAAAGGTCCTATTGGGTTCCTTCTAGTCATAAACTAGAGGTACCTGAAAAGGACAAAAGAAAGAAAGAAAATTTAGAAAAATTAAAATGTAGGCTAAAGATAAAAGTAAATTGCGGAAAATAAAATAATGGCTAAAGTAATAAAAATTAAGCTTTCTTAATATTTTAGTTCCCCGGCGACGGCGCCAAAAACTTGATCGTCGAAATCAGAGTCTTAAATTTATAAAAAGAATTATTGAACCTAGAAACTAACTCTGACAACGATTTTAAGGCAAGCGCACCTATCGAACAGTAGTATAGTTTAGGCAAGACCGGAATATCGAATCCCAAAGGAACCAAAAGTACTAATACTAACTCTCTTTCTATTATTTAGCCTAAGAATTAAGTGAATGGTTATCTAATCTAAATTTAACTATCAACTAAAATAAAGAGGCAAAGACAAAAAGAATGAATTGGGGAAAATTCTTGGAAGAAAAACTCAGTTGATTAAGACAGCACCCTTAGGAAGAATCCACCTAGACTTCACTTGTTATCTAACTTTGAACCAGACGATTTATTCACTTGACTTGATCCGTAAGACTCCCTAAGTTATATTAAACCCTCTCTCGAAGCGAATAACGTCTAACCCTAGGTTGATTAATTGAAATCTCTTTCTAATTAAAACCCCTAGAATTACATTAACTCGATCTATGGACTCCCATATGAGGTTTCACCCTAATCTGGCAAAATCTCGTCACCCTATCTCTAGGGACGCGATCAACTCCGCTTAATTATGCTAGATCTACTCTTAAGCAGGGACTTTTGCTCCTCCACTTAAGCACATCATACTTGAATCAATATCCCAGAAATATCAACACAAGAATGAAGCACACATAATAAAGAACAAGTCAAATATTTATCATATAGTTCAGAAAACAATAACAAGATCTATCTTAGGTTTCATCCCCCTCAGGTATCTAAGGGTTTAGTTCATATCAAATAAAGAAAACATCTTAGAAGAAAAGATAAAACAAAACATAAGAAATCCCTAAAACCACCTGAAGGAATTGAAGGAGAGATCCGCCGTCTTGAGTATAATTCCGGCTTCTAAAGATGGATCAACTGGCTATCTTCGAGTGATCCCCACAAATCTGATCTTTTTGGCTTGGCTCCTTGGCCTAGCTAATCGCCATCTTTCAGGTAATACTTAGGGGGTTTATATAGGTTTTTGGAATGTGTTCTGAAACATCCCAAACACGGCCCACGAGCCTCGACCAGATTTGGTATGTTCCTCGAGTAAAACGGTTCAAATTCATTTGTTCTTTGGAAAACTTTGATTTGAGTTCAAGTTGGAAACATCGTTATTTTCAAAAGATCGTTTTGTTAAACTTCGGTGTTATATTTCGAAACTATTAGTTACCGGTAAAAATCGAGTATTTAGAGTTTACTATTTAAATTAAAAATCATTTGTATTTAGGTGACAAAACAATTGTCTTTTATTTTTAAGAAAAGTTACTTAAACTTTAATTTGATAAACATTCGTATCGTAATAAAGTAGTTAAAGTGCATGCATAAGCATGTCATACTAGCGACCTTATTACATCAAAACAAAACCCGAATAAATTCAAAATACTTAGAAATAAAAAGTCCCAAAATCAAAATAAAGTCTGAGATGAACATGGCCACCCCTAAGCTCCTGCCGACCCGGTCCATTACTGAGCGTCACCAGAAAAATATCCCACAACGGGGTGAGTCAAACAGACTCAATGTGTACATCCAACACTAAGTCCTAATGATTCAGGCATATCAAATCATGCATATACATATCACAATTTTCAAATAATGATGCATTCCCAAACCCAATCCTAGATACCATCCGCTACACATCACTCGTACCGACCATCACACCGTGGGGACTACTAAGTCGACCCTCCATCCGCTACACACCATCGAAGGCAGTCGCTGCAGACGACGTGCTCATCGCCCTTATAAATGTTGTGGCAAAGCCACCAGATGATAATACGTGACATAAGTCACCACATTCAGATTTTGTGACATAAGTCACCACATTCAGATATTTGGTATAAACCACCAGATCACTTCCCCTTTTCATACAACCCATATGCCCCATGTCATACAACTCATGCAATTAACTTGCCATATTCCTTATTCACATTCTTATAATTTCATATATGTGCCATAACAGATCATATCATACTCATAGTAGGAGTGGGTAACGTACCTGAGTACTTTGTACCATTGCATGGTACTTTAGCCATATTCTTACACTTTCATATTAACACATTTATTAAACATAACCATAAAATCTATTAAGGCATAGTGTGGGGTACACACCTGATTCACTTAGCGAGTTCACTGAAATCCCGAATATCCCGATCTAAGCTTTAGATCTTTAATTCCTATATTCGGCCAATACCAAGTATTTTAGCAAAAGCCTATTCGGCTAAATAACCAAATCCCGAAGGATTATTGCGATAAAATCCTTACATAGCTGCCGACTTTACTACTAACCAAATCCCGAAAACTTGGTGATACCTCTTCTTGCAATCGGTTAGGCACTAAAACAGTTCACAAATTAGCTTTTGGCTTTTAAACAAATAAGAAACAAATCTAAATACTAAAATAGGGCCTTGGCCGAATGTGTGTGTGCACTTACCTTGCGATTTAAATCCCGAAAGTGGTCTCTTGGCTATGAAGATGTCGAGATCCCTATAGATATAGGTTAGATTCGGTTCTAATCACTTAAACACAATAAAATGGCCTATGGCCGAATATCATCCAATGCTTACCTTGAATCTTTAAAATCCCGAAGACCTCACCTAGAAGTCGGCTATGTTAGCAATCCCGAAAGATCCTTCCAAATTTCAGCAACAAGAATATTAATGGGATTAGTCCTTAACTTTCGGCTAAAAGAAAAAAAGATTAAAGATCGAATAACAATTGATCTTACCCTTAATGTTGTAGTCGACTACTCCCTAGCTTGAATCCACAGAGAAATTCGGCTATGGCCTAAATATGAATCAATTGATTTCGACTTTTGATGAACACTTAGAGGGTTTCGGCTTCAACAAGAATGAAAAGAGAGGGATATGAGCTTAGGGAGAATCGACAAAGGCTTAGGAGGATCCTATTGTTAGCTTTTGGATGCTTTGAAGAATACGGCTAGAAAAGAAAATTTTTGAGAAAAGGAGAGAAAGGAAATTCGGCCAGAGAGATGAGAAAATAAAAGAAAACAAGGAAAAAGATGAATACTCTTCTGATAAATTTGGCTACCTACTCAAACACTAGCCTCACCTTGTTATTCTCCTATTTTATCTCTTATCCCCTTAATAAAATTAATCCATCATTTATCCATTATCTAGCCGAATTTTAAAAGGAGTAATCCTCATCCCTTTAGTGCCTTAGTGCCGTCCATCTCCTTTGCTCCTTGCAGCAAAAATAAAACTCCTTTTTACTTCCCTTGTGACTCGAACCTAGGCCCCCCTCCTTACAGCTTATGGCGTCACTTACTAGGCCTTAAGTGGCGCCTTGCAGCCACTTTACCAAGCCCATTTCCATGTCATATTTTCCCTACTATTTCTCTTAAGGCCTACTCTGCCTAGCTTCCTCTTTTAAACTTAAAATCAAATAATTTCTAAGCTAATCCCCTGCACACTAAGGTTCACAAAATTCATACAACACATTCATAACATATAAAAGCATGCTACTTCATACAATTTAGTAATAATGCATAAGCCATAATCCAGGATTTTACATGTTCCTTTGCCCCTAAATATCCAACTCCGAATGAAATTGCTTTTTGCCATGACAGGGACAAGGCCATGGCACACGCCCGTGTGGATCATGGCCAGGCCGTGTTCGGACTTCTTTAATGAGGCACGGCCGTGTGAATTGAGATCAGACCTTGTTCTAGTAAATTGACGTGGCACGACCGTGTGGGCTTAACTCCAGGCCGTGTCGATTTCTTCTTTGGCCCAATTTGGTCCATTTTAGGCCTGTTTCTCATTCTTTTCATCCTCAGGTGCTTTGCTGAGTATAAGACATGAAAAGAAAGGATTAACATCACCTTTTTACATAAATCGAGGCTTAATTCATCCAAAAGCACACTAAATGTGGGCTTAAAATACGTTACTGTTACGGTTTATCATGAATGTATACGAGAATGATAGTATATCAATTCTGAGGAAATATCGACAATGTATCAATGTCAGAGAAGCCCCGTACGAACCTAGGAATAGATAGGATTACATATGTCATGACATAGGTTTCCGATATGTTAGATCTTGTAAGACCACGTCTGGGACG
This sequence comes from Gossypium australe, assembly GCA_005393395.2. NCBI lineage: Eukaryota > Viridiplantae > Streptophyta > Magnoliopsida > Malvales > Malvaceae > Gossypium > Gossypium australe. Next base: position 72,751,178 of record CM016623.1, on the reverse strand, counting down.
TTGGATTGATTCGAGATTTCATGTAAGACCACGTTTGAGACGTTGGCATCGATATGAGATTTACGTGTAAGACCATGTCTGGGACATTGGCATTGTATTTGATTCGTGTAAGACCCTGTCTGGGATAGTGGCATCGGTATTTGAGTACATATAAGACCACGTCTGGGACGTTGGCATTGTGCGACTATTTCGAGTACTCTGAGTATCCTATTTAGTTCTGAACGGTTCAACGGGCATATCCGAGAAAAGATAGACTATGTGAAATGTATAAACGATTCATGTACGTTTGAAAAGTACACTATGTATGTGTATGAAAGGTAAGTGTTTATATGAGCTTACTAAAGCGAATATATGTATAGATTTGATGAGATAATATATGGTACATGTTTGAATAAACTATGAGTAAAGTGATACTTTGAGCTATGAAATGTGGGTAAGTAATGGCTAAACAAATGAGCCAAAGGATATGTGATGAATTTGCAAATAAGAAACATTAATTTCATTGTATCAATATGGTTATGTGCATTTTATGTTAAGTTTATTTGTATATGGCTTACTAAGCTTTTGAAAGCTTACTTTGTGTGTGTTTGCTCTGTTTTATAGATCGCCAAAGCTACTGAAGGCTCGAGGAATCATCAAGGATCGTCATCACACTACTCAATCTTATTTTGGTACCCTTTTTGGAAATGTATATACTAGAATATGGCATGTATAGGCTACTTACCTTGAGTTATGTTTGAAATATGTGTATAGCTATGTGATATGGCTAGTTAAATGGTTGTGAAATGAAGGAAGAGTCATGCTATATGATGTTTGGTTTTGGTATAATTCCATGGATATGAAATGGTCAAGGTAATGATAAGCTTGTTGATTCAAAGTCAGTATATATGTTTGATGAATTATGGTTATGATAAAGTGGTAAGTTGTAGATGAATCATGCTTGGTTTAATTGTGAATTAGTTGAGCTAATTGGCATAAAAGTTGGTCTATTTAGAAATGAGATTGAATGGGATGATATGATGATCATTTGGTGTGCTTTTGGTTGCCAATTGTGTTTAGAAATATGCTTGTATGTGCTTGTAGGGATGACCCAAAGTGTGGGTGGAATTTTGGCCTTGGAAATGGCCTATAGTTGCCCACACGGTTGAGCACATGGGCGTGTGGCTCGACCGTGTCCCTCGTGGTTGTAATTCAAAACAAGTCAGACTCGACCACGGGCAAGACACACGCGCGTGTGACTGGCCGTGTGGATCAAGTCAGTAGCGACCACGGGTAAGGCACACGAGCGTGTCCATGGATGTGTGGACAAGTCAGTATGTATGCCTTGTTTTGACATGGCTTAGACACACGGGCATGTCTGAGGTCGTGTGAGGCACACAACTTGCCCACACGGGTGTGTGACCTTTGTATTGAAAATATTTTAAGTTTCCTAGAATTTTTGTATGTGTTCGATTTAGTCTCGGCCCTATTCTAAAGCATGTTTAAGGTCTCGAAGACCTATTTAAGGGACACTTTATTGTGATTTGTCGAATTATGTTTTGAAATGTTCGTAAAAGTTTTCTATTTTTCTGTAATGCCTCTTAACCTAGACCGGTGATGTTACGGGTTAGGGTGTTACAGAAAAGTAGGGGATAGATTTAATCCAAAGGTGAAGAGTAAGAACAATTACCAAAAATCAGAACCTTTGCAGCAGATCGACGTTGAGAGGGATTAACAACAGTGATATACGACCAGACTAGAATAGAAGAATCAAGAGCGAATGAACAGAAATTAAAGAAGCAAAAGTGAAGGTTCGGCTATGAGAGAAAGAAAATATCAAAGATGAGGAGAAAGAATGACACGAGTTATTAGTTTCGTCGTACAGAGAAAACTAGAGAGAACCCAAAATGCAAAAACTGAAAAACCCCAAATTGTCAGCAAGGAAATTCGGCAACTCTCCTATCAACACCCTAAAAACTGAAATAGAGAAATGACTAAAGCCGAAATTGCTCCATATTTTTCCCTAGCCGAATTTTCCAGTAGAGCTTTAGAGTCCCAATCGGTCTCAACACCTTACCAACCTCCCATTTCAAAATTCCTTGATTTTCTCCCCAATCTCCTCCTTGACTTGCTCCACAAAACCCTCCAAGACCAATTCAAACTTCACCTTACAGAGTTTCAATCTAACTCCACTTCTCATGCTGCTAGAAAATAAAATAAATACTCCCTTGTGCATCATGAGACTCGAACTCGAGCTCCCTTGCAGCCTTAAACTCGCCACTTAGCACTGGACTACAAGTTCTTTTGTGTCATAAAACAAGCACTATTATTAATAAGGCCTAAGTGCCAGTGTCCAGGTTCATTTGAGAGAAAAACTACAAATTCTGCAAAAGTCAAGACTTGAGCCCAGGCAACCCAAACACCCCCATACACACCCAAATCACTTAGCCATTAAAGCAAACAAGTTTCTTGTGTCAAAACATGCAAAATTAAAGACCCTATATTTTTGGGGCTTTACAGAGTTGTATTGAGATGCAAGCTATGTCAATATGCAAGCTACGAAAACACGTGTCTTGTAGCAAAAGTGCAAGTTGTACTGTTGTAGTATCCTAGAGACTGAGTAATCAAAGTATGTTGAAATCATTTTAGACTCCCCAGCTAAAGAAATTGAGGGAGTTTTACAATCGTTTCACCTCTCATTCAGGGTATTTTGGAGGAGATAAACTGAGATCGAGTAATCTGAGACCCTAGAGTATGATAGTAGCCAGCGTTGGTAGTGTTTGTAATGCAGGCAAACCTATTTGTGATCATTGCGGGAAACCTCACGGAGGCGTATGTTGAGTTAAAAGTGGTGCTTGTTTTCGATGTGGTTCCACTAAGCACTTTTTGAGAGGATGCCCAAAGAAGTCGTGCAATATTGCTAACTAGGCTGGTAGACTGATGTCTGCTTCTCAAAAAAGTGTACGGTTAGGATAGAACAGTAACACTGGAGTAACTCGAGGTGGGGCCAAATATTCGACTGTTGGATCTGAGGATTGTGTGTCTGCTAGAGCCTAAGCCATTCAAACCCTGGAGGAAGCTTCTGCCCTAGATGTTATTACTGGTACTTTTCTCTCTTTGATGCTACTGTATATATTTGAAAGAACCCAGTTTGAAAATGGTCTTCTTGCACAGTGAAAAATTTAAAATTGACCCAATTTGTGATATTTATAGCAATAAACCTTAACTAAATCCATACCAGTGATTTTGGATAACTGTGTAACAGTTCGATTTTGACCATAATCGGAACAGTGGTTTTGGGACCACAAATCCGAGTCTGAAAAATGTTTCAAAATTATTTTATATGTTTATTATATGTGAATTTGCTTGTGTGAAATTTTTGTGTTTTCATTTCATCGTTTGAGCGCTCAATTTAATAAAAGGGCTCAATTGCGTAAAATGAAAATTTAGTGGTTAAATTCAAAGGGGCCGAATAATGGTTGTTCTTTTAATATGGATGTTTTATGTTGTAATTTAGCCAATAATAAAGGTAGTGGATGGCATTATGGTTAATATATAGTTTTTATATATATTAATTATAAAAGTTAAAATCATAAATAACATAATATAATGTTATTATAATAAAACAAACATAAATTAAAAGCCATGTTTTTCATCTTTCTTTGAACTGAAACAAAAAGGAAAGAAAAAGAAATAAGAAAGCTTAGAGTTCGGCCTTTGTTCAAGCAAATTGAGGTATGTTTCGGTTTCAGTTTCAGTTTTTGATAATTTTTACGTTTTTATAATCGTTGCTTCGAATACTACAAGACCCATGCTTGAATTTTTGAATTTGATGATGATTTTGAGTTTTGCCATTGATGATAGCTTGTTATTTTTGTTGTTTGATGATGAAATATTAAAGATATGTGAAAGATTAACATGTTTTGTCTTGGAATTTTTGGTGAATTTGAGTAATTAGGGTTAAATTGTAAAAATAATATTTTGAGGGACTAAAATGTGAAATAAATGAAATGTGTGGACTTAGATGGACTATAGGAAGATTCGGCCTAGCTATGGTATATGCAAATTTTGTGTATTTTGTGTTTTATGCAAGAGGGACTAAATTGCAAAAAGTGTGAAATGTCAGGGGTAAAATGGTAATTTTTCCCATTTATGTGTTTTTGGATTCAATCAAATGAATGTGTGTTTAAATTAATTAAATTTGAATTTATTTAGATCAAGAACGAAAGAAAACGAAATTATATCAAGGGAAATCGAAAGTAGTCGAATAGTCGATTATACCGTTCGACAACATCTAAGGTAAGTCTATAAGCATTTAAATGTTGTTCAATTGAGAATATATATAGGTTATGTGATGAATTGAATTATTCGAATATATATATATGTGTGTGTGTGCTTTGGCCGAATGTGATTTTGAGACAGGGAACTATGATTTGAGTTCGATTCGATCGAGATTCAATGTCCGAAAGTCATGTATGAACCCTAGGAATAGATAGGATACATATGTCATGACATAGGATTTTCGATATGCGTTATCGTGTAAGACCACTTTTGGGACGTTGGCATCGACTTGTGTTTGCGTGTAAGACCATGTCTGGGACATTGGCATCGTTATGTGATTACATGTAAGACCACGTCTGGGATGTTGGCATTGTACGAGCTTCCGACTATCCTGTATCCTTTTTAATTTCGAACGATTCAACGAGCAATGTTAAGCAAAGACCGAATGTGAAATCGAATAAAAAGGTTCAAGTATGTGCTTATCCTAAGTTTTGAAAATAAGGTAAGTTGGATGTTAAATTGATTGCATAAATGTTTAAGTTATAAATGTGAATTATGTGTATGCATATGTGATTGTGTATATTCGGCTAAATGAGGTATATGTGATATTAGTAGTGAGATTTATATATATGTTCATGTGTAATTATGCATTTATTCATATGATATATGTATGTATGATTAAAATGATAAGTTTGTATTTGAGGATATGTATATTCGGCCTTATTAACTTAGTGTTAATATACAATCGTTGATATAAATGTTTGCTTATGACTTACTAAGCTTAAATAGCTTACGGTGGGTGTGTTTTTGTTTACCTCTGTTTTATAGATTTTGGAGTCACGTTACGAGCTTGGGGATCGTCAGCAAAGCCTATCACACTATCGACAGTTTTTCGGTATTATACTAAGTTGAATTTGGGCTTATGGCATGTATAGCATAGATGGAATGTTTGATTTTGGAACATGTATATATATATATATAGCCATACGAAAATGGCTTGATCACTATGTTTAAGTTCGTTTTTATGTGTACTTGGTTAAGTGCTTGATATGTTTGGTTTTAGTAATTTGGCCTTAGCTTATTATATGCAAAACATGGTTGCTATGTTTATGTTTGTGTGTATGATCTCGGTTAAGGTGAGTTTATGTATAACTTTTTTAATATGATTTGCTAATGATAGTTGAATTAAGTTATGTGATTCGGCCATAAGGTAAATGATACATGTTTGATGTATCTAGTAAGAATAAATAATGCTAAGTTTTCATTATATGGAAGTTGGAAGTTAAAGCTATCTATAATTCGGTTTGGAAGTATGATTAAAGGATATTTATATGTTCGAATGTGTATAGGATATTTTGATTCGGTTTGTAATGACAATGTATGCACCTTTATTATGCTTGTATGGTTGGCTTTATAGGTTTGGTTGTTTTGGTAAGTTATGAATATGTTTCATGATTGTTTAGGTACATATCCAAATGGCAAGTGAAATAGTATGGTTTGGTTACAATATTTGGTGCATTATGATATGCATATGATATTGATAATGTTATGACCGAATCAATGATTAGTTAATAGGATAAAATGTGTAGTTTAGGTATACTAATATACATATGAAAATGTGGTGTACATTGAAATGTTATTTATATGAAAATGTTAAATGTGACTCATGGTATAAAATGATTCGGTTGGTTTAATATGCACATGTATTGAACTAACATGATTGGAAATTAGCTTATGTTAAAATTGTTTTGATTTATGTTCAATATATGTTATATAATGATATATGTTGGGATATGTTTTAAATGTATAAATGCCGTGAGATGCTAAGTATATTATTAATGGAATGTTCATTAAGTTAGGTTATTGGATATGTAATATTTTGTGCATATTCAACTTTACGGGTTGCTATAAAAATTTGGTTATAATGTGCTTGTTTATTCGGTTATGAGATGAACTAAAATGGCTAAGTATATGGTTTGGTTGGTTTCGTGTATGTGAAATAGATGCTATGATATGTCTTGATGTTCGAAAATGATTAAAGAGGTTTTAGTGAGTTGCGCATGAATTAGTAACGTATTTGAATATAATTGACCTATTGATAATGTTTTAAAATGTTCTATGAATGAAATGGTATATGTTTGATTCTTAAAATGCGCATGTTTGGAGGTAACATTTTTGATAATTAGTTTATAAAATAATTGTTTTGTTATATGCTCAATATATGTTATGTCATGTTATATGTTTAAATTAAAAATTTTAATATGCAATTGATAGGAACATAGTAATAATAAAGTTCGAAATTTGAATAGGATAATTATATTGATGTGACTAATTTATGAAGTATGAAAGGGAATGAATGCATGTACTAAGTTGTGTTATGTTCAGTAATGCCTCGTAACCCTAGTCTGACGACGGATATGGGTTAGGGGTGTTACAAACTGGATCCTTGATGTTTTTTGACTTTCACTCAAACAATATTATCTGCTATTCTCGTACCAGGAACTGCTTCGAGTGTGGGCTCGAACCAATTGAATCAAAATATAGAACTAGAAAAGATTTTCCTTTTAGGGTGAAAACAAAAATTCTCTTTTCTTGTAACACCCCAAACCCGGCCCATACGCCACGGCCGAATTTAGAATGCCACTGCGGAAAACGTTTGAAAAGATTTTAACTTAAAAGTAAAAACATAAAAATTTGTTGTCTTTACTAAAACATTGTATAATTAAAATTCCAAATAAATTTAAGTTATTACAAATTCTTCGATTTAAAAACTGTAACATATATTTTAAAATATAAGTTGCTAAAAATAAAACATTTTCAAATAATAATATAATCGACAATCCAACTTAAAACATAATAAAAATCCTTAAATACTTAAAGTGGCCCTTATTACAATAAATAACCTTTCATAAATAAAATGTGTAAAACAAATAAAATATCTTCTGCATGGGCCACCTCGTATCCACTCCTACCTGGTCCAAGCTTTATGCATCACCTGCAATGTTGGTAAAAATTTGGGTGAGTCATACAGACTCAGTGTGTAATTAGTCCACTGAATTCCACCCACATGTGGGCTTAGCCCACAACCACATATCATATCACAATTCAGATAGTCGAACAACTTACTCACATCATTTCCACAATTGGGCCTTGGCCCATATAATCACTTAATTTCACATATTGGGCTTGGCCCATTTCCACATCAACCCACATTTCACACATGATTATGCAAAGCAAATGCACCCAACCCAGCCTAGAGTCCATCCGTTACACCTACCTCGGCAGACCTGCTGCCCAAGGCCGTGGCTAATCCACCGATCAACTAAGTGATCCCACATATCTTACCTTGACAGACCTGCTCCCCAAGGCCGTGGCTAAGCCACCAATCACCTGAGTGATCCCACATTTCTGATTCCACGAGGTGACTCGAGGTCATCCTCAATCCATGGTGATGCACACAGCTATCATCCGCCGAGATGTGGCACCTAGCCAACACCTCCCTTGATGAAGCACACAGCTAACATCAAGCGCCAATGTAGCACAAGGCTAACATCAAACCACGTACATAAATGTACACCCTTTCCTTCGATAGTCACATTCACATCCCATCCCATGCACATGCAACATACGATAATGTCATAACATAATAAAATAATGCATGCACATGCTATTCAGCACACAATCATATTCTCATTGGCATATTCACATTCTTAATAATTAACACTGACCTGCTTTACGATATACCCCTTAAGGGTATCCATTCATAATCGCCACTGCACATATTAGCATTTACACAACACATACAATATAACATAAACCCGGAAAACAGTGGGTTAATCACACACCTTACTATTAGCGAAATCCCTAGCTACTCGAATTTAACACGATCTCAGAACGTGGTTTTTCCTCCTCCCTTATTGCCGATTTGGTCTCCCACCAAATCCTGAAATTCTATATGCCATTGTTAGAATCGACTATACACAATAAATCCATGAAGATGGCCCTTGGCCGAATACCACATCACTTACCTTGACCTACCTTGATTACTTCCAATCCCGAAAGACTTCTTTGATGCTCCTTACTGTCACTATTCAAGCACCCTCAGAGAATCGGCTTCTAGCTCCCAAAGAGAAAGAGTTTCGGCACCTTAATAAAGAAGAGAGAACACGCCAAAGTGGAGGGAGTTGAATGCTTAGAGGATTCGGCTATGGTGTTTCCTTAAAGTTTCAAACAAAGACAAAAGAGAAAGAGGCTATAGGGTTCGGCCAAGCCTTACCAATGGTGATGACATACACGGCTACCAAAAGGAAAAGAAAGAGTTTGGGAAAGGAGATAGATTCGGCCAAGCTAGCAAATAGAGAGAAAAAGAATGAAATACAAATGGTCCTAATGCTCTTTGAAGTTTCGGTCAACAATAAAAGAATAGGCAAGCCGAAACTAAATGGCTTTCTCAAAAAGAAAACGGCACAATGAGAGAATGAGAGGAACAATTTTCGGCACAAAGAAAATAAAATGAAGAAAAGAAAAAGAACACAAGTTGTATTCCTAGTGATTTTCGGCACAACTGAATAAGATGAGAAAGAATCAATTTTGGCACACCTATCCTACTATTACCAAAACCGAAAATGCTACCCCCAAGAGCCCTATATTCGGCCATTACTCCTTCCCCTATCATGTCCCATTTTTCTCTCCTCATTTAACTCTTATCCTATCATTTCCCTTAATTCTTCCTATCATATCCCTTAATTCTTCCTAATCACATTCAAAATTAAGCCAACCCCCCTAGTCCATGAAACCGTCCATGTTCATGGACAAAATGCCATTAAAAAGTTTCCAAACCTCATCCCTTAATCCATGCCTTTTGTCCCCTTATCATACCATATTTTCTTGATTCCATACCTTAAGTAATAACTTGCCTTATTCCCTTAATCTACTATCCATAAATGATAAAGTCCAACCTTATCTTAATTAAAGTTTGACCAACACATGCCATATAAAAACAAAAATAAAAATCACCCTATTGCCTTCCATGGGATTCGAACCTAAGACCATTAGTACACTCCACACTCCACTTGCCACTTTACCAATTGACTCCTTGTGTCTAAATCCTCCAACAAATTTTCTTAAGGCCTATCTTGACTAGCTCCCTTTTAAGAATAAAAATCTAATATTTTTCTAAAGCATTCCCTTACATTCTAAAATTTTAAAAAACCCTTAAAACATATCCAAACACACACTAAGCCCACTATCACTTGAATTATGCATAAACGCATAACCCCTAAATCTAGGATATTACATTTCTTTAATAGAAATTGGTAAAAATGTTATTTTGAAAAATATGTTTATAAGTTGAGAATAAATTCTCTTTATATTTCAGTAGAATAATAATCTCTCAAAAGTTATGTTAATAGCTCTACTGGGGCCACCCATTTATAGGAAGAGAAGGTAGAATTTTTGTAGAGTTGTAGAGGTTTATTTTAAATAAAAAACCAACATCCTACTTAGAGTAGGAGAGGGGTGAATGTCTCACCCTTGTACTTCTACTAGGATTCCTGCCTTCATGTTATATGAGGGGTTTTGGGCCTCTCTCACATCAGCTCCAATTTGTCCCTATTAGGGTAGCTCTGATACCAATAAATGTAACACCCCTCACCTGTATTTAACGCTAGAATAGGGTTACGAAGCATTATCAGACTTACAAAACTATTAAACAACTATTTATCATACAATTGTTCAATTCAATCATTCATCAATCATTCTCAAACAATTTGTCCCTATTAAGAGTCTACGAGGCCTTAAACATGCTTTTTAAATGGTTCGGGACTAAATCGATAACTCAATCAATTTTCAATACTTAGCAAATTTTTCTTCAATTTAGGGGACACACGCCCGTGTGGACAGGCCGTGTGTCTCACACGGCCACCAGACATGCCCGTGTGAAAATAGGGAGTACATACTGACTTGGGTCACACGGCCAACCACACGCCCTTGTGTCTAGCCCGTGTGCCTTTGAAGTGGCCACACACACCTGTGTGCCAAGCCGTGTGTTAGGCCAAGCCAAACCTATAGTGAATACTGGCTTATGCAACACGGCCAAGTGTGAGACCGTGTGGAGCATACAGACTTTATTTCAATTTCAACACCAGGGGACACACGAATGTGTAACATGACCATGTGTCACACACGGCTGAGACACACGCCCGTGTCTCTGCCAGTAATGACAAAAATAGGCTATTTACCAAGCCATTTTGCCACCCATTTTGCACATACCTATACAAGCTCAATTGGCACCAATTTAAGGCACAAATATGCAACCAAAAGTCATCAACCAATATACAATGATACTATATCCATTTTAACCATTTCAATACTCAATTCAATGCCATTAGCGGATTTAAATACCTATAAACTCATTTTGCTTTACTAGACATAATTCATATATACGATTCATTTAATAAAACCATTCTAAATATGCATTATAAAATCAACCTCATTCATTCATTATATATAAATTACCTAACTCAAAACAAAGCCATTTACACATCTTTATACATTAACAAAATCATCAACACAAGCCAACTTAAATGGCCCAAAATACATGTTCTGTAACATCCCGGTTAAGACCCTAGTCGGAACAGTGGTTCGAGACCACAAATTCGAGGTCGTAAAAATATTCTAATATTATTTTCTGTGTGAATAGTATGAGATATAGCCTGTGTGAAAATTCTGTGTGATAATTTTATCGGTTGTGTGCCTATTTGTGAAAAAGGACTTAATTGTATAAAGTGTAAAATGCTATTTGTTGATTTATAAGTACTTAATTATTGTTGGCTTTTTAAGGTGGAGGCCTTATATTGTTATTTGACCATTAATTAGTTAATGGGTGGATATGGTCAAAAATGACCTTGTATTATATGTTTTAAACATTTATTATGTTAAGGCTAAAACAGGAAATTGATTATTAAGGTGTAATAATAATAAAGCAAACTAAAAGATGATGAATATATCATCTTTCTTAGTCGAAATAGAAAAGAAAAAAGAGCTAGGAGACTTTGAGGTTTCGGCAAGCTTAGGCACAAATTGACCAAGAAATGAGAGGTTTGGATCGAGATCAAGGCAAAGAGAAAGTACTCGATTAATCGACTATTTCAGTATTTTAACATCCGAGTGTCAGTAAAGCTAGCTCGGATCAGGGGATCGTCAGCATCTCTGTCACACTATCGGCAATCTATTTTGGGGTATTTGGAAAGATGTACATAGTTAAGATATGGCATGTATAGGTTGGTCTTTTGAATCATGTTTGAGATTTGTAGTAGCCATGAGATATGGCTAGATATGTGCTAGTTTTAGCATGAATGACTTTGGTATATATATATGATGCATCTTTTGGTATGGATTGTGAGTTGAGAAATTGACTTATGAATGGTAACTTTGTGTTGGTAAAATGCTAGTATGAATTAGTGAAATTGAAAGGAATGATATTTGGTAGTGAATGAATTGTGCTTGTGATTATATGAGTTTTAGTCTATGAAATTGTCATGGTTGGAATTGGTATTGAATGCATGGGTTGAATGATTATTTTGGTATTTTTTTTATGGTAACATGTGCATGAGATGTCTTGGTTAATATGGCTTGTAGGTTTGACCATTATGGGTGGCATTTTGGCCTTGTAAATGGCCTATAATGTCACACGGTTGTGGCACACGGGCGTGTCTAAAGACCGTGGGTGAATCGGTAGAATGTAGCTTAGTAGCACACAGCCTCGACACGGGGGAGTCAGCTAGCCTTGGTGTACAAGTCAGTAACTAGCTAAGAGTACACGGCCATGGCACACGGGCGTGCTTGGTGGCCGTGGTGGGGAAGTCAGTATATGGCCTAGTAACACATGGCCGTGGCGCATGGGCGTGCCTAGTGACTGTGTTGGTATAGTCAATATATGGACACGAGAGGACACACGGGGGTGTCTAGAAGCCGCGGAGGGCACACAATCTCCTCCCACGGGCGTGTATCCCCTGAATCTTAGAAGAAAATTTTAAATGTTTAAAAAATTTCTTTGTGTGTTCGGTTTAGTCCCGACCTCTCCCTAGCATGTGTTTAAGGTCTTATACGCCTTAAAAGGGACTATTTGTTTATGTTTGATGTATTATGATGATGATTGGCTTTGTGTCGTAATTGGGCTGTAAATAATTCTGTTGTCCGGTAATGCCTCTTAACCCTATTCCAGCGACGATTTCGGGTTAGGGGTCTTATGGGTTAGTCGATTCTCGGACTAATGTAGCGTGTGAGTCTAGCTATACATGCCATACATGAAATTGCGATAGTGTGATAAAATCTGACATTTGAAAATGTGTTTAGATATAGTAATGGATCCTGATCAAGCAGTTGCTGATGATGTAGTAAGCAATGCGCTTGCTCCTGCTCAAGGGACAACGCCGGCCACATCAAGGCCGAATGATAGTGGTGATGGAGGAGAGGCTAAGCAAGCCTTATTCCGAATGATGAATAAGTGGTTTACAGAGTTCGTTCGAACGAATCCGACTATTCCACAACCTCCACCCCCACAAGTACCTGCAAATTGTAGATCCGATCAAATTGAATAAACCTCTTGTGGATAAGATTCGTAAGTATGGGGCGGAAGGGTTTAGGGCCACATCTGATGATGATGCTGAGCGAGCCGAGTTTTGGCTTGAAAATACAATCAGAGTACTTGATGAGATGTCGTTGAACCATATGAATGCATTAAGTATGCAATTTCCTTGTTGAGAGACACGGCTTACAACTGGTGGAAAACGTTGATATCTATGGTTCTGAGTGAGATAAATCACCTGGGATTTCCTTGAAGCTGAGTTCAGAAAGAAGTATATCCGTCAACGCTTCATTGATCAGAAACGTAAAGAGTTTCTAGAATTGAAACAGGGCCGATTGTCTGTTACTGAGTACGAGCAAGAATTCGTAAGATTGAGTCAATACGCGAGAGAATGTGTTTCGACTGAAGCTACTATGTGCAAACATTTATAAAGGGATTGAATGAAGACATCAAGTTATTGGTTGGGATACTCAATATAAATGAATTTGTTGTGGTAGTTGAAAGAGCATGCAAAGCTGAAGAGCTCAGTAAAGAAAAGAAGAAAGCTGATTCAGAAGCTCGTGATGAAAGAAAGAGAACAATGAATAAATTTTCTCAACCTTCTACTAAGAGATACAGAGATGCAAGCAATCGTTCAAATGCTTCGTTTGGACATCTGAGTAAAGATCGTTCGAGACAAAGTACTGGTTTACGGATTCAAGCTCCGAATGAATCAAGTGTTGGCAGTGTTAAGAGTAAAAAGCCTGAGTGCAGATAGTATGGAAGACGACATGTAGGAGAGTGCTGGGGTAAGTACAACAATAGAGTTTGCTATAAATGTGGATCCCGAGATCATTTTATTAGAGATTGCCCAAAAATGGTTGAAGAATAAAATGTTCAGAATGAAAGACCGAGTAATGTGACGGCTAGAGGTAGACCACCCAGAAACATCAGAAATGTGAATGATAGTAAGAGAGGGATAAATGATACAGCTGTGAGATCAGAGGCGAGAGCTCCTGCCCGAGCCTATACTATACGTGCACGAGAGGAAGCATCATGTCCAGACGTCATCACCGGTACTTTCACTTTATTTGATATTGATGTTATTGCATTGATAGATCCGGAGTCAACTCATTCCTATGTGTGTGTGAATCTAGTATCGAGTAAAACTCTACCTGTTGAGTCTACTGAATTAGTGATTAGAGTATCGAACCCCTTAGGCAAGTGTGTTTTGGTGGATAAGGTGTGCAAGAATTTCCCATTGATGTTTCGTGATATATGTTTTCCGGTCAACTTGATGTTGCTTCCCTTTGATGAATTTGACACAATTCTGGGTATGGATTGGCTTACTTTGCATGATGCCATCTTGAATTGTAAGAGAAAGAGTATTGGGTAGAATGGCGAGTTAGTTTGAATTGAGTCCAGTGATATGAAAGGATTACCAGCCATTGTATCTGCGATGAAAGCTATGAATTTTGTGAGAAAAGGGTGTGAAGCTTATTTGGCATATGTGATTGATACAAAAGTGTCAGAAAAGAAAGCTGAATCAGTGCCTGTGGTATGTGAGTTTTCAGATGTGTTTCCTGAAGAGTTGTCGAGATTACCTCCAATTCGAGAAGTGAAATTTGGTATTGAATTAGTGCCGGGGACCACTCCCATTTCTATAGCTCCGTATAGAATGGCACCAACAGAATTGAAAGAGCTAAAGTCGCAGTTGCAAGAGTTGACTGACAGAGGATTTGCACGACCGAGTTTCTCACCCTGGGGAGCTCTAGTGTTATTTGTAAAAAAGAAAGACGGAACTATAAGAATGTGTATTGATTATTGATAGCTGAACAAAGTGACAATAAAGAACAAATATCCGTTGCCGCGTATGGATGATTTGTTTGATCAGTTGAAGGGAGCTACAGTGTTTTCTAAGATAGATTTGAGATCAGGCTACTATCAGTTAAGAGTTAAAGAATCCGATGTACCGAAGATTGCTTTCAGAACAAGGTTTGGATTTGATGAATCGGATATTCAGACCGTATTTGGATCGCTTTGTGGTGGTATTCATTGATGATATTTTGATTTATTCGTGTGATGAGACGCATCATGCTGAGCGTTTGAGAATTGTGCTACAAACTCTATGTGAGAAACAGTTGTATGCAAAGTTTAGCAAATGTGAATTTTGGTTGCATGAGGTCAGTTTTCTGGGACATATTGTATCAGCTGCTGGGATACGAGTAGATTCGAGTAAAATCTCTGCTATTTTGGAATGGAAGCCTCCGAGAAATGTGTCTAAAGTCCGTAGTTTTCTGGGATTAACGGGATATTATAGGCAGTTTGTGAAAAGGTTTCTCTATGATTGCGACTCTGTTGACGAAGTTGTTACAAAAAGATGTTAGATTTGAGTGGTCAGAAAAGTGCCAGCAGAGTTTTGAGCAGTTGAAAGTGTTGTTAACGGAAGCACCAGTTTTGATTCAACTCGAATCGGGTAAAGAGTTCATAGTTTACAGTGATGCCTCATTGAATGGTTTGGGTTGTGTGCTGGTGCAAGAAGGGAAAGTCATTGCGTACGCTTCGAGACAGTTAAAACCGCATGAAAAGAATTATCCGACGCACGACCTTGAATTAGCTGCAATTGTGTTTGCGTTAAAGATTTGGCGTCACTACTTATTTGGTGAGAAATGTCATATTTTTTACAAATCATAATAGTTTGAAGTATTTGATGACTCAGAAAGATTTGAACTTGCGCCAGAGAAGATGGTTAGAATTGTTGAAAGACTACGGACTTGTGATAGATTACCACCCGGGTAAAGCTAACGTTGTAGCTGATGCTTTGAGTCGTAAATCGTTATACGCTTTGAGAGCTATGAGTAATCAGATAGATCTGTGTGATGATAGTACGGTTGTAGCTGAATTGAAAGTAAAGCCAATGTTCGTACAACAAATTTCTGATGCTCTGAAAAATAATGTTGACATGAGAGCTAAACGAATTCAATGTGAATTGAATGCTGAATCAAAATTTCAAGTGGGTAGTGATGATTGTTTGAGATTTAGAAATCAGATTTGTGTTCCGAGAAATTTATAGTTGACTTAAATGATTTTGAATGAAGCTCACAATGGTCATTTAACTGTGCATCCGGGGAGTACAAAGATGTATAATGATTCGAAACAGTTCTATTGGTGGCATGGCATGAAAAGAGATATTTCTAACTTTGTGTCGAAATGTTTAGTTTGTCAGCAAGTCAAAGCTGAACATCAAGTTCCGTCTGGTTTGTTACAACCGATTATGATTCCTGAGTGGAAATGGGAGAAAATTACAATGGACTTTGTGTCGGGTTTGCCCTTATCTCCGAATAAGAATGATGCAATCTGGGTGATAGTGGACAGATTGACGAAATCAGCTCATTTTGTTCCGGTGAGAACCGATTATTCTTTAGATAAGTTAGCTAAATTGTATATTGATGAGATTGTGAGATTGCACGGAGTACCGATATCTATAGTGTCTAACAGAGATCTGAGATTTACCTCACGATTTTGGAAGAAATTGCAAGATGCTTTAGGCACGAAATTGCATTTCAGTACTGCTTTTCATCCGCAAACGGATGGTCAATTCGAGCGAATCATTCAGATTCTCGAAGACATGTTGAGATGTTGCATTCTTGAATTTGAAAGTACATGGGAAAAGCATTTATCATTGATTGAGTTTGCTTATAACAACAGTTTTCAATCTAGTATCAAAATGGCACCATATGAGGCTCTTTATGGTCGAAAGTGTCGAACTCCATTGTATTGGCCTGAGCTAAGTGAGAATAAGATTCACGGGGTTGATTTGGTAAAAGAGACTGAACAGAAAGTGAAGGTAATTTGTGACAGTTTGAAAGCGGCTTCAGATCATCAAAGATCTTATGCAGACTTGAAACGAAAAGATATCGAGTTTGAGGTTGGTGATAAAGTGTTTTTGAAAGTGTCTTCATGGAAGAAAATACTTCGATTTGGTCAAAAGGGCAAGCTGAGTCTGAGATTCATCGGGCCGTATGAGATTATTGAACGAATTGGGCCGGTTGCTTATAGATTGAAATTGCCATCTGAGTTAGAAAAGATTCACAATGTGTTTCATGTGTCAATGCTTCGACGGTACAGATCAGACCCGTCTCATGTGATTGCTCCTATTGAAGTTGAGATTCAGTCAGACTTGTCGTATAGTGAAGAACAAATCCAAATCTTGGCACGAGAGACCAAAGAATTGAGAAATAAGAAAATCTCTTTAGTGATAGTATTATGGCACAAACATGGGGTTGAAGAGGCTACGTGGGAGTCTGAGAACGTTATGAGAGAGCAATATCCATACCCATTCACAGGTAAGATTTTCGAGGACGAAAATCCCTAAGGGGAGGAGAGTTGTAACATCCCGGTTTAGACCCTAGTCGGAATAGTGGTTCGAGACCACAAATCCGAGGTCGTAAAAATATTCTAATATTATTTTTTGTTTGAATAGTATGAGATATAGCCTGTGTGAAAATTCTGTGTGATAATTTTATCGATTGTGTGCCGATTTATGAAAAAGGACTTAATTGTATAAAGTTTAAAATGCTGTGTGCTGACTTATGAGTACTTAATTATTGTTGGCTTTTTAAGGTGGAGGCCTTATATTGTTATTTGACCATTATTTAGTTAATGGGTGGATATGGTCAAAAATGACCTTGTATTATATGTTTTAAACATTTATCATGTTAAGGCTAAAATAGGAAATTGATTATTAAGGTGTAATAATAATAAAGCAAAATAAAAGATGATGAATATATCATCTTTCTTAGCCGAAAATAGAAAAGAAAGAATAGCTAGGAGACTTTGAGGTTTTGGCAAGCTTAGGCACCAATTGACCAAGAAAGGAGAGGTTCGGATCGAGATTGAGGCAAAGAGAAAGTACTCAATTAATCGACTGTTTCGGTATTTTGACACCCGAGTGTCAGTAAAGCTAGCTCGGATCAGGGGATCGTCAGCATCTCTGTCACACTATCGGCAATCTATTTTGGGGTATTTGGAAAGATGTACATAGTTAAGATATGGCATGTATAGGTTGGTCTTTTAAATCATGTTTGAGATTTGTACTAGCCATGAGATATGGCTAGATATGTGCTAGTTTTAGCATGAATGACTTTGGTATATATATATGATGCATCTTTTGGTATGGATTGTGAGTTGAGAAATTGACTTATGAATGGTAACTTTGTGTTGGTAAAATGCTAGTATGAATCAGTGAAATTGAAAGGAATGATATTTGGTAATGAATGAATTGTGCTTGTGATGATATGAGTTTTAGTCTATGAAATTGTCATGGTTGGAATTGGTATTGAATGTATGGGTTGAATGATTATTTTGGTATGTTTTTTATGGTAAAATGTGCATGAGATGTCTTGGTTAATATGGCTTGTAGGTTTGACCCTTATGGGTGGCATTTTGGTCTTGTAAATGGCCTATAATGTCACGCGGTTGTGGCACACGGGCTTGCCTAAAGACCATGGGTGAATTGGCAGAATGTAGCTTAGTAGCACACGGCCTCGACAGGGGGTGTCAGCTATCCATGGTGTATAAGTCAGTAGCTAGCTAAGAGTACACGGCCATGGCACACGGGCGTGCTTGGTGGTCGTGGTGGGGAAGTCAGTATATGGCCTAGTAGCACACGGCCATGGCACACGGGCGTGCCTAGTGACCGTGTTGGTGTAGTCAGTATATGGACACGAGAGGACACAGGGGGGTGTCTAGAAGCCGTGGATGGCACACTGTCTCCTCCCACGGGCGTGTATCCCCTGAATCTTAGAAGAAAATTTTAAATGTTCTAAAATTTCTGTATGTGTTCAGTTTAGTCCCGACCTCTCCCTAGCATGTGTTTAAGGTTTTATACGCCTTAAAAGGGACTATTTGTTTATGTTTGATGTATTATGATGATGATTGACTTTGTGTCGTAATTGGGCTGTAAATAATTCTGTTGTCCGGTAATGCCTCTTAACCCTATTCCGGCGATGGTTTCGGGTTAGGGGTGTTACATGTTCATCAAACATACCAAAATGACTCAAGCCTATACAAGCCATATACCATATATACACAACTCAAAAGTACAAAAATAGATGTCCGATAGTGCGATGAAGTCTCTGACAATCCCCGGTTCCGAGCTAGCTTCAATATACTATAAAGCATAGAAGAAAATAAACAAAGTAAGCTATAGAGCTTAGTAAGTTCGTTTGTATATATGAAATAATCAACATCATTCATTAACAATTCCAAATAGATACATAATTTGCAATTAAAACCTCAATCAAGGAGATAACATAAAGTTTAACTACAAAGCAACTCATAAGTTCTCATTTTCTTTTAATTTTGAACAGTTTTTTGTACATACCAGTACTGATACATATGTATTCTCACCAATTCGCTTATCGAATCACTTCGAGTTTATAAATGCTTATGATATAAGTACATCGATTTTTCGATGCCATAGTCCAACTATGGTCTTACACATACATTGCCAAGGCCCTGCAATGGTCTTACATTCACATGCCATAACCCAGTTATGGTCTTATTATTCGATTGCCATAGCCCAGCTATGGTTTTATTCAGTATCTCGTCGACTTAAACCGTACATTTAAATCAAATTCATCACATTTAGCCATAGAATAAATAAAATCTCAATACCATCCATCAATTGAATAATTACACATTCAAGTTCAATTATACGCACTTACCTCGTATACGGAAATGATGAAACGGACCAACTATTCAATTACTTTGCTTTTTACCCAGTCTAAGTCCGAATTCCACTTTTCTTGATCTATAAGTAAACAAAATCAACTTATTTAATCATTTCTCTATTCAATTTAGTCCAAAACACTTATTTAGATAATTTTACACATTTGCCCCTAATGTTTCACAACTTTTACAGTTTAGTCCTTATTATATAAAATCACAAATTAGTGAAATTCCAAATAAACCCATGCTAGCCGAATTACTATTATGCCCCTAGTAGCCTATATTATTCATTTATTCACACTTTTAACCACCACATTCCACATTTTATGAATTTAACCCCTTTTTGACATTTTTGTCAAAAATCACTTTACAAAAACTATTAATCTAACATTATACCTTCCAAGTCTATCATAATTCATCAAATTACTCAAGCATTCAACAATGGAAACATAATAAATATTTAACAATTTTGAAATCTAAGGTACGGGCTAGCTAAAATACGAAGTAACGATCTCAAAAACATAGAAATCATTAAAAATAGAACAAAAAACATACATAATTGAGCTTATAAATAAATGGCCAAATGAAACCTAATTCTTTGGCTTTTTTCTTGCAAAAATTCAATTAAAAGAGAGAAAGATGGACACAAATTCATTTTGTTTTTATTTAATTAACTTATATTAACCAGATTACCAAATTAACCTTTAAAAATATTATAAATTACCCCAATTGACACGCTATCATCATCCACTAACCTATAAATGGCCTATTTGGAAACACCCCACACCCGGCCCACGAGCCTGAACCGGATCTGGTATGTTCCTTAAGTAAACCGGTTTTCAAGTTCTTTGTTACTTAGTGAAATTTTGGAAAAATATTGTTTTGAGTTGGGCTTAGATTTGGAACCCATTTAATCAATTTCGAAAGTCCAATTTAATTAAGGTGACAAGATAATTTTAGGGTTTGTTTTTAAAGAAATCATTTTTCTTAAACTTAAATCAAGATAGTTCGTAACATGATAATTAAAAGTAAAGCAAAATAAAGAAATCCACTTGGCCTTATGGCCTTATTACATCAAGTAAACCCAAAAATAAAATTTAAAAGTGCTCAGAAAATATAAAGTCCAAATTCTAAATAAAATCTTCGAGTGAAGCATGGCCACCTCAAGGTCTACCGTCCCGGTCAGTCACTGTTCATCACCTGAAAAATAGTCCCACAATGGGGTGAGTCAACAGACTCAATGGGTACATCATACTAACATCCAACAAATCAGGCATACATGTTCATATCAAATTCATATTCATATCAAAATAAATGATGATGCAACCCAAACCCAAGCCTAATGGTCCATCCGCTACACACCACCCGTACCTGCCAGTCACACCGTGGGGACTACTAAGTCAACCCTCCATCCGCTACACACCATCGAAGGCAGTCGCTGCAGTCGACGTGCTCATCGCCCATATAATTTGTGTCATTAGACACCATATTCAAATAATGTAACCGAAGTTACCAAATTCAGATAATGTAACCGAAGTTACCATATTCAAATTTTGTGACCGTAGTTACCATATTCCGTTGGTGAGACCGAAGCCAACACCTTCTTCCCCCCTTTCACATAGATCCCGAATGCCCCATAAATTTTATATCATGCATAACATACTTAATTCTCATTCATGTTACTATTCGTACGTTCAAAATATATCATATTCGTAATCTTATCAGAAGTAGGAAACGTACCTGGGTACTCTTACCACATTTGTGGTACTTAGCCACATTCACATTCTTATGCACATTCATATATTAAAATAATTGCCATATGATATATTGAAAGTTAGTGTGAGTACACACCTGATTCGCTTAATAGGTTCCTTGAGATCCCGAAAATCCCGATCTAACTTTAGATCTGTTAGTTCCTATATTCGGCCCATCATATAAAAACACATTAATAACCTTTTCGATTTTAAAACCAAATCCTAATAGGAATGGTATTACTAATACTTACCTTGTTTGCCGATTTGATTGGTGATCAAATCTCGAAGATTTGTGTTCTTCTCCCTTGAAATCGGCTAACCATTAAATCCATTGATTTGATTAGTCCGTGGTTAGAACAAATAGATCTAAACATTTAAGAGAGAACCTTGGCCGATTAACTACTTACCTCATGATGAGATTCCCAAAAATCGATTCCTTGCTCCCTTAGAGATGTCGAAATTCCTATAATTTATATGTTAGATTAAATCTAACTTTAATAAATAAAATTTGGCCTTTGGCCGAATGTGCCTCACCTTAAATTCCTTGAATCTGAAATCCCGAAACTCTTCCTTTGATATTCAGCCAAGAGACATAAAAGGGGTTATTTCCTAGATCTTGATTAAAGGAATTAGAAGAACAAGAATTAGTTGTTCTTACCTTAATACCTCAGTCGACTGCACCTCTTGCTTGGAGTCACAAAGATTCGGCTATGGAGATTTAATCAGGAAAGGTTTTGGCTTGACAGATGAAGAAAAGAGAAGAAGAAAAGATGAAAAGAAAATTCGGCAGAGGGAGGTTTGCTTAGGGAAAATTTCGGCAGAGAGGAAGAGGAAGCAAAAGTTGATGAGTAGCCCTCCTGCCCTCCTTTTATAGCCGAAAATATCAGCCTAGGAGTCCCTTACTTGGCCACCACTCCTCTTTTTGATAATATTAACTCTTCCTTTTCTAGAAACCCATGTCGTCCACCTCAGCCTTCTGGAAGCAAAAATAAAACTTATTTATTTGCTTCTCAAGTGACTCGAACTCAGGCCTATGTCCCCTGCATGTGACGCCATTTCCATAGGCCCTAAGTGGCATCTTCAGGTCACTTTTCCAAGCCTGTTTGTGTGTCAAAATTCTCCAACTTTTTCTTTTAAGGCCCTCTAGCCCTTATTTCCTATTTTGAACTTTAAAATTTGACATTTCGGCATCATTTCTAGGTTTCCTAAAATTTTCGATCGGCTCTGTAAACTTGCCATTTTCTTACATTTCCAAGTTTCCAGAAATGTTTAGGTTTCCAAAAATGTTCAAGTTTCCAAAAAATGTTCAAGTTTCCAAAATGTTCAAGTTTCCAAAAATGTTCATTTCCATTTCCATGCATTTCTAGGTTTCCAAAATATTCAAAAATTTATTCATAGTACTTAAGACTTGTCATTTCGTACAATTAAACCGGAAATGCATAGGCCCTATTCAGGATGTTACAGTTCTACCCCCTCAAACAAAATTTCGTCCCCGAAATTTCCTAACTAAAATAGTTGAGGGTATTGTTGTCGTATTGTCTCCTCCGGCTCCCACGAAGCTTCTTCCACTCCATGATTGCGCCATAACACCTTGACTAGAGGAACCGACTTCCTTCGTAGTTCTTTCACATCCGTTCCAAGATCTGAATCGGTTCCTCCTCGTAGGATAAGTATGGCCTTAGCTCCACCTCTTCAACCGGTACTATATGAGATGGATCCGATCGGTAACGACGTAGCATGGACACATGAAATACGTCGTGCATCTGCTGCAATTCTGGTGGCAACTCTAATTGGTATGCCATTGGCCCAATTCGCTTCAATACTCGATAAGGCCCTATAAACCTTGGGCTTAACTTCCCTTTTCGACCGAACCTCATTACCTTTTTCCAAGGCGAGACTTTCAAGAATACTTGGTCTCTCACTTCAAACTCTATTTCCTTCCGCTTAAGGTCCGCGTACGACTTCTGCCTATCAGAGGCTTCCTTCAACCGTGTCCGAATTAACTCAACCTTCTCTTCAATTTCTGCCACCAACTCTGGACCCAAAACTCGGCGTTCTCCTAACTCGGTCCAACAAGTAGGTGTTCTACACTTCCTACCATACAAGGCTTCGTATGGTGCCATCCGAATGCTGGCCTGATAGCTGTTGTTGTAGGCGAACTCAGATAAAGGAAAGTAATCTTCCCAACTTCCTCAGAAATCCATCACACAATCTCTCAGCATATCCTCCAACACTTGTATAACCCGTTCAGACTGCCCGTCTGATTGTGGATGAAAAGCCGTAGTGAAGTCTAACTTAGTGCCTAAAGCTTGATGAAGTGCCTTCCAAAATTGAGACGTAAACCTTGGGTCTCTATCAGAGATGATTGACACCGGTACTCCATGCAACCTCACAATCTCCGCCACATATAACTTGGCCAACTTCTGAAGAGAATAATCCATTCTTACTGGGATAAAGTGTGCGGACTTGGTCAAACGGTCCACTATCACCCATACTGAGTCCTTCTTAGTAGGCATAAGGGGAAGCCCACTAACGAAGTCCATGGTAATTCTTTCCCACTTCCATTGGGGAACTTCGATTGGTTGAAGCAATCCTGATGGGACTTGGTGTTCAGCCTTAACTTGCTGACACGTCAAACATTTCCCCACAAATTCCGTCACTTCTCGTTTCAGATCAGACCACCAAAACTGTTCCCTTAGATCTCCATACAGCTTGATGCCTCCGGGATGCATAGCATAAGGGCTACCATGCGCTTCCCGAAGAATCCTTTGTCTCAACTCCTTATCCCTCGGCATACAGACCTTTTTCTTGTAGCACAATACTCCTTCATCATTGACGCCATAGTCCTTTAATCCTCCTTGTTGCACTTGCTGTAACTTAGCACTTAAGTCCTTATCCGCCAACTGTCCCTCTTTCACTTCCTTCAGCCAGGTGGGCTTGACTTGCAATTCTGCCAACAGGCTTCCATCATCATACAGACTTAAGTGAGCGAACAAAGCCCGTAGATCCGACACAACCTTCCTACTCAGGGCATCGGCTACCACATTCGCCTTGCCCGGATGATATTCTATCGAACAATCGTAGTCCTTCAGCAATTCCACCCACCTTCGCTGCCTCAAGTTTAACTCCTTCTGAGTCAACAAATACTTAAGGCTCTTGTGGTCTGTGTAGATAACTGACCTTTCTCCATAAAATTAGTGCCTCCAAACCTTAAGGGCAAAAACCACTGCTGCTAGTTCCAAGTCATGAGTTGGGTAGTTAACCTCATGAGGCCTTAACTGTCATGACGCATAGGCGACCACTTTACCCTCTTGCATTAGCACACAGCCTAACCCCGTATGCGAAGCATCACAGTACACCACAAAATCTTTTCCTGCCTCTGGCTGAATTAACACTGGAGCTTCCGTCAACACCCTTTTAAGCTTTTCAAAGCTCTCCTGCTGCTTATTAGTCCATTCAAAGGGTACTTCCTTTCTTAGCAACTTTGTTAAAGGCGCAGCTATTGACGAGAACCCTTCCACAAACCTTCTGTAATAGCCTGCCAAGCCTAAGACACTTCGGATCTCAGCCACGGACCTAGGTGGTTTCCAATCCAACACGGCTTCGATCTTCCTAGGATCCACCCTTATTCCTTCTGCGGATACCACATGTCCTAAGAATGCCACCTCCTTAAGCCAAAATTCGCACTTGCTGAATTTGGCATAAAGCTCATTCTCCCTTAATACTTCCAACACAACTCGGAGATGCTTAACATGCTCCTTTTCCGACTTCGAGTACACCAAAATATCGTCGATGAACACAACGACGAACCTATCCAGGTAAGGTTGGAAAACCCGATTCATCATGTCCATGAACGCGGCTGGAGCATTCGTCAACCCAAACGGCATCACTACAAACTCAAAATGGCCGTATCTTGTCCTAAAAGCGGTCTTATGGATATCAGCTTCCTTTACCTTCAACTGATGATATCCCGACCTTAAGTCGATCTTTGAAAATACTGCGGCCCCCTTCAGCTGATCGAACAAATCATCGATCCTTGGCAAAGGATACTTGTTCTTAATGGTCAGCTTATTCAACTGACGATAATCTATGCACATACGCATAGTTCCGTCCTTCTTCTTTACGAATAGGACCGGTGCTCCCCACGGAGACACACTGGGTCTGATGAACCCACGATCCAACAACTCTTAGATTTGAGCCTTAAGCTCCACTAACTCCTTTGGCGCCATTCGGTATGGGGCGATCGACACAGGAGCTGTTCCTGGTAGCAAATTTATCCCAAATTCGACCTCCCTATCTGGGGGTATTCCTGCTAATTCCTCTGGAAATACATCCACGAAGTCCCTTACCGTCCTAACTCCATTAATACCTTCTTCCTTTCCACCTATCGCACTTACGAAGGCTAGGAATGCCTTGCATCCTTTCTTAACCATCTTCTCAGCCTTCAGTGCCAAGACTACGTTAGACAAGTAGTTCCTCCTTTCTCCGATCATTACTACCACTTCATCCTCCGGGGTTCTTAGTTCCATACGTTTAGCCGCACAATCCAACACGGCTCGGTGTTCTACTAGCCAATCCATTCCGAGTATAAGTTTAAATTCTCTGAAAGGTAGCTCCATTAAGTCTGCCCGAAAGTTCACTCCCTGAATTTCTAAGGGCACATTTCGAAAGATCTTGTCTACCACTACAGTTTGGCCTAATGGGCTTACTACAGTCATCTGTCTATCAGAGAGTTCAGAGTCTAGGCCTAGTGTTTCCACTACACTACATGCAACATAGGAATGGGTCGAGCCCACATCAATCAGAGCAAAATAGGATTTGTTAAAAATAAAGAACGTACCAGTTATTACATCCGGTGCGTAACCATCCTCCCTCCGACGAACTGCATAAACCAAACCCGGTTGCCTTGCTTCTGCATTAGCAGCACCTCGGCCCTGTGCTCCACGGCCTCGGCCATTACCTCTGTTGGCCGAACCACGACCCCGTTGAGGCTGCTGTCCGCCTCTACCAGCCTGGCTAGCATTCTGAGCTGTCGGTCGGCTCTCATCTGGTTGCTTGGGACAATCCTTAAGCATATGGTCCTTGGACCCACACTTGAAACATCCTCCCGTCTTTCTCCAGCACTCTCCCAAGTGCTTTTTCCCACAATGCTCACAAGGGCGATACTGCCAGCCCGTACCAGCTTGTTGATTTCGTGGCTCGTCAACCCTAGGCCTCTTATGACCCTTTCCAGATGGTCCAAAACCTCTTTTGGGCTTATTCCTATCCACAACTTGCTTGGTAGCATCCTTAATTCCCTCGGCCACCTTGGCCTTTTCCACCAAAGCAGAGAATTCCCGCTCCTGATGCGGTGCTATCAACAGTCTCAGATCATCCTCAGTCCGTCCTCAAAACGGACATAGCGTTCATGCTCAGTTGCCACTACACCTCGAGCATAGCGGCTCAATCTCAGAAATTCCGCCTCATATTCTGCGACAGACTTACTCCGTTGCACTAACCCCAGAAAAGCCCTCCTTTGTTCATCTGTGTACCTGGTTCCCACATATTTCTTCTGGAATGCCTCTCTAACATACTCTCAGGTCAAATTTTCAGCCGTGGTACCATCTCGCACAGTTAACCACCACTGATAAGCTTCATCACGTAACAGTGCCACCATCCCTTACAATTTCTCCTCAGGGGTCAAGTCAAGCTCATCCATGATGCGCTCAGTTGCTTCCAACCAGTACTCAGCTGTACTGGGTGCCACACCAGATACTCCTCGGATCATTTCCGCTCCATTAGCTCGGAGCCGTTCATGTACAGACTTTCGATTTCCCGAATTTCCTCCCACACCAGCCACCAATTCCAAAACTCGCAGCACAGCCTGCGACACAGCATCTTCCCCCGTCTGAGCTTGCTGCTCATCATTAACAGCTGGGGTGGTGGTGGCGGTGGTATATCGTTGTCGGACCCTTGACCCGATCTAACGGGTTCCGACACGGTCATCCTTCCTCTGCCTCGTCCACGACGACCACGTCCTCTAGAGCTCATTTTCTAGCGCCGGGATCTGATTAAAGAATTTTATGGATTAGTCATTGTTCCACTTATTTACCGCGAAGGAGTTTTATGAAAAGAAATTTAAGAGTGGTTCTTTCGTATTCATACAAACACAGTGTTTTCCATTCATTCATTCATCCATCAGACAAGTATGAACTTTCGTTCATTCAGAAAAACGTTGTAGTTTTCGTTGTTGTTGTTTTCCACTACCCAGGGGTATTTTGATAATTTGTCCTACAGGGCATTTTCGTAATTTTTAGAAGAAAACGTTCCTTGGTGTTTTTGTCAAAAATTATTTTGAAAATTTCAAAGTCATGGGGTAATTTGGAAAAATTTTGAAATCTGAGGGTATTTTGGTAATTTTCGACCTTAGGGGAATTTTGGTAATTTTTCACAACTGGGGTAATTTTGAAAAATTAACAACCCAGGGATATTTCAAAAGTTGTAAAACTTGGAGGGTTCTTTTTGAGAATTTAACTATTCAAATGGTGATGTTGCAAAAATTTGGAAATCAAGGTCATTTTGGTAATTTTGCAAGTCAGGGCCAATTTTGTAATTTTCCAAAATCAAGGTATTTTGATAGTTTGCAAATTAGGGTTGTGAATGTTTATAAAATAATGACATTTTGGTAAAGCTGGTGAGTAATTGAACATTTTATAAACCAAGGGCATTTTGGTAATTTCACCACTAAGGGCATTTTTGTAATTTTCGCAAATCAGGAGTTTTTCAGAAAATGTTGTAGAAATAATTTCCTCAGATTTTAAAAGAAATTTTTGGAAATTTAAAAAAAAAAACTAGGGTTTGTTGTTTTGTTCTCTCTCTTTTTTTTTTCTAAAACATGGTTGGTTCCCTTTCGGGTTTTAGTCATTATGCTTAGCCTATGACCGAGCCCTCTTTGGTCAGGGTGAACCAAAGCTATGCACCAGGCAGGATCCGAATGGAGAGGAGGTGAGTCACGCGGACTGCTTAAATACCAAGCTCCCACCGAAACCATTCCTAGACATGCGCACAGAGGTTGCCACACCACTGAGCCCTCTGAGTTAGGGTGAACGAAGCTACGCACCAGGTAGGATTCCTGCAAAGAGGAGGTGAGTCACTAGGGCTGCTTAAATACCAAGCTCTTCCGGATCCAATCCTAGACATGCGCACATGGGTTACCACACCCTAGCTCAGTGACTTAGCCATAGGTTTGTTTAGTGCATTAAGTCTTATGTGGTTTTGTGTTTGAGTAGACTAGTCCTAGGGTTCAAGTTCCTATCATTCTATTCTACGTTCCATGCCTTTTCTACTCTTATAGAGTTCATAATTCACAGAATCACACATAGAGTTAGGGGTACTTACCTGGTGGACCATGGGTCGGAGACTTGGGTGCCATGTCAGAAACCTGCTTCTTTTTCAAAGATAATCATTTGGCTCGCTTTGAAAACGTTTTGGGCCTTAGCCCACAGGCCGAGAGTTTAAAAACTGGGCTCTGATACCAAACTGAAACACCCCACACCCGGCCCACGAGCCTGAACCAGATCTAGTATGTTCCTTAAGTAAACCGATTTTCAAGTTCTTTGTTACTTAGTGAAATTTTGGAAAAATATTGTTTTGAGTTGGGCTTAGATTGGGAACCCATTTAATCAATTTTGAAAGTCCAATTTAATTAAGGTGACAAGATAATTTTAGGGTTTGTTTTTAAAGAAATCATTTTTCTTAAACTTAAATCAAGATAGTTCGTAACATGAAAATTAAAAGTAAAGCAAAATAAAGAAATCCACTTGGCCTTATGGCCTTATTACATCAAGTAAACCCAAAAATAAAATTTAAAAGTGCTCAGAAAATATAAAGTCCAAATTCTAAATAAAATCTTCGAGTGAAGCATGGCCACCTCAAGGTCTACCGTCCCGGTCAGTCACTGTTCATCACTTGAAAAATAGTCCCACAATGGGGTGAGTCAACAGACTCAATGGGTACATCATACTAACATCCAACAAATCAGGCATACATGTTCATATCAAATTCATATTCATATCAAAATAAATGATGATGCAACCCAAACCCAAGCCTAATGGTCCATCCGCTACACACCACCCGTACCTGCCAGTCACACCGTGGGGACTACTAAGTCAACCCTCCATCCGCTACACACCATCGAAGGCAGTCGCTGCAGTCGACGTGCTCATCGCCCATATAATTTGTGTCATTAGACACCATATTCAAATAATGTAACCGAAGTTACCAAATTCAGATAATGTAACCGAAGTTACCATATTCAAATTTTGTGACCGTAGTCACCATATTCCGTTGGTGAGACCGAAGCCAACACCTTCTTCCCCTTTCACATAGATCCCGAATGCCCCATAAATTTTATATCATGCATAACATACTTAATTCTCATTCATGTTACCATTCGTATGTTCAAAATATATCATATTCGTAATCCTATCAGAAGTAGGAAACGTACCTGGGTACTCTTACCACATTTGTGGTACTTAGCCACATTCACATTCTTATGCATATTCATATATTAAAATAATTGCCATATGATATATAGAAAGTTAGTGTGAGTACACATCTGATTCGCTTAATAGGTTCCTTGAGATCCCGAAAATCCCGATCTAACTTTAGATCTGTTAGTTCCTATATTCGGCCCATCATATAAAAACACATTAATAACCTTTTCGATTTTAAAACCAAATCCTAATAGGAATGGTATTACTAATACTTACCTTGTTTGCCAATTTGATTGGTGATCAAATCCTGAAGATTTGTGTTCTTCTCCCTTGAAATCGGCTAACCATTAAATCCATTGATTTGATTAGTCCGTGGTTAGAACAAATAGATCTAAACATTTAAGAGAGAACCTTGGCTGATTAACTACTTACCTTATGATGAGATTCCCAAAAATCGATTCCTTGCTCCCTTAGAGATGTCGAAATTCCTATAATTTATATGTTAGATTAAATCTAACTTTAATAAATAAAATTTGGCCTTTGGCCGAATGTGCCTCACCTTAAATTCCTTGAATCTGAAATCCCGAAACTCTTCCTTTGATATTCGGCCAAGAGACATAAAAGGGGTTATTTCCTAGATCTTGATTAAAGGAATTAGAAGAACCAGAATTAGTTGTTTTTACCTTAATACCTCAGTCGACTGCACCTCTTGCTTGGAGTCACAAAGATTCGGCTATGGAGATTTAATCAGGAAAGGTTTTGGCTTGACAGATGAAGAAAAGAGAAGAAGAAAAGATGAAAAGAAAATTCGGCAGAGGGAGGTTTGCTTAGGGAAAATTTCGGCAGAGAGGAAGAGGAAGCAAAAGTTGATGAGTAGCCCTCCTGCCCTCCTTTTATAGCCGGAAATATCAGCCTAGGAGTCCCTTACTTGGCCACCACTCCTCTTTTTGATAATATTATCTCTTTTATTTAAAAGATAAAAGTGTTTAATCCATCATTTATCTCCTCAAATAATCCTAAAAGAAAATCCTTTATTTATCACTTATTATTCACATATTTATGCAAATAAAACTCTTCCTTTTCTAGAAACCCATGCCGTCCACCTCAGCCTTCTGGAAGCAAAAATAAAACTTATTTATTTGCTTCTCAAGTGACTCGAACTCAGGCCTATGTCCCCTGCATGTGACGCCATTTCCATAGGCCCTAAGTGGCATCTTCAGGCCACTTTTCCAAGCCTGTTTGTGTGTCAAAATTCTCCAACTTTTTCTTTTAAGGCCCTCTAGCCCTTATTTCCTATTTTGAACTTTAAAATTTGACATTTCGGCATCATTTCTAAGTTTCCTAAAATTTTCGATCGGCTCTGTAAACTTGCCATTTTCTTACATTTCCAAGTTTCTAGAAATGTTCAGGTTTCCAAAAATGTTCAAGTTTCCAAAAAATGTTCAAGTTTCCAAAATGTTCAAGTTTCCAAAAATGTTCAGGTTTCCAAAATGTTCAAGTTTCCAAAAATGTTCATTTCCATTTCCATGCATTTCTAGGTTTCCAAAATATTCAAAAATTTATTCATAGTACTTAAGACTTGTCATTTCGTACAATTAAACTGGAAATGCATAGGCCCTATTCAGGATGTTACATATTTACTACTTAAGGACCTTTACTTTAAAGTTCTATAACTATTAGACACCTTTAGCTAAAAGAACATGTAACAGCCCGATTTAGGGCCTAGTCGGAATAGTGGTGTGAGGCCACGAATCCGAGGTGAATTTATGAGTTTTTAAGGTTTATGCCATGTTTGCATGTTAGAGTAAAAGTTTCATGAAGTAATTCTGTTAAATTGAGGTTGAATGGTCCAAAAGGACTAAATTGCAAAAGTTGCAAAATATGAGTTTCTAGAAGCTTTTTGCATGAAATAACTTTAGAATATCAATTAGAAGTCCTTAAATAGCAATTTTCCCAAATTATAATTTTTAGAGAAAAATGGGCATGAGTTAGTAAATGGTGAAATTTTTTTAGAAGAGCATTTTGGTCATTTGTCTAATAAATGATTAAAAAGGATGAAATAAGTCAAAATTATGTTCATCTTCTTCCTCACATTGCCGAAATTTTCAAAGAACCCATAGCTAGGGTTTGTTCACCTTTCAAGCTTGCTAGTAAGTGCATCTTAGCCTTGTTTTTAGTATTCTTCGTATTTTCAGAATCCTAGTAACATGAATTAGCTATTTTTAGCTATATGTTCAGCTAAGATGCATGTTCAAAATCTACCCATGAATGAATTTCTTGTTAAATGATATTCTATGGAAGTTTATGAGAGTTTGATGTTAGATAAACATCTTTTTCTAAGTGAATTTCATGAAAAATGCTAGTTGGGATTAGTTTGTAACTTTTATGGGAATTTGTCATACATGGTAGAAATAGTGAGAATTTGTTATTGCTATAGTTGAGATAATGAATCAGCTAAGCTTGAAGTTTAAGAAAGTTGAATGAAAATCATTTTACGAGCCTAGGGGAAAAAGTGCAAATATGAGAAAGTTTAGGGGCAAACTAGTAATTCTGCCAAAGTACGAGTTAAGAGTCAATTTAGTCAATGTGAGTATTAAATGATCTAATTATTATTATAGATCAAGAAAAATGAAGCCCAGATCAAAACCGAGGCAAGAACAAAGTCGAGGACTAAATTGCGTTTCTACATACATTTTGTATATTGAGGTAAGTTTGTAAGATTTCTAAGCTTTATGATTTCTATCATTGAATTGCTTAGTATAATTTACACTATTACCATGGAATGTTTAATGTTATATTAAACAAAGAAATCAATGAGATTAAGTATGAGCTAGTCTCGACTGAAGATGAATTTCCTAGGATACTCGATCTACCACATGAAATGAGAAAGTCCGTATAAGACCAAGCCAAGGCATGACATCGGCAATCAAGCAAGTTATCATGTAAGCCCAAGACAAGTCTTGGCTTTGAAGAGTTATTATGAGATGAAGACCCATATGAGCCCAAGCCAAGGCATGGCATTGGTGAGTCTCCAACCAAAGTTATCATGTAAGTCCAAGACAAGCCTTGGCATTCAAAAGCTAGCAAGAGATAAAGATCCCATGTAAGTCCAAGCCAAGGCATGGCATTGGTGAGGACAAGAAAGATTTCATGTAAGTCCAAGCAAAGACTCGGCATTGACCAGTTCATGAGTGAAGATACCAAGTAAGGCCATGTCAAGACATGGCAATGGTAAGTTCCCAAGGGAACACACGAGAAAGACTTCGTATAAGTCCATGTCAAGACATGGCCTCGAAACCAAGATGAGATATTCCATGTAAGACCATATCTAGGATATGGCTTTGACATCAAGTTATATATGGAATGAGATTCAATATCCTCGTTTATTCGCAGAAATTCATCGGGCAAATGAGTAAAGTTAAAAATGAGATAACAAGAGAGATAAGTAAGCAAAGCTATTATCAAGTTGGAAATGAGTATTATTCATATTATGAATGATGAACTAGAGATTATGATTATTATTGTAGAGTATACTGATCTATGTGATCAAGTGATAGAGGTATCTTGTTTACCTCACGAGTATTAGACTAGTAAGTATCCTGAGATATGTAAGAATCAGTATGAGTAAGTAAGCTTTATAGCTGAAATTAATGATACCATTGTTTATGTCAAATGGTTTATATTAATCAAGTATGTTGCTATATGCATAATATGAAAACTTACTAAGCTAAATGCTTACGTCCTTTATTCTTTCTTTCCATGTAGTCCTGCCAAGCTAATATCGTGGATCATCGTCATTGAAGCTCAGAGCACACTATCAATCGCTATTTTGGTATAGCCAAGTTATTTTACTTTGTATGGCATGTATAGGAAAACACTTCATTTGAGTATATGTTTTAAGAAGGGCCAATGTATAGGCTATCAAGTTTTTATTCTTTTGTATATGACTAAGTGATTGGCCAAAATCAATGATGCATGTAGTATTATTTATGAAAATGTATTGAATTGAGCATGAGTTTGGTCTTGATTTCAGGGTGGCAATTGGCTTGGTAAATAGCCTCTAAGTGCCCACACGGTTAGACACACAGGCGTGTGTCTAGGCCGTGCGTACCTTGGACCTTAGTGTTTTAAATCAGGATAGACCACGAGCTAATCCCACGACTGTTTGATTTGGTCATGTGTTATACACGGTCAGAACATGGTCGTGTGCCCTAGGCCGTGTGATTAAGTTAGTATATTAAGGAATAGTACACGGTCTAAGTCCACGGGCGTGTCAAGACCGTGTGAATTTAGTCAGTGTCAACCACGGTTGGAAGACATGGGCGTGTCAAAGGGGTAAACGGGCGTGTCCCAAGCCACATGGGCGTGTGACCCCTGCTTTAAAAAAAGTTTTCGATTAACTTCTGAAAGTTTTCAGATACGTGTTTATGGCCTCGTAGGCCCATGAAATGTATGATTAGGCTAAGAAAGAGAAGTTTTTAATTCGGAACAAAATTTTACAGCTCGTAAGTGCATATTAAGAAAGTTCAAGTGTAGTAATGTCTCATATCCGGTCTCAGCCTCGGACTCGAGTATGGGGTGTTACATTTAGTGGTATCAGAGCCACGGTTTAGACAGTTCTAGGACTAAGTAGCATGAGCACGAGTCTAGCTATACATGCCATACGTAAGAATGTATTTGTAATGATAGTGTGACGACTCCTGATGACTTAAATTATATTTATACATATAGTAAACGGATCCTGAAGGAGTTGTGGCGGATGACATAGAAAGTAACGCGCCGCTCTTTCTGAAGGGACGGTACCGAATGAGAATGAGAATAGACCCACTATGGTGAGTCAAAGAGGAGGAGAAGAGGCTAGAGAAGCCTTCCTCCATATGATGAACACATGATATACAGAGTTCGTTCGTATGAACCCAACCCCCTCCACCCCCGCCAGTTCCACAACCTATCCCTGCAGCCCCTCAAGTAGTAGAGGTGGTAAGAGGAGACAAACTTCCAGTTGATAGGATCAAGAAACATGGGGCAGAAGAATTCTGGGCTAGAAAAGATAATCTGGAAAAGGCTGAGTTCTGGATAGAAAATACTATCAGGGTATTTAATGAGTTGTCATGCACACCTAAGGAATGCATGAAGTTTGGTCTCTCTTTTAAAAGATTCTGCTTACCAATGGTGGAATACCCTTGTGTCAGTGGTACCGAGGGAAAATGTCACATGGGAATTCTTCCAAGAAGAGTTCAAGAAAAAGTATATTAGTCAAAGGTTTGTGGACCAAAAGAGAAAGGAATTCCTGGAATTAAAGCAAGGCAAGATGTCTGTAATTGACTATGAGCGTGAGTTTGTACGACTCAGCAAGTACGCTCGAGAATGTGTGTCCATTGAAGCCATCATGAGTAAAGATTTGAAGATGGACTAAATGATGACATCAAACTGTTCGTTGCTGTCCTAGAATTAAAGGAATTCGTTGTGCTAGTAGAGAGGGCTTGTAAAGTCGAAGAGCTAGTAAAGAAGAAGAGAAAATCTGAAATGGAGTCTCGTGACTCTAGAAAGAGACAGTGGAATAATTCATTCCAATCCTCACCAAGAAGTCAAGAGATTTTTCCACCCGATCAGCTACTTCCATTGAGTTTTCAAGGAAGGACAAGAGTAAGCAGTATTCGGGAAATAAAGCACAAACGACTTCAGTTGCTAGTGTGGGGAAAACCTGATCGGATAGTCTCGAATGCCCCCAGTGTGGCAGACGTCATCTTAGAGAATGTCGAGCACATGAAAACGCATGTTTTAGATGTGGTTCCCAAGACCACTATATTAAAGATTGTCCAGAGATGATGAAAGAAGAGAGAACTCAGAACCCGAGATCTGGGAGTATGGTCCGAGGAAGACCGCAGAGAAACCCAGGAAGTAGGGCAAGTGGAAGAGGTAACCCTAGAGAGCAGGCCACGAGGCATGAGGGTAGAGCGCCTGCAAGGTCTTATGCCATTCGCGCTCGCAAAGAGGCATCTTCCCATGATGTTATTACGGGTACCTTTTCTCTTTTTTATATCAAAGTTATTGCTTTAATAGATCCTGGATCCACACACTCTTATATTTGCATGAAATTAGTATCCGATTCGAGTATGCCTATAGATTCTACAGAATTTATGATTAAGGTGTCTAATCCTTTAGGCAAGAGTGTGTTAGTTGATAAAGTATGTAAAGATTGTCCATTAATGATTAGAGGTCATTATTTTAAAGCAAATCTTATGCTGCTACCATTTGATGAGTTTGACATCATTCTTGGTGTGGACTGGTTGACCACCTATGATGTAATAGTTAATTGTGGTAAGAAATACATTGAGATGAGATGTGATAATGGGGACACTCTTCATTTAGAATCAGATGAACAGAGTAGGTCGTTGGTAGTGATTTCTCATATGAGGGCACAGAGATACATAAGAAAAGGGTATGAGGCCTATCTGGCCTTTGTGATGAATGATAAAGAAATAGAGCTAAAGATTGAGTCAGTACTGATAGTATATGAGTACGTGGATGTTTTTCCCGAGCAATTACCAAGACTCCCACCAATTAGAGAGGTTGAGTTCAACATTGAGCTAGTTCCCGGTACTGTACCGATATCTATTACTCCTTACAGAATGGCTCCAACAGAGTTGAAAGAGCTGAAGATACAATTGCAAGAGTTGACAGATAAAGGCTTTGCTAGGTCAAGTTGTTCTCCCTAGGGTGCTTCGGTTTTATTTGTGAAAAAGAAAGATGGCACCATGAGATTGTGCATAGATTACCGTTAGCTTAATAAAGTGACTGTGAAGAACAAGTACCCATTGCCTAGGATCGATGATTTTTCGATCAATTGAAAGGAGCCACTGTGTTCTCTAAAATAGACTTGAGATCTACCAGTTGAGAGTAAAGGATTCAGATGTATCCAAGACCGCTTTTTGAACAAGGTATGGGCATTATGAATTTTTAGTCATGCCCTTTGGTTTGACCAATGCTCCTGCGATATTTATGGACCTAATGAACCGCACCTTTAGACCATACCTTGACAAGTTTGTAGTCGTTTTTGTTGACGACATACTGATTTATTCTCGAGATGAGAAAGAGCATGTTGAGCACCTACGGACAGTTTTACAGACTCTTCGAGAAAATCAGTTGTATGCCAAGTTCAGTAAAAGTGAATTTTGGCTCAAGGAAGTAGGATTTCTGGGACATATTGTCTCGAGAGACGAAGTCTAAGTAGATCCAAGTAAGATTTCGGCCATAATGGACTGGAAACCGCTGAAGAACATATTTGAAATTAGAAGTTTTCTAGGCCTAGCCGGCTATTATAGACGATTCGTCAAGGGGTTTTCCATGATTGCAACCCCGATGACTAGATTGTTACAGAAAAATGTGAAGTTTGAGTGGACAGAAAGATGCCAAAAAAGTTTCGAGAAATTGAAAGCAATGTTGACAGAAGCTCCAGTTTTAGTACAACCCGAGACAGGGAAAGAATTTGTGATTTACAGTGATGCATCCTTAAATGGACTAGGCTGTGTACTCATACAAGAAGGCAAGGTGATTGCTTATGCTTCAAGACAGTTGAAGCCTCATGAGAAGAATTATCCGACGCATGATCTAGAATTAGCTGCCATAGTCTTTGCTTTGAAGATTTGGAGACACCGTTTATATGGTGAAAGATGTTGAATTTTTACTGATCACAAAAGTCTGAAGTACTTGATGACACAGAAAGAGTTGAACTTAAGGCAACGGAGATGGTTAGAGTTGATAAAAGACTATGAGTTGGTCATTTACTACCATCCAGGAAAGATGAATGTGGTTGCCGATGCTTTGAGCAGGAAATCCCTTTTTGCATTAAGGGCAATGAATTTGCGGATGACCTTATCTGACAATGGTTCTATTCTAGCTAAGATGAGAGCTAGACCAGTATTCCTTCTAGAGATATTTGAGGCAGAAAAAGAAGTTAGCAAATTGCAAGTCAAGAGAGTTCAGTACGAGTCAGATGTTGAATCTGACTTTCGAATTAATTCTGATGGATACTTGATGTCTAAAGATAGAGTTTGTGTATCGAGAAAAGAGGAGCTTATTTAGAGAATTTTGTATGAAGTACATAACGGATGTTTGTCCGTCCATCCGGGTAGTACAAAGATATATAATGATTTGAAGCAACAGTTTTGGTGGCCGAAAATGAAGAAAGTTATTTCAGAGTTTGTTTCAAGATGTTTGATTTGTCAGCAAGTAAAGGCTGAACACCAAGTACCTTCGGGATTGCTCCAACCAATTATGGTACCCGAGTGGAAATGGGACTGTATCACTATGGATTTTGTAACGGGATTACCATTATCACCGAGCAAGAAAGATGCTTTATGGGTTGTAGTTGATAGAGTCACGAAGTCAGCTCATTTCTTACCTGTACGAGTTGATTACTCACTAGACAAGTTGGCAAACTTGTATGTTTCAGAAATAGTAAAGCTTCATGGAGTTCCTTTGTCAATCATATGGGATAGAGATCCGAGATTCACCTCCAGATTTTGGAAGAAGCTGCAAGAAACCTTGGGTACAAAGTTGAACTTTAGTATGACTTTTCGTCCTCAAATTGACGGTCAGTCGGAGAGATTAATTCAAGTACTCGAGGATATGCTTAGATGTTGTATTCTTAAATTCCAAGGCAGTTGGGAAATGTTTCTCCCATTGGTAGAATTTGCCTATAATAATAGCTTTCAGTCAAGCTTAAAGATGGTGCCTTATGAGGCTCTATATGGGCGTAAGTGCAGAACGCCTTTATTTTGGACTGAACACAAAAAAAGCCAAATTCATGGGGTTGATTTGGTTAGAGAAGCTGAAGAGAAAGTGAAAGTGATACAAGAGTGCTTAAAAGTTGCAACAGACAGACAGAAATCCTACTCGGATTTAAAAAGAAAAGAGATAGTGTATCAAGTTGGAGATAAAGTTTTCTTGAAAGTGTCACCATGGAGAAAAGTTCTCAGATTTGGTCGGAAAGGCAAGTTAAGTCCATGTTTCATTGGACCTCACGAGATTACTGAGAAAGTTGGGCCGGTAGCTTACCGATTGGCTTTGCCATCTGAGCTAGAAAGGATACACGATGTATT
Source organism: Gossypium australe (assembly GCA_005393395.2). Classification (NCBI taxonomy): domain Eukaryota; kingdom Viridiplantae; phylum Streptophyta; class Magnoliopsida; order Malvales; family Malvaceae; genus Gossypium; species Gossypium australe. The sequence goes on along the minus strand of CM016623.1, from coordinate 72,712,288 downwards.
TCACGTGTCAATGTTGGGACGCTACAGATCAGACCCTTCACATGTAATTACCCCGTCAGAAATAGAGATTCATCCCGACATGACTTATGGTGAAAAACCAATTAAGAATTTAGCTCGAGAAGTCAAGCAACTGAGAAATAAAAGTATTGCCCTAGTGAAAGTATTGTGGCAAAGACATGGAATAGAAGAAGCTACCTGGGAACCAGAAGAGAGTATGAGAAACTAGTATCCAAACCTTTTTGCTGGTAAGATTTTCGAGGACGAAAATCCCTAAGGGGGGATTGTAATAGCCCGATTCAGGGCCTAGTCAGAATAGTGGTTCGAAGCCATGAATCTGAGGTGAATTTATGAGTTTTTAAGGTTTATGCCATGTTTGCATGCTAGAGTAAAAGTTTCATGAAGCAATTCTGTTAAATTGAGGTTGAATGGTCCAAAAGAACTAAATTGCAAAAGTTGCAAAATATGAGTTTCTAGAAGCTTTTTGTATGAAATGGCTTTAGAATATCAATTAGAAGTCCTTAAATAGCAATTTGCCCAAATTATAATTTTTGGACAAAAATGGACATGAGTTAGTAAATGGTGAATTTTTTTTAGAAGGGCATTTTGGTCATTTGTCTAATAAATGATTAAAAAGGATGAAATAAGTCAAAATTATGTTCATCTTCTTCCTCACATTGCCGAAATTTTCAAAGAACCCATAGCTAGGGTTTGTTCATCTTTCAAGCTTGCTAGTAAGTGCATCTTAGCCCCGTTTTTAATATTCTTCGTATTTTCGGAATCCTAGTAACATGAATTAGATATTTTTAGCTATATGTTGAGCTAAGATGCATGTTTAAAATCTAGCCATGAATGAATTACTTTTTAAATGATATTCTATGGAAGTTTATGAGAGTTTGATGTTAGATTAACATCTTTTTCTAAGTGAATTTCATGAAAAATGCTAGTTGGGACTAGTTTGTAACTTTTATGGGAATTTGTCATACATGGTAGAAATAGTGCGAATTTGTTATCGCTATAGTTGAGATAATGAATCAGCTAAGCATGAAGTTTAAGAAAGTTGAATCAAAATCGTTTTACGAGCTTAGGGGCAAAAGTGCAAATATGAGAAAATTTAGGGGCAAAATAGTAATTCTGCCAAAGTATGAGTTAAGAGTCAATTTAGTCAATGTGAGTATTAAATGATCTAATTTTTATTATAGATCAAGAAAAACGAAGCCCGGATTGAAACCGAGGCAAGAACAAAGTCGAGGACTAAATTGCGTATCTACATACATTTTGTATATTGAGGTAAGTTTGTATGATTTTTAAGCTTTATGATTTCTATCATTGAATTGCTTAGTATAATGTACACTATTACCATGGAATGTTTAATGTTATGTTAAACAAATAAATCAATGAGATTAAGCATGAGCAAGTCCCGATTGAAGATGAATTTCCTAGGATACTCGATCTACCACATGAAATGAGAAAGTTCGTATAAGACCAAGCCAAGGCATGGCATCGGCAATCAAGCAAGTTATCATGTAAGTCCAAGACAAGTCGTGGCTTTGAAGAGTTATTATGAGATAAAGACCCATATGAGCCCAAGCCAGGGCATGGCATTGGTGAGTCTCCAAGCAAAGTTATCATGTAAGTCCAAGACAAGCTTTGGCATTCAAAAGCTAGCAAGAGATAAAGATCCCATGTAAGTCCAAGCCAAGGCATGGCATTGGTGAGGACAAGAAAGATTTCATGTAAGTCCAAGCCAAGGCTCGACATTGACCAGTTCATGAGTAAAGATAACAAGTAAGACCATGTCAAGACATGGCAATGGTAAGTTCCCAAGGGAACACACGAGAGAGACTTCGTATAAGTCCATGTCAAGACATGGCCTCGAAACCAAGATGAGATATACCATGTAAGATCGTATCTAGGATATGGCTTTGGCATCAAGTTATATATGGAATGAGATTCAGTATCCTCAGTTATTCGCAGAAATTCATCGGGCAAATGAGTAAAGTTAAAATGAGATAACAAGAAAGATAAGTATGCAAAGCTATTATAAAGTTGGAAATGAGTATTATTCATATTTTGAATGATGAACTAGAGATTATGATTATTATTTTAGAGTATGTTGATCTATGTGATCAAGTGATACAGGTATCTTGTTTACCTCACGAGTATTAGACTAGTAAGTATCCTGAGATATGTAAGAATCAGTATGAGTAAGTAAGCTTTATAGCTGAAATTTATGATATCATTGTTTATGTCAAATGGTTTATATTAATCAAGTATGTTGCTATGTGCATAATATGCAAACTTACTAAGATAAATGCTTAAGTCCTTTATTCTTTCTTTCCATGTAGTCCCACCAAGCTAATATCGTGGATCATCGTCATCGGAGCTCGGAGCAAACTATCAATCGCAATTTTGGTATAGCCAAGTTATTTTACTAAGTATGACATGTATAGGAAAACACTTCATTTGAGTATATGTTTTAAGAACGGCCAATGTATAGGTTATCAAGTTTTCATTCTTTTGTATATGACTAAGTGATTGGCCAAAATCAATGAAGCATGTAGTATTGTTTATGAAAAATGTATTCAATTGAGCATGAGTTTGGTCTTGATTTCAGGGTGGCAATTGGCTTGGTAAATAGCCTCTAAGTGCCCACACGGTTAGACACACGGGCGTGTGTCTAGGCCGTGCGTACCCTGGACCTTAGTGTTTTAAATCAGGATAGACCACGAGCTAATCCCACGGCTGTTTGATTTGGTCGTGTGTTTTTCACGGTCAAAACATGGTCGTGTGCCCCAGGCCTTGTGATTAAGTTAGTATATTAAGGAATAGTACACGGTCTAAGTCCACGGGCGTGTCAAGACCGTGTGAATTTAGTCATTGTCGACCACGGTTGGAAGACATGGGTGTGTCAAATGGGTACACTGGCGTGTCCCATGTAACACCCCTAACCCGAAATCGTTGCCGGAATAGGGTTAAGCGGCATTATCGGACAACAGGATTTTTTACAACCCAATTACGACACAAAGTCAATCATCATCGTAATATAACAAACATCAACAAGTAGTCCCTTTCTAAGGCATATAAGACCTTAAACACATGCTAAGGAGGGGTCGGGACTAAACCGAAACATATACAAAAACTTCTCAAAATTAAAAACTTTTCTAGGTTTCAGGGGATACACGCCCGTGGGGGTAAGCTGTGTGCATCCCACGGCTGCTAGACACACCCGTGTGTCCTCCCCGTGGTTGAAACTGACCTTTGCTCCATGGCCACCAGGCATGCCCGTGTGCCATGGCCGTGGTCGATCCTGACTTGACCCCCATGGTCATAAAGCACACCCGTGTACCCTGGCCGTGGTCGATCCTGCCAAAACTAACACGATTACAAAGCTACCAAGCACTCCCGTGTTAAAGCCGTGTGCAAATTAGGCCATATACTGACTTTACATACGGTCACTAGGCACGTCTGTGTGCCAAGGCCTTGTGACATTATAGGTCATTTTCAAGACCAAAATGCCAACCAAAAAGTTCATACTTACAAGCAACAATTACCCGACACATATCATACCTATATGGCAACCAAAAACATACCAAATTCAATACCAATGCTTATCTCATCACAAGCATAATTCATTCCAAATTTCATTTGTTCATACTAACAATTTACCATCACAAAGATTTCCATTCATAGGTCAATTTCTCACTCACATTCCATACCAAAAGATGCATCACATATACCAAATTCATTCATGTTAAAAACTAGCACATAACTAGCCACATCTCATGGCTACTTACTAGTCTCTCATATGATTCAAATAACTTGCATATACATGCCATATTTCAACTATGTACATCCTTCCAACAGTGCCAAAATAGAATGTTGATAGTGTGATTGAGAAGCTGACGATCCCAGATCCGAGCAAGCTTTACTGACACTACAAGGCAGAGAAACAAATCACACAGTAAGCTTTCCAAAGCTTAGTAAGTACGACACACAATACAATTATCTCATTAATCTAACCAATATACATAATAAACAATCACATAGATCACTTATCTCAAACTCGTATCATTTCATCCATAACTAAAATACTCATTCATTCAATCATAGCTTGTTTATAACTCATCCACCCCAAAGGTTCAAAACATACCTTAGCTAATACTTAGTTATTCACTTTAATTGCACCCTCAGTGCCACATACATAATCGAAGCATATTTGTTATCGCACACTTAGTGCCTATTCTTTTAACCGACTTGTCCCGATGTCGCACACACAGTGCCAATTCAATAAGCGGAAGCTTTCATATCATTGCACACACAGTACTATTCATTTCTATTTTGATTTCAATTTCGCACACTTAGTGCCATTAACCAAAACTTGCACATAGCATCTCTATTTCATACACATATTTGTTTCATTATGCTAAAACATATCTTAATAATATGTATTATATCCGAACTTACCTCGGACGTCAAACTATCGATACGGTCGATTAATGGAGCACTTTATCTTTGCCTCGATCTCGATCCGAACCTCTCCTTTCTTGGTCTATACACATTCAAATTCAATCCAATCAATCATCAAATCATTCATTTTAGTCCAAACACACATATTTAGGGCATTTTACACAATAGCCCTCATATTTTCACATTTCGACACTTTAGTCCTTAATTCATCAAATCACCAAATACACATAATTTCTCCTAACATAAGCTTAACTGAATTTTACTTATGTCCATACCAACCCACATATTTCATTTATTACACATTTTAGTCCCTTAATTTACACTTTTCACAATTTATCCCAAAATACTCAATTTCACTAAAAACTCAAATACAAACTATGTTAACTCAACACCAAGCTTTCATATTTCACCAACTAACATCACAAAGCTCAAGTGTTTATCAATGACTCATCACAAAAACATCATCAATTCACAAAATTACAACATGGGTTAGCTAGAGCACGAAGCAACGATTACGAAAACGTAGAAATTATCAAAAATCGAAGTGAAAACATACCTCAATTTATGCTTAAAGCTAGCCGAAATTCACAAAGCCTCAAACCCTCATTTTCTTTTCTTATTTTCAGTTGATAGAAACAAAGATGAGCATTATTTAGCTTTTGTTTTATTTTAATGTTAACTTCTTTCTTGATTACCAATTTGCCCTTAATGAAACAACCATTTTATCCAACAATTATTAGGCCATTTATGTCCATCTATCATCCACTAATTCTGTTAATGGACTAATTGCCTCATAAGGCCTCCACATTAATAAAACAACAATGCTTAGATACTTAAAAATCAACACACAACTTTACTCTTAACGCGATTAAGTCCTTTTTCTTAATTCGACACACAAATGATCAAATTATCACACGGACTAAGTCACATACCATTCACACAGAAAATAACATTAAATTAGCATTCTGACCTCGGATTTGTGGTCTCAAAACCACTATTCTTACTAAGGTCTAAACCGAGTTGTTACATCCTAAGCCACATGGGCGTGTGACCTCTGCTTTAAAGAAAAGTTTTCGATTAAGTTCTGAAAGTTTTTAGATACGTGTTTATGGCCTCGTAGGCCCATGAAATGTATGACTAGGCTCATAAAGAGAAGTTTTTAATTCGGAACAAATTTTACAGCTCGTAAGTGCATATTAAGAAAGTTCAAGTGTAGTAATGTCTCATATCCAGCCTCAGCCTCGGACTCGGGTATGGGGTGTTACAGAACATCACTTTTGTACTTTACGCGATTTAGACTTTTTTATTAAATTGACCAACTAAACGATAAAATTTCTTAACGAAATTTTCACACATACATGCTATCATACTGTAAACATTAAAATAATAATAAAATAAATATTTTGATCTCAGATTTGTGGTCCCGAAACCACTGTTCTGATTGACCCAAAAACGGGCTGTTACACCCGTGTGGCAAGGCCCTGTGTCTCACATGGCCATTAGACACGTCCGTGTGGACATTCGAAATGGGAGCACATGGCCGTGTCCCAGTCTGTGTCTGACCCCATGTAGCTTTCTGACTTGGGTCACGCGGCAAACACACATGCTTGTGTGGCTAGCTCGTGTGCCCTAAAAATGGCCATACACGCCCGTGTACTAGGCCGTGTGCTAGGTCGTGCCAATCCTTTAAGGTATACTGACTTATGCCACACGGACAAGTCACACGCCCGTGTGTGAGGCCGTGTGAAGCATACTGACTTAGTTTTAATTTCAACACCAGAGGACACACGGCTATATAACATGACCGTATGTCACACACAGCTGAGACACATGCCAGTGTCTCTGCCCGTGTGGACAAAAATAGGTTATTTACCAAGCCAATTTGCCACCCGCACTTATGCTCACGTAAACTACCAAAATGAAACCAATCCATAATATAAATAAACATCCAATTTGTCCACAATCAAGGCTAATTCATACCATTTTCAATACTAGCAACCAATATGCTTATACCTCAAATTTTACTCAACCAAAACATACCATATTACATATACCAATCAACTAGTTAAACCTTTACCGAACATACATCATTTTGTACCAATTCACAAGCATGATGCCAATTCCACAAACCTCATATTATAGGTCATTCACATATCCATCCATGAACTCAAATATCAACCATATATGCATATGTAAGCACATAACTAAATCCACCAAATTAAGCCAAATCTCATGGCTATATTTACAAACCAAAACATATACATTTACAAGACATCTCAAATGGAAAAACTCACTACCAAATCATAACCAACATGTAACACCCCAAGAATTTAGGGTTTGTAATTTTGCATGTTTTGACACAAATTGTTTGTCTGCTTCAATGGCTAAGTGATTTGGGTGTGTATGGGAGTGTTTGAGTAGCCTGGGTTCAAGTATTGACTTTTGTAAAATTTTAGTTTTTCTCTTAAATGAACATGGACATTGGCACCTAGGCCTTATTAGTAATAATGTTTGTTTTATGACACAATAAGAGCCTGTGGTGTAGTGGCAGGGTGGCGTACGGTGTAACTGAGACGTCTAAGGTTTAAGTCCTGGGATACTCAATGGAATGTTTATTTTGTTGCTTGAGCTGGGTAGGTAGGAGAGTTCGACTGAAACACTGTTGAAGAGGAGTTTGAATCGGTCATGGAGAGATTGTAGGAGCAAATCGTTGAGAGAATTAAGGAGAGTGTTATGGAGAGAATCAAGGAGGTTGAAGTGTGTGGGGGGTATTGGTGCCGAATTTGTATAGGGAATTTTGGCTGAGGGGTTTTTCTATTAGTTTGGTCAATTTGTCACCAATTTTTGAAACTGTTAATGCTCTTTTCTTTCTCTGCTCTCTTGTGCCGAATTTGCAAGTGGCAATTTGTGCATTTTGGGTGTTCGACTCCTACCATTCTGATAAACTAAACTATTCTTTTCAAGTCCATTTCTCTCCCTACTTATGCACCAACATCTGTCGAAACCTCCCTTCTTCTCTATTCCTTTCAAGTTTCAGCCAACTGCCTATTTCATCCCTTCTTACCTATTGACTTCTTTTGACCGAACCTATCACCCTTACCCCCTTGTGACTCTTTCTCCTTTTCGGCTTGTGACCGAAAGTTCTCCCTTCTCTTTTCGATCCTAGTTCTTCTCTTCTCTGGGTGGTTATTACTTTAGTCGAAACTTAACACTGTCCCCTCTCTGTTTCGGTTCTACAAGGGTTCTGATTGTCAGTAAGTGTTCAAAATCTATCCTTTACTTTTCTTTTAAAACTGAATATACCATGCTCTTCTTTTTCTTTTTCCAAAATTGAATACCCCCTTTTGCTAACTAATTGTCATTTCCTCCTTCACGTACTGTACTCGTTGCGATTCTAGGGTCTTCCTCAAGGAGTGGTAAAGTGTGAATGGTTGGAGGAGTCACACTTTCGTCCTCAACATACAGGTAAGGTAAAAGTGTTACCTTATGTTCTTTGGCATTGGCAAAATGTGCCCTATCACTTACTAATCAGATTTTGATTGTACTATAGTAAACCAACAAGGGTGTGTGATTGTTTCTGAACGGCGATTGTAGAGGGACTAAGGTCACCCTCATTCAAACAAGGTAAGAAGGGTGTTTCAGATTAAGCATCAATAAGAGGGTGCTTTACCCTATCGGTTAAAGGACTAACTTTGGATCTTATTTGAATCTAGGTTGGGTGATCGTGGAGTGTAGAGCAATATCATAATCAGGTGTGTAATCACACCATCTCCTCTGTAAATCGGTAAAAGTCGAACCCTCAGCATGTGAGGCTTCACAAGCCTGCGATCGCTCGTGTGGTAAACCGAGCCCACAACCATGGGCAATAGACTGTAGAGGCCACCACGAGCATTCTCGTGCTCTTGGGCCATTATGGGCCTCGTTTGGCTGAAATGGGCCGTGTAGGCCCAATGGGCTCGTGGGCCCTACACTGAATAAATCTATGATAAATGGCAAATACTAAACCGGGCTATATCGTTCGCATAGCTATGACTGAATTTAGGCCAAATGGGCCACACGAGCTTGTGGGTCCACTTGGGCCGAATATTAGACCTTGGGCCCATTTACATCATTTTGATCATATAGGTTATCTGTGTCGCTCGAGGCGACGGTGGACCTTTGGAAAGGTCGTTATATACATGAAACCCTAAAGAGTAAAATAATCGAAATACCCCATAGGATAAAATGACCGTTATACCCCTAAGGGTAGGTTGACTGATGTGTTCATGATTTGTATATTATTGTTACTGAGTATAACATTCTGCATATACGTATGATTTATGACATGACATTGATCGTAGTAGGAAAGTCTTAAAATTTATATAATGAATGATCGAGCCTAGAAACTAGCTATCACCACGATTGAGGCAAGCACACCTATCGAACAGTAGTATAGTTTAGTGGCAAGACTGGAATGTCGAACCCAAGGGAACCAAAAGTACTAATAGTAACTCTCTCTTTATTATTTAGCCTAAAAATTAAGGGAATTGTTGTTTAATCTAAAATTAACTAACTACAAAGCTAAGGATGCTAAGACACAGAGAATGAATTGGGGAAAATACTTTTGGGAAAAACCAATTGATTAGGACAATACCCCAGGAAGAATCCACCTAAACTTCTCTTGTTATTTAACTCTGAACCAGACGATTTATTCACTTGACTTCAACCGTAGGATTCCCTATTTATATTAATACCTCTTTCGAGGCTACTAACGCCTAACCCTAGGTTGATTAATTGAAATCTCTTTCTAATTAAAACCCCTAGAATTGCATTAACTCGATCTATGGACTCCCATATTAGGTTTGACCCTAATCCGACAGATTTTCGTCATCCTATTTCTAGGGTTGCGATCAACTCTGCTTAACTATGCTAGATCTACTCTTAAACAGGGACTTTTGATCCACTGCCTAAGCACATCAATACTGGAATCAATATCCTGAAATATCAAAGCAAGAATTAAGAACACATAATTAAGAACAAATCAGCTATTTATCATATAGTTTAGAAAATAATAACAAGATTCGTCTTAGGTTTCACCCCCTCAGGTATTTGAGGGGTTTAGTTCATAATCATAAAATAACATCTTAGAAGAAAATATAAAAGAAAACATAAGGAAAACCCTAAAACCGCCTGAAGGAAATTGAAGGGAAGATCCTCCGTCTTGAGTATTACTCCGGCTTCTTGAGATGAATCAACTGGCTTTCTTCGAGTAACTCCCACAATTATAGCTTCTCTGGCTTGGCTCCTTGGCCTACCTAGACCGCCCCTTTTAGGTCACACTTAGGGAGTTTATATAGGCTTTCAAAATGCCTTTCTTCGCCTCTAAGTATCCTAATCTGAGTGGAATCAAAATAGGTCACGACAAAGACACGCCCGTGGCACACGCTTGTGTAAATCGAGGCCAGGTCGTGTGGCTTGGGCCCAGGCCGTGTCGATTTTGTACTTTGGCCCATTTTCTCCATTTTTGGCTCGTTTCTTATTTTTTTTCATCCTCCGGTGCTTCCCTAAGAATAAAACATGAAATTAAAGGAATAGGAGCACCAAATTCCATAATTCGAGGAATAAATCAACCAAAAGTATGCTAAATGTGGGATTAAAATATGAACATATTATAGTTTATCAAATACCCCCCCACTTAAGCATTTGCTTGTCCTCAAGCAAAGTTCTCAACTCACAATTAAGATGAACTTCCTCAATTCATAATATTCATCAATAGTGTTTCATCATAATTCAAAGGTAATTCATACATTGATAATTTAACTAAAAGGATTCTAAAGATTCAAACAATAAAAATCATAGTTTTTGTAGCACGAAAAATATAGGCGTTTCCCCTTACCTAAATAATCACCTTTGATTTAAAATCGACAAAAGCTGACATCCTCACTCAAGATTCACTCAAATCACTCGAAGTGTTTAAGGTTCAAAATTAAGCTCTCAAAAGTCGAACATGAAAAGTTAATCCCATAGGCTTGCATGAAAATCAAATCTCTACCACTATAAAATGAAATGATACACAGATCAAAAGGTCTTTATCGGGTTGTAATGGGGCTCGGGTTAAAGGTGTGGATAAAGGCTGAATTGAAGGGTTAGAATTGAGATTGAATTGACAATTTACCTAACTAGAAAAATGAAATAATCCTAAATAATCAAATCAATTGAAAAATTGAATCACTAATAACACGAGCTTCTTCTCAAAATGTGGAATTAATTGCTTAAGCTCAAACATAGAAATAACAATGAATAACTTTCCAATGTTTTTTCTAGAACAGTATTTACAATAATAAGAAAGAACTTTAACAACTGAAATATATAACATAGTTAGGTAACTGCTCAAAATCAACTCTCGACAAAAAAGAGAGTCAAGAAATGGTGATAACAAATACAAGATTGGATTTGGGTTATTATTAGTGGGTAGGAAAGGGTTGTTAGGTTTTAAAGGGGTTCAATAGGGGTTAATTATGGAGGTAGGCTTTTTGGGAGAGTAAGTGGGCTAAAACCTAGGTGCCTTTATCATCTCTATATATCAAATTAATGATGTGGTCTCAACATGTATAACCGAAGCAAGTTCTAGAATAACAAATCAATGTTGATACACTCATAATCAAAAAGTGAGCATGAAAGAATGTATGCTCTAAAAGGCTCAAGATCTCACAAAAATTATGGGCTTTTAATATCAACTTTGTAAATTTCAAACTTCAAGGTAATAATTAGATTCAGGTAGACAACCTAACAAAATTTTGATTTTTGAAAATAGACTCATCAAGCTTGATTCTCTAGTTTCCTAAAGTTTAAATCATCACTGCACAATTATCAATGACTTATCCTAAAACATATCAATAAAAATCATGAATCAAAGGAAATTTTATTCTAATAGTAATATGACAAAATTACTTAAGAATAAGACATAATTCAGGGATTCGAGAATAATGCAAAAAGTTAGGAACTTTCCAAAATAAAATTCACCCCCACACATAAGATGTATATTGCCCTCAATGTACAAAGACATATAAGAAACCGTAAGAGATGGGGAGAAGTGAAACTTTCTGAATTTTGGATGGATTCCTTGAGTTGGAAGTGGTCGTGGTGTGGTGGCTGCCGACAATCTCTGCGTTAGATGAAGAAATTGGGAATCTTGTGAAGAATTAGCCAGGAAATAATTAGAATAATTCAAAATATACTAATTATATATTTAAAGAAAAGAAAAACAAAAAGAAAGGATGTGAAAAGTAAAATAAAATTAAAAGAGAAGATTAATGGACTGAAAAGTCCTTATTGTTAGATGGTTTACAAAGTGAGTGTGATTTCTAAGGCCGTGGTGTGGTGATTCCCAAGCAACCTTTAGAACCTAAATAAAAGAAAACAAAATAAAATAGATTAAATTAAGTAAACGAGAAATAAAGAAAAGGAAAATAAAGAAGAAGATAGAAGAAAAAAAAGAATGAAATGGACTCAAAGGTCCTTATCCTGTCGAGTTAATGAAGTGGCCGACATGAACTTATGTAGATCGGTCTCGCAGAGGGAGACTGTGCTAGGGTCCTTCCGTTTCTTCGACATGGATAAGGTGTAGACCAAGAGTTTGGAGAATGAAGATGAAAAGGGAGGGGAGTGTAAAGGGTATGGAAGAAGGGGAATGGGGAGTGGGTGAAAATGGGAGAGGGGTGTTTTAAATAGAAATTTTAGATTTGGTACATCCCCACACTCGTGTACCTTGGGCGTGTTGAGTCACACGGCCATATCGCATAGCCGTGTTGTGCTTCGTTCGTTTCTCCCATGCCTGTGTGCAGGTCGCCACGCCCGTGTTGCTAAAATAATGTCGACCACGGCTGTATCACACGACCGTGGTGTTTATTTGAGGCCCGTGGGCTGAAGATATTTTTTGTCCTGTTTCGTACTATCTCTGCCACACTGGTATGGAAATTCGTGGCATCCACACGGTCAAGGCCGTGTGCAAGGCCGTGTGGTGTGGAAATCTATGTTTCACAAGTTCGTTAGTTTGTAGTTAGATGCTAAAAATAAAAAAATGTAAATAAAATATGAAAATTAATGAGGTTAGTGCTCGGGTTGTCTCCCGAGAAGCGCTTGTTTAAAGTCTTAAGCTAGACTTACCTCTCATTTGCATAATCATGGTGGTTTGAGGAGTTGAAAGTCTTTTCTCATGCTATCAGTCCTATTATCAGTATATAGTTCAAGTATTGTAGTGTTTACTTTAAAAGTGCCGAATATAGGATTACTTACCTCGACTGTTCCGTATAGGAAGACATTGAGTACCTTAAAAGGGATTTCTTCATTTGTATTAAGGTCAGAAGGGGAGAGTCGAGGGTCTTTCTTATCCAACAATACTTGTTCTCCGATTTTAAATTTGTTTGTCCCATGGAGGGGCTTTGGTTTTGCTTCGTGTATTCCTAATTTCTCTTTGAAATGTGTCTTCCACTCATTAGTTTATCGATCTGAAGCCTTCATTCCTCATGAGTTATTTCCTTTTTGTCATGAGGTCTAGGATCTGGCTCAATTATGTAGTTCCGTGGTGCTTCCTGAAAAGAAGGTTTAACCGAATGGTCATTAATAGAATTTATGTTCTCACATTGATTACTCGATGTCCTAGCCGAATCAAGAGCCTGAAGAGTGATTGTTTCATCACCTACACAAAGTATGATTTCACCTGCGTCAACATCAATTTTAGTCCTGGCAGATGCTAAAAAGGGTCTTCCCAAATTAGAGGAATATTATTGTCCTCATCCATGTCTAAAACGACAAAGTCTACTGGGAATACGAATTTATCAATTTTCACAAGAACATCTTCGATTATACCCCTAGGAATTCTAATAGTTTTATAAGCTAATTCAATGCTCATCCTAGTTTGTTTGGGTTTCCCTAGACCTAGTTGTTTAAACATTTTATAAGGCATAACATTAATGCTTGCCCCTAAATTAACTAAAGCATTATCAACAGATAAACTACCAATTAAGCATGGAATTGTAAAACTCCCTGGATATTTTAATTTCCATGGTAGTTTATTTTGCAACATTGCTGAGCACACTGCATTTAGTTCCACATGCGATTCCTCATCTATCTTCTGCTTGTTTGTCAAAAGCTCTTATAAAAATTTCCTTGAATCTGGCGTCTGCGAAAGAGCTTCAAGAAACAGTAAGTTAATATGTAATTTCTTTAAAAGTTTAAGAAATTTACCTAATTGTTCGTCTATGTTATCTTTCTTCATTGCATTGGGGTATGGTATACGAGGTTGGTACTCTTTAATTACCGGTTTTGGTTTATCATGACTTACTTCAACCTTACCTTCCCCTACCATCTTCTCTTGCCTCAATTTTGTTTCATCTAACCTTTCACTATCATGAGTGGTTACGGCTTGAAGTTGCTCCTTTGGGTTAGTTTCAGTGTTACTTGGCAAGCTACCATGTGGTCGTTCAGATATGATCTTAGCAAGCTGACCTAATTGGTTCTCGATCCCTTGAATCGATGCTTGTTGATTTCTAAGTGTTGTCTCAGTGTTTTGGAAACGGGTTTCTGACACTGCTATGAATTTTGTCAGCATCTCCTCAAGGTTCGGTTTCTTTTCCTGTGGGTAGGGCTGGTGTTGGAAGTTTGGAGTGGGTTGTTGTCTCTGATTTCCTTGACCACCCCATGAGAAATTGGGGTGGTTCCTCCAACCTGGATTATAAGTATTACTATAAGGGTTATTTTGAGGTCTAAAATTGTTACCCATATAGTGAACTTACTCGTTTTCAGCGCTCGGGTTGTAAGGTGGATATTCTGTATTGCTCATCCATCCTCCATTTGTATCACACTGCATAACTGGATGTACCTACGAAGAACCACATAAACCATCAATCTTTTTATTTAACATCTCTCCCTGGTTTGATAGCATGGTTACTGCATCGAGGTTGAAAACACTGGCGGCTTTTGTTGGCCTTGTCCTCGTGACTTGCCACTGATAGCTATTCAGTGACATCTCTTCAATGAATTTGTAGGCAACCTCAGGTGTTTTGTTATTCAGGGTTCCACCGGCGGCTGAATTAATCAATTGTCTCATTGAGGGGTTCACACCGTTGTAAAAGGTTTGGACTTGTAGCCACAAGGGTAATCCATGGTGTGGGCACCTTCTCAATAGATCTTTGTATCTCTCCCATGCATCGTAAAGTGTCTCTAAATCCATCTGCACGAAAGAAGAGATATCATTCCTCAACTTAGCCATTTTAGCCGGCGGAAAATATTTCAACAAAAAAATTTTCGGTCATTTGTTCCCATGTAGTGATTGATCCTCGTGGTAACGAGTTCAACCACTATTTAGCTTTATTCCTCAAAGAAAAAGGAAACAACCGAAGATGAATGGCATCATCAAAAACGTCATTTATTTTGAAAGTGTTGCAAAATTCTAGGAAATTCGCCAAGTGATTATTTGGATCTTCATCCTGCAAAATCAAACTGAACAAATTGCTATATCATCTGAATTATTTGCAGCAATAGCAGGTCTAACAATACTTGACTCAGTTCATGTTAAATTAGGTTTAGCATAATCATACATAGTTCGAGGAGTATGATTTTCGGCCACCTGTGGAGGTAGCAGATTATTCTCAACCATCTCTTCGGTAGTGTTAATTTTGTTTTCTTGCTCTTTTTGTATGTACTCTAGGCTTCTCCTTATCTCTCTTTGGTTTCTGCGAACTATGCTTTCAATTTCACTATCGTAAAGTAGAGGTCCTGACGGGTTTCTTCTAGTCATAAACTAGAATACCTGCCAGAAGCAAAGGACAAAATTTAGAAAAGTGAAAATAAAATTTAATTGCGAAAATAAAATATGGCTAAAGTAATAAAAATTGAGTGTTCTTAATATTTCAGTTCCCTGGCAACGACGCCAAAAACTTGATCGTAGTGGGAAAGTCTTAAAATTTATATAATGAATGGTCGAGCCTAGAAACTAACTATCACCACGATTGAGGCAAGTGCACCTATCGAACAGTAGTATAGTTTAGTGGCAAGACCGGAATGTCGAACCCAAGGGAACCAAAAGTACTAATACTAACTCTCTCTTTATTATTTAGCCTAAAAATTAAGGGAATTGTTGTTTAATCTAAAATTAACTAACTACAAAGCTAAGGATTCTAAGACACAGAGAATGAATTGGGGAAAATACTTTTGGGAAAAACCAATTGATTAGGACAATACCCGAGGAAGAATCTACCTAGACTTCACTTGTTATTTAACTCTGAACCAGACGATTTATTCACTTGACTTGATCCATAGGATTCCCTAATTTATATTAATACCTCTTTCGAGGCTACTAATGCCTAACCCTAGGTTGATTAATTGAAATCTCTTTCTAATTAAAACCCCTAGAGTTGCATTCCCATATTAGGTTTGACCCTAATTCGGCATATTTTCGTCATCCTATTTCTAGCGTTGCGATCAACTTCGCTTAACTATACTAGATCTACTCTTAAACAGGGACTTTTGCTCCACTGCCTAAGCACATCAATACTTGAATCAATATCCTAAAATAACAAAGCAAGAATTAAGAACACATAATTAAGAACAAATCAAGTATTTATCATATAGTTCAGAAAACAATAACAAGGTTCGTTTTAGGTTTCATTTCCCATCAAGTATTTGAGGGGTGTAGTTCATAATCATAAAAGAATACATCTCAGAAGAAAATGTAAAACAAAATATGAGAAAAACCCTAAAACCCCCTGAAGGAAATTGAAGGGAAGATCCACCGTCTTGGGTATGACTCCCGCTTCTTGAGATGAATCAACTGGCTTTCTTCGAGTAACCCCCACAATTCTGGCATCTCTGGCTTGGCTCCTTGGCCTACCTGGACCACCCCTTTTTAGGTCACACTTGGGGTGTTTACATAGGCTTTCGAAATGTTTTTCTTTGCCCCTAAGTATCCTAATCTGAGTGGAATTAAAATAGGTTACGGTAGGGACACACCCGTGTAAATCGAGGCTAGGCCGTGTTCGGGTCTGCTAAGCCGTGTCGATTTTGTACTTTGGCCCATTTTCTCTGTTTTTGGCCTGTTCTCGTTCTTTTCATCCTTCGGTGCTTCTCTAAGTATAAAACAAGAAATTAAAGGATTAGGAGCACCGAATTCCACAATTCGAGGAATAAATCATCCAAAAGTATGCTAAATGTGGGATTAAAATATGAACATATTACGGTTTATTAGATATACTACATGGGGTTGGGATACTATTATTGAGGAAGTATACTGTACCGGTGGCTCTGCCAAATATATTGTTACTGTTAGCTCTGCTGTGTTATTATTATTGGCATCTATGCTACAATATTGGTGTGTTGGCTGGGTGGGTCTATTTTATCCCCACATGGTGTATTGGTTGGTACAGGTGGTGTGTTGGTTGGATTGGGGTGGGTTTCATATTTCCACCATACTGATACTGTATTGGGCTTAGGCCCACATTGATTGCTGTAATGGGCGAAGGCCCACACCGTACTGTTACTGAATAGGGCTCAGGTTTAGACTGTTACTGCATGATAGGGGATTACACACTAAGTTCTCGTAACTCACCCTTTTCTTTTAACTGTACAGGTAATCCCCAGCCTTAGATGATTTGGAGCTGCGAGGGACTCAGAGGTGGCCACTCGTTCGCTAATGTTTTATTTTAGACCTAGTTATTTAAATTTCTTTTATATTAGGTTGATATTTATGTAATAAGGCCTCTGGTGATTTTAATTTCTTTTAACTGGGTTTAATTTCTTATTTTGAAACTGCCAAACTTATACAAATAAGTTTTCAAAAATAATAATTGTTTTAAAAGACAAACACACATTTTCAAACTTAAAAATGGCATTAATTAGAGTAGCTTCCACGGGCTTTTAACCAACTACGAAACCAGCAGTAACAAACATGGCAGACATTTAAAAATGGTTTTCTCTCAACAAGTCTAATTTCGAAAAACACTTTGATGTGACACGTCAGATTCGACCGTAACGTCTAGGCCGGGTTTGGGGTGTTACATTTAGTGGTACCAGAGCCAAGTTGTAAAACTTGGCTATGGAATCAGTTTTGAAATGTCTTTCTGAAATTAGATTTTAAAGATTAGAAACGTTTGAAAGATGTACAAGTGTGGCACACCGAGTCCCTGGTGCCAAATCTGTAAGTTCTCTAATTCTGATTATTGATATACTGTGATACTCTAGATAGAGGAAACTGAGACCGTAGGAGACTGTAAACTGTAATGAGACCTCGATCTGTGAAAACAAACCCCTAATAACTATTTTTCATAATACATTTGTTAATAATTATTGAAATTATAATCTGATGCATAAGACTTTTTAATCAGATAAAGCGTATATCAGAATGAGCACAAGAGGTACTCGCGGAAGGGGTACACGGGGCCACGGTAGAGGCTGAGGAAGTGCTCGGGCTGGATCATCGGCATCGGGCCATATGCTTGCTGGTAAGCACCAACCTCACTAGTAACTGAGACAGGGTCTTTTGATCGAGTAGCTGGGGATGATGCTCTATCCCAAGCGATGCTCTACATTTTAAAGAGGGTTACTGAAGTTAGTATTGGAACAGTGGGTCGAGGGTCAATTTCAGAGCGACTCCGGTCTAATGAAGCGAAAATTTTCAGGGGTATTTCTGGAGTAGCCCCAAATGTGGCGGAGTACTGGCTAGAGGATACCGAACGGATAATGAACAACCTTGACTGTACTACAGAGGAAAAATTAAAAGGGGCAGTGTTCTTACTGCGAGATGAGGCCTACCAATGGTGGCTCACCGTGAGAGAGGGTACCCAGGCCGACCAAATGACACGGGATTTCTTGGCGGCTTTCCAAAGGAAATATGTGGGTGCAAGTTATGTGGACGCCCGAAGAAGAGAATTTCTAAACCTGACCCAAGGGAATAAGAGAGTGGCGGAATATGAGGCAGAGTTCTTGCGGTTGAGTCGGTATGCTCGAGGGATAGTACCAACTGAGTATGAACGCTGTGTGCATTTTGAGGATGGCCTTCGAGACGAGTTAAGGGTATTGATATCTCCGCAAAGGGAGCCAGATTTTACTGCTCTTGTAGAAAAGGCAAAGATTGCTGAAGAGGTGAAGCGCTCAAGTTCTTCTGGGAGGCCTATTAAGAAGGCCAGGTTTAATGGGCTGATTCGGACTGGAGTTCCTGTTGCTATTGCTAGACCACAGCCTTGTGCTGATTGTGGAAGATCTCACTAGGGTGAGTGCTGGAAGAGGAATGGGGCGTGCTTCAGATGCGGATCCATGGATCATTAGGTTAAGAGTTGTCCCCAGAGTCCAGTTCAGATGAAAGCTTGATCGTGTCTGAAAGTCTTAAAATTTATATAATGAATGATCGAGCCTAGAAACTAACTGTGACAACGATTGAGGCAAGCGCACCTATCGTTTGGCAGTATAGCTATGGCAAGACTGGAAGTATCGTATCTTCAAGGACCAAGAGTACTAGTAATTACTATCTTTTTATTATTTAGCCTAATAATTAAGGAAATTGTTGTTTAATCTAAAACTAACTAATTACTAAGCTACAGATGCTAAGACATAGAGAATGAATTAGGGAAATACTTTTGGGAAAAACAAATTGATTAAGACAATACCCAAGGAAGAATCCACCTAGACTTCACTTGTTATTTAACTTTGAACCAGACGATTTATTCACTTTACTTGATCCATAGGATTCCCTAATTTATATTAATACCTCTCACGAGGCTACTAGCGTCTAACCCTAGGTTGATTAATTGAAACCTTTTTCTATTTAAAACCCCTAAAATTGCATTGACTCGATCTATGGACTCCCATATTAGGTTTGACCCTAATCCGGTAAATTTTCGTCATCCTATCTCTAGGAGTGGGATCAACTCCGCTTAATTATGCTAGATCTACTCTTAAACAGGGAATTTTCCTCCACTGCCTAAGCACATCAATACTTGAATCAATATCCTAAAATATTAAAACAAGAATTAAGAACACATAATTAAGAACAAATCAAGTATTTATCATATAGTTCAGAAAACAATAACAAAATCCGTCATAGGTTTCATCCCTCTCAGGTACTTGAGGGGTTTAGTTCATGTTTATAAAAGAATACATCTCAGAAGAAAATATAAAACAAAACATAAGAAAAACCCTAAAACCCCCTAAAGGAAATTGAAGGGAAGATCTTTCGTCTTGAGTATGATTCCAGCTTCTTAAGATGAATCAACTGGCTATCTTCGAGTAAATTCCACAATTCGGCCCTCTCTAGCTTAGCTCCTCGGCCTACCTGAACTCCCCCCTTTTAGGTCACACTTAGGGTGTTTATATAGGCTTTTGAAATGTGTTTCTTTGCCCCTAAGTATCCTAATCCGAATGGAATTAAAACAGGTCACGACAGGGACACGCCCATGTAAATCGAGTCCAGGCCGTGTTCAGATCTGCTTAAAGAGGCACGGCCATTTGGATTTCTCTAGGCCGTGTGGATTTTGTACTTTGGCCCATTTTCTCTATTTTTGGCCCGTTTCTCGTTCTTTTTATCCTCTGGTGCTCTTTTAAGTATAAAACATGAAATTAAAGGATTAGGAGCATCAAATTCCACAATTCAGGGGATAAATCATCCAAAAGTATGCCAAATGTGGGATTAAAATATGTATATATTACAGTTTATCAAAGCTGTAGGACAGGGTTATGGTCAGCCAGTAAGAGGTGGTCAGCAACCACCGAAACGCCGTGAACAGGCCAGAGGTGGTAATAATGGGGGACGAGGTCGTGGAGCACCAGGCAGAGGTGTTGATAACACTGAGGCGAGGCAACCAGCTCTGGTGTATGCTACTCATCACAAAGAGGATGGTGATGCTCCAGATGTTATAACCGATACGTTCCTGAATGTACTGAACATTGCTATGATTGATATAGAGTCTACGCATTCATACATTGCATGTACTGTGTCTGGCACCTTGGGTATCATGTGTGAGAGTACTATTAATGAAATGACAGTGTTAAGTCCACTGGGCAGTCGGTTAGGGTAGACAAATTGTTCAGAAATGTGCCCTAGAGGTTCAAGGGGTTGTCTTTCTAGCGGACATGATGGAATTACCGTTTGGTGAATTTGACTTTATATTAGGTATGGATTGGCTGGTGAAACACCGTGCAAGTCTGGATTGTGCTGCTAAATGTATGGTGTTGAGAACTACTAAAGACGAGGAAGTGGCGGTAATTGGGGAACGAAGGGACTTCCTGTTAAATGTGATTTCTGCACTAAGAGCCGAAAAGTTGGTTCGCAAGGGTTGTGAGGCATTTCTAGTCTATGTTGGAGTATCTAACTCTAAGGGTCTTTCTGTTGGAAATATCAAGGCAATTAAAGATTTTTCTGATGTGTTTCCTGATGAGCTCCCTGTGTAACACCCCAAACCCGACCTAGAAGTTAGGCCCAAGTCTGGCATGTCACATTGAAGTGTTTTTACGAAAACCTTGTTTTAATTGAAAACCCTTCTAAAGAAAAGTTAAGTAAAATCCAGTTTGCTTTCAGAACGAGGTGTAGCCAAAAACCATTTCCTTGTTACTATGTAAAAATTTCCTTTGACAGCGGAAGCTCGTTCTTAAAACACAATTATTTAAAAAAAAAACTTGAAATATGCTTAAAAGAAATAACTCCAGGTTCCGTTTCAAAATTTCAATGCATAGTAGAAGTAATGGAATAATAACTAGGGGGAAACCTTATTACAATCTGAAATAAAATAACTTAAAATCTAGAATTTATATATTTAGAAAAATAAGTCTAATCATCTTGCGAGTTGGCTAACTCTGAGTCCTTCCTTCTGTCGAACTGCCTACTAAGGGTCACCTGCGAAAATAAAAGAGGGAGTGAGTTTTCGAAAACTCAGTGTGTACGACCCTCGTCAAACAAATAGCATACATATCATATTATTAACATAGTAATATCATACATTCAATGCAGTGCAAACCCTCCCCAAATAATCCATTCGGTACACATCATCTTCGTCCAGCCGAAACACATCTGTGGGGATTTCTAAATCGATACACCCATCAGATACACATCAAGGGTAGCCCGGTTGCGGTACTACCTAACGTTGCAGCAAAGCTGCAAATCATATGATGGGCTTTAAAAGCCATCGGTGGATCCACGGTCATCAAGCAACCATGCGATCCTCATATACTTCCTCCGTTCCATCATTCCCAACCCATATGCAACCTAAACAGAATATCATATGAATGTAGCAAATGTACATGTAACATCCATAAATTTTACATTCAACACATAGGGGTATTTTAGTCATTTCACAAATTAAGGGTATTTATATAATCCTACCCTACAGGGGTATTTCAGTAATTCTTAACAGTGTGGGTCTTAATTACAAACCTTGGCCCGTCAACAAGTCCTCGCGGCTAAAGTGAACAGACACTACGCACCAGGTAGGATTCTAGAGAAGACGTGGGTCATTAAGACCGCTTAAGTACCAAGCTCTCCCTAGATCCAATCCTAGACATGCATATGCCTGTTGCCACACTTAAACCTTATGACTTGTTCACAGTCACACTTAATAAATTATTAAAGTTTTAACTTACCAAATACTAAGCCTAAGGCCCCTTACAAAGCCCAAACAAATTCACATCTGTTCATATGGCCCACCAGGCCCAATCTCATTTGTATGGCCCATCTGGCCCAAATCACATTCATATGGCCCACCTAGCCCAATCACATTCTTATGGCCCATTAGTGAGGCATTATTTATACGGCGAAAAGTGTATTATCTACACAGATCACAAGAGCTTCAGGTACCTCCTCACTCAAAAGGAGCTAAATCTTAAGTAGTGAAGATGGATAGAGCTGCTTAAGGATCATGATTGTTCGATTGAGTACCATCCGGGTAAGGCTAACGTGGTAGTCGACGCACTGAGCCGTAGGGTTGTATCCGATTTGAGAGCAATGTTCGCTCGTCTCAGCTTATATAATGATGGTAGCATGTTGGTTAAGCTGCAAGTTTAACCGATGTGGACTGAGCAAGTTAAGGGGAAACAGTTGTTGGATGAGTCAATGGTTCCTCGTTTTCGACATGTTGAGAATGGAGAGACTACAGATTTTGGGCTGAATGGTGAGAGAGTACTGTGTTTCCGTGGGAGAGTCAGTGTACTGAGGGATTCTGAGTTGAGGCAGCCTATACTGCGAGAGGCGCATAATAGTCCTAAGTTATGCTGTAGCAGTCCGGTTTTGACCGTTGTCGAAACCGTAGTTTCGGGACCACAAATTCAAGTTAAAAAAATATTTTAATATTATTTTTTGTGCTATAGTATGTGAATTAATATGTGTGAAAGTTTCGTATGAAAATTTCATCATTTATGTGTTTAATTTGATAAAAGAACTAAATCACATAAAAGGTAAAAGTGGCCTTGTAATTAACTAAGTGTCGAATTGTTATTGTTCTTAATATGTGAAGTCCTTAAAGTGGAAATATGCCATAAGAATAATAGTTGGATGATAACGGACATAAGATAGTGGGATTTTTTAATGTTAAATTAAAAGGTTAAATGTGTAATTTAATTAATACTATATGCCATAAGAATAATAGTTGGATGATAATGGACATAAGACAGTGGGATTTTTTAATGTTAAATTAAAAGGTTAAATGTGTAATTTAATTAATACTATATGTTATAATAAAACAAAGGCTAAAAATAATAGCCATTTTAAGTGCTCATCCACCGAAAGTAGAAAACCAAAAGAATGTTTGAAGATGAATTATGAAAGATATGTGATAGATTAACATAGTTTGTCTTCGGACTTTTGATGAATTTGAGTAATTTGGACTTAATTGAGAAAATAATATTTTGAGGGACTAAAATGTGAAATAAATGAAATGTATGGACTTGTATGATTATAGTGAACATTCGGCTAAGCATGGGTATAAGCAAATTATGTGTATTTTGTGATTTTGTGAAATAGGGACTAAAATGTCAAAATATGAAATACTGAGTGCTAATTAGTAAATTGCCCTAAATACGTGTTTTTGGATTGAATTGAAAGATTTGGTGAATAAATGGATTAAATTTAAATATGTATAGATCAAGAATTGAAGAAAACAGATTTAGATCACGGAAAGTCGAAAGTAATTGAATATCCGAATTCGTTTGTTTACTCGAATCAGAGGTAAGTCTATATACAAATAAATGTATTTGTATTGATCTATGTATGTCCATATGAAATTTCATTGTGATGATTGTGTATGAGATGACAAATATATGAAATCCGAGAAAGTATCAACAATTGGTCAATATCCGAGAAGCCCCGTACGAACCTAGGAATAGATAGGATTACGTATGTCATGACATAGGTTTCCGATATGTGATATCATGTAAGACCACATCTAGGAGGTTGGCATCGATATGAGATTTATGTGTAAGACCATGTCTGGGACATTGGCATCATATTTGATTCGTGTAAGACCTTGTCTAGGACAGTGGCATCGATATCTGAGTACATGTGAGACCACGTCTGGGACTTTTGCATTGTACAACTATTCCGAGCATTCTGAGTGCCCTGTTTGATTTCGAATGGTTCAACAGGCAATTCCGAGAAATGACTAACTTTGTAAGTTGTATATCCGTTTCAGGTACGTTTGATGTATATGCTTTGAATAGGCATCAAAGGTGAGTAAATACGTACATAGATGCAATGAGTAAAGTGTGATATATGTATGTTTGACATATAATCAAAAGAGATGCTTGAGATATGATATGTTAGTAAGCAATGGCAATCCAATTGAGCCAAAAAGAAATGTATGTGTTTGAAATGGAGATATGTTAATGAATTTGATTTGCCATGTTTATAAATGATTATATGATAAGTTCATTTGAATATGGCTTACTAAGCTTTTGAAAGCTTACTTTGTGTGTGTTTTCTTTGTTTTATAGATCATTGAAGTTACGAAAGGCTCGGGGATACTAAAGTATATATACTAAAGTATATCACACTACCCAATCTTATTTTGGTACGCTTTGAAAGTGTATATACTAAAGTATGGCATGTATAGGCTAGTCACATTGAACTATGTTTGAGTTGTGTTTATAGCCATGTGATATGGCTAGATAAATGTTTGTGATGATAATGAGTAGTCATGATATATGATGCATATTTGGTATGGTATGATGGTTATTAAGATGATTAAAATTGTGTTATGTTTATGAAGCAAAGTTGGTATCATATTGATGGGAAGATGTTATATTGTATTGGTAAGATTGTGGATAAATATTGTTTAGAAATGTTTATCATTTAGTTGAGTTAATTATTGCTTAAGATGGTATGCTTGAGATGCCTTTGAATGCTTGGAAAAGTTGGTTATTTTGTCATGAATTGAATTCATAAGATGCTTGTAGGGATGAGCCAATGTGTGGGTGGCAATTTGGCTTTGCAAATGGCCTATAATTGCCCACACGGTTGAGCACACTGGCGTGTGGCTCGGCCGTGTTCTTCGTGGTTGCATTTTGAAGCAAGCAAGACTCAACCATGGGCTACACACATGGGTGTGTGACTGGCCGTGTGGATCAAGTCAGTTTCGACCACGGACTGGACAAACGGGCGTGTGACTGGCCTTATGGACAAGTCAGTATGTATGCCTGTTTTGACACGGCTTAGACACACGGGCGTGTCTAAGGCCGTGGGAGGCACACGGCCTGCCCACACGGCGTGTGACCTTTGTAATTTTGATAAAAATTAAATTTTTGAGAATTTCTGTATGTGCTCGGTTTAGTCCCAGCCCTATTATAAAGCATGTTTAAGGTCTCGATGACCTATTTCAAGGACACTTGGATTGGATTCTTTGAATTAAATTATAAAATGTCTATTTAAGGTTCCGATTTGTCCGGTAATGCCTTTAACCCTAGACAGGCGATGGTTATGGGTTAGGGGTGTTACTTTTGATTGGTATCCGAGCTACGGTTTAGTTGATTCTCAGACTAACGTAACATGAGAGAGTCTAGCTATACATGACTTATATATGAATTGTGATAGAGTGATGAATCCTGACGTGCAAAATGTGTTTTTCATATATTAATGGATCCCGAAGGAGCCGTTGCTGACGATGTTGAAAGCAATGCACTGCTCTCGCTCAAGGGACAGCGCCATCTGATTCGAGACTGGCTATTAGCGGTCAATAGGGAGAGGCTAAACAAGCCTTCTTCCAAATGATGAATGAGTGGTTCACTTAATATGATTGAAGTAATCCGGCTATTTCACAACCTTTGCCCCCACCTAATGCCCCTCAGACTTCAGTTGTGCCTTCGGTTATGAATCTAAATCTGTTGAATAAACATCTGATACACAAAATCCGTAAATATGGGGCTGAAGAGTTCAGGGCTACTAGCGATGATGATGCCGAGAAAGCTGAATTTTGGCTAGAGAACACTATCCGAGTATTTGATGAAATGTCGTTGAGTCCTGAAGAATGCATAAAATGTGTTGTTTCTTTGCTACGAGACGCAGCCTATCAGCGGTGGAAAATGTTGATTTCTGTTGTTCTGAAAGAACGGGTCACATGGGATTTCTTTTAGTCTGAATTTAGGAAGAAATACATTAGTCAGAGATTTATTGATCAGAAACGAAAAGAATTTCTGGAATTGAAACAGGGTCGTATGTCTATCACTGAGTATGGACGAGAGTTCGTGAGATTAAGTCAGTATGCTCAGTAATGTATATCAACCAAGGCAATAATGTGTAAAAGGTTTGAAGACGGCCTAAATGAAGACATCCGTTTGCTTGTTGGGATTCTGGAAATAAAAGAGTTCATTGTGCTTGTTGATCGAGCATGCAAAGCTGAAGCACTCGGGAAACGTAAAAGAAAAGCTGAGTCTGAAGTCAGAGATGCGAGAAAGAGATTTTCAAACAAATCATTTCAGTCTGCTTCAAAGAAATTTAGAGATGAATATAGCCTTTCCAAAGCTAGTATGGGACAATCGAATAGAGATCGATCTAGATCACACTCGAATTTTAAAGTTCCAGCTACATCGATAGCTAGTGTGGGAAATCTCTGATCCGAACGACCTGGATGTAAGCATTGTGGTAAAAAACATTCGGGAAGTTGTAGATTGAATGGCCGAGCTTGTTTCAGATGCGGATCCTTAGATCATTTCATCCAAGACTGTCCAGAATCTGTTGAGCAAGAGATTGTTCAGAATTTGAGATCAAATAATGTTCCAGTTAGAGGTAGACCTTCTAGAAATGCAAAGAATGTTAGTAGTAGTCAGAGAACTATGAAAGATTCAGTTGCGAGATCTGAAGCTATAGTACCCGCCAAAGCATATGCCTTCCGAGCTCGTGAGAAAGCTTCATCTTCGGATGTTATAACGGGTACATTTACTCTTTGTGATAGTTCTATGATTGCATTGATAGACCCAGGTTCTACTCATTCGTATATATGCATGAACTTAGTATCCAGTAAGACTTTGCCTGTAAAGTCTACTCAATTTGTTATTAGAGTATCAAACCCCTTAGGTAAAAGTGTTCTGGTTGATAAAGTATGCAAGAACTGTCCGTTGATGTTTCGAGATGTTTGCTTTCCGACTGATCTGATGCTATTACCATTTGATGACTTTGATATAATTTTGGGTATGGACTGGTTAACGTTGCATGATGCTATTGTGAATTGCAAAAGAAAGACTACTGATTTGAGATTCCTGAATGATGATATAGTTTGGATTGAGTGTAATGATTTGAATGGGTTATCGGCTGTGATATAAGTGTTGAAAGCTCAAAGTTATGTGAAAAAGGGTTATGAAGCTTATTTTTCCTATGTGATTGATTCGAAAGTGACAGAAAAGAAAGTTGAATCAATGCGAGTTGTCTGTGAATTCCCTAATGTATTTCTTGAAGAATTGTCGGGATTACCTCCAATACGTGAAGTTGAATTTGGTATTGATTTGTTACTGGGAACAACTCCTATTTCAATAGCTCCATATAGAATGACACCGACAGAAATGAAAGAGTTGAAGTCTCAGTTACAAAAGTTGACTGGCAGAGGGTTTGCAAGACCGATTTTCTCACCTTGGGGTGCTCCTGTTCTGTTTGTGAAAAAAAAAGATGACACGATAAGAATATGCATTGATTACCGTCAGTTGAATAAAGTGACTATAAAGAATAAATATCCTCTACCTAGAATCGACGATTTGTTTGATTAGCTAAAAGGAGCCACTGTGTTTTCAAAGATAGATCTGAGATCAGGGTATTATCAATTGCGAGTAAAAGATTCAGATATTCTGAGAACTACTTTTAGAACGAGGTACGGGCATTATAAGTTTTTAGTTATGCCTTTCGGACTAACAAACGCTCCTGCTGTTTTCATGGATCTGATGAATAGAATTTTCAAACCGTACTTAGATCGATTTGTTGTTGTATTCATTGATGACATTATGATTTATTCACGAGATGAAACTGAACATGCTGAACATTTGAGAATTGCGTTGCAAACTCTGCGAGATAAACAATTGTATGCAGTGTTTAGTAAATGTGAATTCTGGTTGTGTGAAGTCGGTTTTCTGGGACATATTGTGTCAGCCTCTGGTATACGAGTTGATCTGAGCAAGATTTCTGCTATTCTGGAATGGAACCCTCCGAAAAATGTGTCTGAAGTTCGCAGTTTTCTGGGACTTGTTGGTTATTACCGAAGGTTCGTAAAAGGCATCTCCATGATTGCTACTCCGTGGACTAGATTGCTTCAGAAAGATGTGATATTTGAATGGCCTGATAAATGTCAGAAAAAATTTAATCAGTTGAAAACTCTATTGACTGAAGCTGCAGTTTTGGTACTGTAATACTCCAAACACGGCCTAAGAGTCAGGCCCAAATCCGGCGTGTCATATCAAAGGCATAATTCAAGCGATTTTGCTAATTAAAAATTTTAGGCCCCAAAGCCCAAAATCCTTGAGTCTTGTTAAGTAATGAAAAAAACCCATTTTATAATTTTAAGTATTTTGGAAACCAAGTTTAAACGTAAGAAATTTACTTAGGTTTAATAATTAAGTAAACAATTGAAACAACAAAACCCAAAATCTAATGTCAAATCGGAGTACACAGCCTTATTACATCCAATGAAAATAAGCAATTAAAACCATGTCTTTTGAAACAAATAAGTAAAAATTTAAACATCTTGTAGTGTGGCCATCTCCGAGTCCTCTCCCACGTCGAGCCATTTACTGAGGATCACCTGAAACATTAAATAAAAGGGTGTGAGCGTCGAAAATCAGTGTGTACAACCCCTGGCATTCAATTCAATATATAATTATCACATTGACCCGAGCCCTATCAAGATCGATGCTCTTCGGCCTTGGCCATCAATGACCTCATATCATATCATATCGTATGCAAAACAAGGTAATGCAAAACCCTCCCCAAAAATCCATCCGCTACACACCATTTCACTTCCAACCCTACACACCTGTAGGGACTTCTAAATCGACCCACCCATCCTCTACACACCAAAGGTAGCACCCACAGCGGCCCTAGTCAACGTTGCAGCAAAGCTGCTAATCATAAAATGGGCTTAAAGCCACTGGTGGATCCATGGTCGTCAAACGACAATGCGATCCTCAAATCTTCCTCCACACCATAATTCCCACCCATATGCATCCTATTCAGAATATCATATGAATGCAACATGCACATGAGTAACATCCACAAAACTCATACTCATCACATAGGGGTATTTACGTCATTTCACAACCCAAGGGTATTTCCGTAAATCTACTATACATGGGTATTTAGGTAATTTTGCAAAACAAAGGTACTTTGGGAAGTTTGTAAATCAGGGATGTTTTGGTAATTCTACAAGCTAAGGGTATTTTGGTTATTTTTAAATAAGGGGTATTTTAGTAATTTTACATATCTAAGGGTATTTTGGTAATTTACAAATTAGGGGTGTTTTGGTCCCTCTCGAGTTTTAGTTATGAACTTTGGCCCATTAACAAGTCCTTACGGTTAAAGTGAACAGACACTATGCACCAGGTAGGATTCTAGAGAATAGGAGGTGGGCCACTAGGACCGCTTAAGTACTAAGCTCTCCCTAGATCCAATCCTAGACATGCATATGTCCATTGCCACACTCTAACCTAGCAACTTGTTCACGGACATGTTCAAATATTAGATTAAGTCTTATGCGGTTTAAGAATTGTTCAAACTAGGCCTAAAGTCCATTAACCCTAGAATACTTGTCTACGTCCCCATAAAGCCCATCAAGCACAAATTACATCATTACGGCCCATTAGACCCAAATCACACCCTTATGGACTATTTGGCCCAAAACAATTCCAAATCATGTAACATGCTTGACTGACTCAATTCATATATCAAACCAAACAAACTTATCAAACTTAGCATTACGGCCCCCCGGGCTCATTTAGCCACTTTCAGCTTTTCGGCTTATCGACATTGCCGATATCGTGTGTGTAGTGTTTGTACACACCTGGTAACCACGCGTGATGCAAACCCCTTAGTCATGAACCTACAATCGACATCACTTAAAGATTAATGGTGACTTAATACACACTTTATTAGAAACTGAAACCTCACCATAACCTTACCGTGTGCCACACATTCTAGTAGCCCTTCCTTTGCTACTATTTCTGATTATCCTCTAGATTTGCACCCAAACATATATCGTCAAAATCAAGTGACCCATATTCCTCATAAGTCACCCCTATAAGCCATGTTACATTCGGCCATTTACTAACCACAACTGAGATGAGTGTACTTACCTCTTGCTAACGATCCTTACCTCCCACGTTTGTGATCTCTGAATCTTACCCAAATCTACTTTCGATCCTGCGGCCTAAATTCCGCTTTCGAGATTAGTATGGTGACAAAGAAAATTCGGCACCAATAGGGAGAAGAAAAGGAGAACTGATCGGCTAGAACTAAAGGTGAACAAGAGAAGGAATTTAAGAAGAGAAGGTACGGGGAATTCGGCTAAAGAGAAAACCAAAATTTCAGCAAAGGAATGATGGGTTTTTTTTTCAACAAATGGAAGGATTCGGCTAAGGGGGAGAAAAAGAAATGTAATGGAACCCAAGGAACCTCTCAAAGGAAATTGGCACCTCCTTTTATAGCCAATAGCCGAATCCTACCTTCCCCCTCAGTCCAATTTGGCACCAACTCTTCCCACCTCTCATCGCCTAATTTTTCTCCATGATACCTACCTTATCTCATCCGAAATTCCCTCCTTTATCAGTTCACAAGACCAATTCAAACACTTCAACAAAAGAGTCCAAATTCCACACAATCTAGCCGTCTACTATGCAAAACAAACACTCCAAAACACCTTAACACTACTCGAATCTTGGACCTCTTTACGCCACCTTGTAGCTTCCCTAACGACGCCACCTTGCCACTGGACCACAAGCCCATTTGTGTCTTATTTTCCCCTTAATCTGCTTAAGAGGCCTAATGCATGAGACTAGGGTCCACTAAAGCAAGCAAAATAATTTTTTCCCTATGGTCATCCCTATCTCTAAGACTTCAAATAATCCCGATAATACCTTAAAATTAATATTCTAAGTGCTACTCATACATACCAACCTTAGTGTACAGAAATTTAAAGTTTCAAGATTTTTGGGGCGTTACAACCCAATAGTCCCAAATCTACTAGGCCCAAATTTGGGGCGTTACAATTCTACCCTCCTTAAAGAAATTTCGTCCTCGAAATTACCAACTAACTATCAATCGTACTACGCAAGTCTCTCCACTATGCTTTCGCTGTGCACTTTAATTCTAAAGCCAAAATAACACTCAGTATACTATGGTAGGGTATGCACCATTATTCGCATCTGGAGCATCTTTGTTCCCTTGGCGACGTTCTGCATAGACCAAAATTGGCTGCCTCGCCTCAACATAACCTGCACCTCTACCTAGTGCTCCACGACCGCGTTTATTACCATTATCGCCCCTGGCTTGTCCTCGGCCCCTTGGTGGTTGTTGGCCATCCCTCTGTGGTTGAAAATTACCTCTTCCATCGGCTTGCTCCTGATTTGGCCTTCTCGGGCACTCTCTAATCCTATGTTTCATAGATCCACGGCACAAACACGTTCCCATCCTCCTCCAACATTCGCCCGAATGCCTTTTTCCACACCCAGCACAAAGTGGTATTCCGTTATTAGCAGCAGCAACAGGGGCCTCAGCCCTAACTGGCCCATTCATTCTGGCTCTCCTTGCAGGCCTCTATTCAATCCCCAGAGCTTCCACATTCTATTTGTTCTTTCCCTTTTCCTTTTCTCGGTGGAGGCGATCCGTGTGCTTTACTTCCTTCGCTATCTTTGCTTTCTCCACCAAGACCGCAAAGTCCTGCTCCTTCTGGGGAGGTATAAGCACCCTAAGGTTGTCTCTTAACCCATCCTCGAACCGTACACATCTCTCATGCTCTGTTGCGACTATCCCCTTGGCATATCTACTGAGGCGCAAAAACTCAGCCACATACTCTGCTACCAACTTATCTCCCTGAGTCAGATTCAAAAACTCCTTCCTTCGGGCATCCACATAGGCCACTCCAATGTACTTCCCCTGGAATGTCAACTTGAAGAACTCCCAGGTGATCTGTTCCAGTTGGTTTCCCTCCTTTACGGTCAACCACCACTGATAGGCTTCCTCCCTAAGTAAGGATATCGCCCCTTTTAACTTTTGCTCAGCCGTGCAATCCAGATCGTCCATTATTCTTTCAGTAGCTTCCAACCAATACTCCGCCACACTCGGGGCCACCCCCGCTTCTCATTTGAAAGTCACTGGCCCATTAGATCGGAGTCGCTCGGCAATCGACCCATGACTTCCCGTACCATTATTGGGCCCAACGACCCTTTCTAAGATCCTTAACATCACCTGCAATACGGCATCTTTCGTAGCAGCAGCCCGTTCATATGGTCCCCTTTCAGCTACTAGTGAAGCCGGAGCCTTCTCTACTCCAACGTTGGGCATATGGTCCGACTCCGACGACCCGACCCTAACACTTCCACAGCCTCGGGCACGACCTCTTGCACCTCTTCTAGCGCTCATCGTTGCGTATTTCTGAATTAAAAATTTTATAAAATTAGTACATAGTTCCACTTGTTTAGGGAACATGTCTTATGCGAGTAACATTTTTTTTAAAAGTTATTACGCGGTCGAGAATCCACTACAGGCTTAAGTTTTCTATGGGCTTTAATCTTTGAAAGCCTATTTTTAAGTAGCCCATTATCTATACAGTTCCGAAATTTAAACAAATGTAGTAAAGAAAACTTACTTGGCTCGACGTCGAGGGCTTGGTGAACCACACTTCAAGAATCCTGCAAAAACTTTTTAAAACCGAAAATCTAAGGCCCATTTCATAGCCCGAGCTTTGCAACCGAGCACTGATACCACTAAATGTAACACCCCAAACCCGGCCTAGAAGTTAGGCCCATATCTGACGTGTCACATCAAAGGCATAATTCAAACGATTTAGCTAATTAAAAATTTTAGGCCCAAAATCCTTGAGTCTTGTTAAGTAATGAAAAAAACCCATTTTATAATTTTAAGTATTTCGGAAACCAAGTTTAAACGTAAGAAATTTACTTAGGTTTAATAATTAAGTAAACAATTGAAACAACAAAACCCAAAATCTAAAGTCAAATCGGAGTATATGGCCTTATTACATCCAACAAAAATAAGCAATGAAAACCATGTCCTTTGAAACAAATAAGTAAAAATTTAAACATATTGTAGTGTGGCCATCTCCGAGTCCTCTCCCACGTCGAGCCATTTACTGAGGAT
Source organism: Gossypium australe (assembly GCA_005393395.2). Taxonomy (NCBI): domain Eukaryota; kingdom Viridiplantae; phylum Streptophyta; class Magnoliopsida; order Malvales; family Malvaceae; genus Gossypium; species Gossypium australe. The sequence continues at coordinate 72,679,029 of CM016623.1, read as the reverse complement.
CACCTGAAACATTAAACAAAAGGGTGTGAGTTTCGAAACTCAGTGTGTACAACCCCTGGCATTCAATTCAATATATAATTATCACATTGGCTTGAGCCCTATCAAAATCAGTGGTCTTGGGCTTTGGCCCATAATGACCTCATATCATATCATATCATATCATATCATATCATATCGTATGCAAAACAAGGTAATGCAAAACCTTCCCCAAAAATCCATCCGTTACACACCATTTCCCTTCAAACCCTACACACCTGTGGGGATTTCTATATCGACCCACCCATCCTCTACACACCAAGGTAGCACCCACAGCGGCACTACTCAATGTTGCAGCAAAGCTGCTAATCATATAATGGGCTTAAAGCCACTGGTGGATCCATGGTCGTCAAGCGACTATGTGATCCTCAAATCTTCCTCCGTACCATAATTCCCACCCATATGCATCCTAATCAGAATACCATATGAATGCAACATGCACATAGTAACATCCACAAAACTCATACTCATCACATAGTGGTATTTATGTCATTTCACAACCCAAGGGTATTTCTGTAAATATACTCTATAGAGGTATTTAGGTAATTTTGCAAAATAGAGGTACTTTGGGAATTTTGTAAATCAGGGATGTTTTGGTAATTCTGCAAGCTAAGGGTATTTTGGTTATTTTCAAATCAGGAGTATTTTAGTAATTTTACATATTTAAGGGTATTTCAGTAATTTACAAATCAGGGGTGTTTTGGTCCCTCTCGGGTTTTAGGTATGAACTTTGGCCCATTAACAAGTCCTTACGGTTAAAGTGAATAGACACTATGCACCAGGTAGGATTCCAGAGAAGAGTAGGTAGGCTATAATATCCTGGATTATAGCTTATGCATTAATACTAAATTATATGAAATAGCATGCTTATGTGTGTTGTGAATATGTATTATGAATTTTATGAACCCTAGTGTGTAGTTAAATGCCTTAGAAATTATTGGATTTTTAAGTTTAGAAAGGGGAGCTAAGCCTGACAGGCCTTAAGGAAATTTGTAAGGGAAATTTGACATGAAATTGGGCTTGTTAAAATGGCTGCAAGGCGCCACTTAGGGCCTTAGTAAGTGACGCCATAATCAAGGGGAAAGGGCCTAGGTTCGAGTCATAGGGGAAGCAGATAAAGAGGTTTTATTTTGCGTCAGGCAGCAAGAGAGTTGGACGGCAATAGGGCACTAAGAGATGAGCATAAGATGAGGCTAATTTTCTCTTAAAATTTCGGCTAAGGTGGTAGATAAATGATAAATTATTTTAATTATTTTTCAATGGGTAAGTAAGAGAGAAAAGAGGAAAAAAGGGGGGAAGCTGATAAGAAGTAAGAGTTGGCCGGCCAAGGGGATGTTTTGGATGGTATTATTCGGCTAATCATAGTATAGGTGTGCCGAAATTTAGTTCTCTTCTCATCTTTTCTTCAGTTGTGCCGAAAATTCCCAAGAGAGCAACTTGAATTCTTTTCTTTTTGCTACTCACTGACATAGCCGAATTTTCTCTACAAATCATTCTTTTCTTTTTAATTCCCCAAAAGCCGAAAATAGGATCCTCTAGTTTTGCCGATTTTCCCTAAGTCCTATACTTTTCTTTTCTTGTTAAAACCGAATCTTTCTAAGTGATCATCAAAGCCGAAAGTGGCCACTCATTGAATCGATTTCTCCTGCAAGCTCTCTCTTGTCGATTTCTTAAGGGTAAGATCAGTTGTTTTCAATTTTCAATCTTATTCTTTTAGCCGAGACTTAAGGACTAACTCATTATTATTCTTGGCCGAAACATGGAAAGATCTTTCAGGATTTCCATAGTAGCCGACTTCTAGGGAGATCATTCGGGATTTCAGATCTAAGGTAAGCAAATAAGATCTTAGGCCGAAGGACATTTGTTTTGGTCCATTAAGTGTTAAAATCGACATTAACAAAGGTTATGCAGAGATTTCGGCATCTCCATTGATCAGGAAGCGATTTCGGGATTTAGATAATCAAGGTAAGGGAGCCTTGATATTCGGCCAAAGGCCATTTATTATGATTTGATGTTAGAACTAGATCTAACATGTGCTCTGTAGGATTTCGACATCCTCATAAGCCAAGAGACTACTTTTCGGGATTTAAAATCGCAAGGTAAGTGTACATGTATATTCGGCCAAGGCCTATTTGGTGACTTAGATCCATCTCTTAAATGTTCAAAAGCCGAAACTAACCAAGTCAAGTGATTTAGTAGTTGGCTGATTGCAAGAGGGGACATCACAAGGTTTCGGGATTTGATTAGCAATCAAATCGGCAGCAAGGTAAGACTCTGGTTGCGATAAATCCTTCGGGATTTGATGATTTGGCCAAATGGCCTATAGCTAAAATAATTAGTGTTGGTCGAATGTAGGGACTAAGATCTAGAGGATTAGATCGGGATTCTTTGGGATTTAGTGAACTTGTTAAGTATACCAGGTGTGTACCCCACACTAATTCTTAATAGATTTACGGTTTTAAGTTAATATATGCATGAATAAGAATGTGAAAGATGTGACTTAAGATACCATTCAATGGTATGGCATATTCAGGTACGTTATTCTCCGAAGCTATGTTAATACTGTTACGAATACCTGTTATGACACATATGTGAATTGATAAGAATGTGAAATAAGGCATAAGACATGTTATTTGTATGATTTGTATGATATGGGGCATATGGGTGAATATGAAAAGGGGAAGTGATCTGGTGGTTTTAAACCACGATATCTGAATGTGGTGACTTATGTCACAAATATCTGAATGTGGTGACTTATGTCACGTATTATCATCTGGTGGCTCTGCCACAATATTTATAAGGGCGATGAGCACGTCATCTGCAGCGACTGCCTTCGATGGTGTGTAGCGGATGGAGGGTCGACTTAGTAGTCCCCACGGTGTGATGGTTGGTACGGGTGATGTGTAGCGGATGGTATATAGGATTGGGTTGGGTTTGCATCATTAAATTTAATTGCTATGTGTACATGTATGATATGTTATGCCTGAATCGTTAGGACTTAGTGTTGGTTGTTACACACTGAGTCTGTTTGACTCACCCCGTTGTGGGATATTTTTCAGGTGACGCTCAGTAGATGGACCGGGCCGGCAGGAACTTAGTGGTGGCCATGCTCAGCTCAAAATTTATTTCGTTTTGGACTTTTTATTATTTTAAGTACTTTGAATTGATTCGGGTTTTGTTTTTGATGTAATAAGGCCAGTAGTATTGAACTATTTTATGCATGCATGTTATTTATTTCGGTATGATACAACTTTTATCAATTCAAAATTTAAGTAATGTTTTCAAAAATAAATAAATTCTAAATGTTTTGATAACTTATCACAAATTTGACAATACTCTTAATTTATGATTTTCAAGTACAAAATTAAAGCTTTAATAAAACTTAGACTTTTCCATTCGAACCCAACACAAAACAAATTTTCTCCAAAATCATTCAAAGTTTTTCCAAAGAACAAACAAGTTTGAACTGTTTTACTCGAGGAACATACCAGATCTGGTCGAGATTCGTGGGCCGGGTTTGGGGTGTTTCAATTTGGTATCAGAGCCCAGTTTTTAAACTCTCGGCCTTGGGTTTAAGGCCCAAAACGTTTTCAAAATTAAGCCCAAAGGAATTTTGTGAAAATTTTGTGAAATAAGCAGGTTTTTCTGGCATGGCACCTAAGTCTCCGACCCGAAGTCCACCAGGTAAGTACCCCTATCCATTGTGTGAATTATTGTATGATTTGTAGAAGGGTATAAATGGAACGTAGATTAGTATATTAAGTACTTGAACTATAGGACTAGTTTACCCCAACAATTACATAAGACTTTAATTCCTAATTAAACAAACCTGTGACTAAGTCGCCGAGTTAGGGTGTGGCAACCATTGTGCGCATGTCTAGGATTGGTTTCGATGGGAGCCTGGTATTTAAGCAGTCCTAGGGACTCACCTCCTCTCTACTCGAATCCTACCTGGTGCGTAGTGACGGTTCACCCTAACCAAGAGGATTTATTCACGGGCTAAACTCAATAACTAAAACCCGAAAGGGACTAGCCTTTTTTTTAAAAACCCTAGTTTTAAAATTCTCAAATTACTCTTTTGATTTATAAAAACTATTCTATAAAATTTTTCTGAAATATTCCCGATTTACAAAATTACCAAAATAACCCCGATTTCCAAAATTTCAGCAATACCTTCGATTTGGGGGGAATTTTTAAAATACCCTAGAGTTTTGAAAATTTCAAAGTGCCCTGATTTGTTAAAATTTTTTAAATAGACCCCGATTTATTACCAAAATACCCTTGTAGGACAAATTACGAAAATACCCCTGGGATAGGAATAAGACAAAAATGTTCGAATAGTGAATGTGTGTGGTAGATACCACTGAATGGACGTGTTTATTTGAATTAGGATAGAAGACTTGAAACTCTAAAAGATCGAAATAACTACTATTAAACTTCTTTCATAAGATTTCTTCGCGGATAATCAGTGAAACAAGGACTAATTCGTAAAATTTCTTAATCAGACTAAAGCACGATCGCAGAAATGAGCTCTAGGGGACGCGGTCGTAACGTGCGAGGACGTGGTAGAGGCAGAATGACCGTATCGGAACCCGTTAGATCGGGTCAAGGGTCTGAGAATGAGGTACCACCACCACCCCCACCACCAGTTGTTGGTGTTGAGCAGCAAGATCAGACGGGGGATGATGTCGTATCGTGGGCGGTGCTGCGAGTTCTAGAAATGGTGGCTGGAGCAGGTGGAAATATGGGAGCTCGAAAATCTGTACCCGACCGACTTCGAGCCAATGGAGCTGAGGTGTTTCGTGGCGTATCTGGTGTGGCACCCAGTACTGCTGAATATTGGTTGGAGGCGACCGAGCGAATTATGGATGAGTTGGATCTGACGGCTGCAGAGAAAGTGAAAGGAATTGTGTCGCTTCTCCGCGATGAGTCATATCAATGGTGGCTCACAATTCGGGATGGTGCTACGGCTGAGGAACTCACTTGGGAGTATGTTAAGACGGCATATCTGAAGAAGTATGTTGGTACTCATTATATAGATGCACAGAGGAAGGCATTTCTGGGGCTGGTTCAAGGGAATAAGTCCGTGGCGGAGTACGAGGCTGAATTCCTAAGGTTGAGCCGGTATGCTCGAGGGATCGTGGCTACGGAGCATGAGCGATGTGTCCGGTTTGAGGACAGACTGAGAGATGATCTAAGGTTGTTGATAGCTCCGCAGCAGGAGCGGGAATTTGCTGTATTGGTAGAGAAGGCTAAGGTAGCTGAAGGAATTAAGGACCCTGTAAGGCAGAACACGAACCGGAATAAGCAGAAGAGAGGCTTTGGACCGTCAGGGTCGTCAGGGAATGTGCAGAAGAGGCCTAGGGTTGATGGGCCGCGAGGTCAGCAAGTTGCTACAGGAGGGCAGTATCGTACTTGTGATCAGTATGGGAAGAAGCACTTAGGAGAGTGTTGGAAGAAGATGAGAGGATGTTTTAAGTGTGGATCTAAGGATCATATGATTAAGGACTATCATATGAAACTGGATGGGAATCGACCAGCAGCTCAGGGTTTTAATCAGGCTGGAAGAGGCGGACAGAAGCCTCAGCGAGGTCGTGGTCCGAATGGTAGAGGAAATGGTGCTGAAAGAGGATGTGGAGCACCTGGCAGAGGTGTTGGTAATACAGAGGCAAGACAGCCAGGCTTGGAATATGCAGTTCGCGTAGGGAAGATGGAGACGCACCGGACGTCATAACCGGTACGTTCCTTGTATTTGGCAAGCCTTACTTTGCTTTAATTGATGTTGGCTCTACCCATTCCTATGTTGCATGTAGAGTAGTTGAAACTCTAGGCTTAGCCTCTGAACTGTCTAGTAGGGAGATGACTGTAGTAAGCCCACTAGGTCAAACTGTAGTGGTGAATAAGATGTTTCGGAAAGTACCTCTAGAGATTCAGGGAATGGTGTTCCCTGCCGACTTAATGGAGCTACCTTTCAGAGAATTTGATCTCATACTTGGCATGGACTGGCTAGTGGAGCATCGAGCTATATTGGATTGTGCCGCTAAGCGAATGGAGTTAAGGAACCCAGAGGATGAGGAAGTAGTTATGATAGGAGAAAGAAGGAACTACCTGTCTAATGTAGTTTCTACTCTAAAGGCTGATAAGATGGTTCGAAAAGGGTGCAAGGCATTCTTGGCCTTTGTTAGTGCATTGGATGCAGAGGAAGAAGGCGTTCATGGAGTTAGAACAGTAAGGGATTTTGTGGATGTCTTTCCGGAGGAGTTACCTGGAATACCCCCGGATAGGGAGGTGGAGTTTGGAATTGATTTGCTACCTGGTAGAGCTCCTGTGTCAATCGCCTCGTACAGAATGGCACCAAAGGAGTTGGTTGAGCTCAAGGCTCAGATCCAAGAGTTGCTTGATCGTGGGTTTATTCGACCCAGTGTGTCTCCGTGGGGAGCACCGGTCTTGTTTGTGAAGAAGAAGGACGGAACTGTGCGTATGTGCATAGATTATCGTCAGTTGAATAAGCTGACCATCAAGAACAAGTATCCTTTGCCAAGGATAGACGACTTGTTTGATCAGCTCAGGGGGGCAGCGGTTTTCTCAAAGATAGATCTAAGGTCTGGATATCATCAGCTTAAGGTGAAGGAAGTGGATATCCATAAGACAGCTTTCCGGACAAGGTATGGGCATTTTGAGTTTGTAGTAATGCCGTTTGGTTTGACGAACGCCCCAACTGCGTTCATGGATATGATGAACCGGGTTTTTCAACCCTACTTGGATAGGTTCGTCGTTGTGTTCATCGACGACATTCTGGTGTATTCCAAGTCTGAGGAGGAACATGTTGAGCATCTTCGGATAGTGTTGCAAGTATTAAGAGAGAAGAAGCTCTATGCCAAATTCAGCAAGTGTGAATTTTGGCTTAAGGAAGTTGCGTTCCTAGGACATGTGGTGTCTGCAGAAGGAATAAGGGTGGATCCGAAGAAGATTGAGGCGGTGTTAGATTGGAAGCCACCTAGGTCTGTGGCTGAGGTTCGCAGTTTCTTGGGATTGGCAGGCTACTACAGAAGGTTTGTGGAAGGATTCTCATCGTTAGCCGCACCTTTGACGAAGTTGTTGAGAAAGGAAGTACCTTTTGTATGGACGGATAAGCAACAGGAGAGCTTTGAGAAGCTTAAGAGGGTCTTGACTGAAGCTCCGGTTTTGATTCAGCCGGAGGCAGGGAAGGATTTTGTGGTGTATTGTGATGCTTCTCATACAGGATTGGGGTGCTTACTGATGCAAGACGGGAAAGTAGTCGCTTATGCGTCTTGACAATTAAGGCCACACGAGGTTAACTATCCGACTCATGATTTGGAATTGGCGGCAGTGGTCTTTGCTCTTAAGGTGTGGAGGCACTATCTCTATGGAGAAACGTCAGTGATCTACACAGACCACAAGAGTCTTAAGTATCTGTTGACTCAGAAGGAGTTGAACCTGAGGCAACGAAGGTGGGTTGAATTATTGAAGGATTACGATTGTTCAATAGAGTATCATCCGGGCAAGGCGAATGTAGTGGCGGATGCCCTAAGTCGGAAAGTAGTGTCGGATCTGAGGGCGATGTTTGCACATCTAAGCTTGTATGATGATGGAAGTCTGCTGGCAGAGCTGCAAGTTAAGCCGACGTGGTTGAATGAAGTGAAAGAGGGACAGTTGGTTGATGATGATCTAAGTGCTAAGCTACAACAAGTGCAGAATGAGAAGTTAGAAGATTATGGTATTAATGACAAGGGAGTATTGTGTTTCAAGGGTAAGGTCTGTATGCCGAAGAATGAGGAGTTAAGGCAGTGGATTCTTCAGGAATCGCATAGTAGCCCTTATGCTATGCATCCTGGAGGTAGTAAGTTGTACCGAGACCTAAGGGAAGAGTTTTGGTGGCCTGGTCTTAAGCGAGAAGTTATAGAGTTTGTAGGCAAGTGCTTAATGTGTCAGCAAGTTAAGGCTGAACACCAAGTTCCGTCAGGATTGCTTCAACCGATAAAGATTCCGCAGTGGAAATGGGAGAGAATCACCATGGACTTCGTTAGTGGGTTTCCCCTTACGCCTACTAAGAAGGACTCGGTATGGGTGATAGTGGATCGATTGACAAAGTCCGCACATTTCATCCCAGTGCGGGTTGACTATTCTTTGCAGAAGTTGGCAAAGTTGTATGTGGCAGAGATTGTAAGGTTACATGGAGTTCCGGTATCGATCATTTCAGATAGGGACCCAAGGTTTACTTCTTGGTTTTGGAAAGCGCTACATCAAGCTTTAGGCACCAGATTGGATTTCACTACGGCTTTTCATCCACAGTCAGACGGGCAATCTGAACGAGTAATCCAAGTGTTAGAGGATATGCTGAGGGGTTGTGTGATAGACTTCAGAGGAAGTTGAGAAGAGTATTTGCCTTTAGCGGAATTTGCATACGACAACAGCTATCAGGCTAGCATTCAGATGGCACCATATGAAGCACTGTATGGACGGAAGTGTCGCACTCCTACGTGCTAGACGGAGTTAGGGGAACGTTGAGTTTTGGGTCCAGAGATTGTGGCCAAATCCGAGGAAAAGGTTGAGGTAATTCGGGCACGGTTGAAGGAAGCATCTGATAGACAGAAGTCGTACGCAAATCTCAAACGGAAAGAAATAGAATTTGATGTGGGAGATCAAGTGTTTCTTAAAGTGTCGCCTTGGAAGAAGGTGATGAGATTTGGTCGCAAAGGGAAGTTAAGTCCAAGGTTTATAGGACCTTATCGAGTATTGAAGCGAGTTGGACCAGTGGCATACCAGTTAGAGTTGCCACCAGAGTTGAGGCAGATGCATGACGTATTCCATGTTTCCATGCTACGTCTTTATCGATCGGAGCCAGAAGAAGCAATGCGACAGCAATACCCTTACTTATTTCAGCCAGGTAATTTCGAGGACGAAATTATTTTAAGGGGGTAGAACTGTAATATCCTGGATTATAGCTTATGCATTAATACTAAATTATATGAAATAGCATGCTTATGTGTGTTGTGAATGTGTATTATGAATTTTGTGAACCCTAGTGTGTAGTCAAATGCCTTAAAAATTATTGGATTTTTAAGTTTAGAAAGGGGAGCTAAGCCTGATAGGCCTTAAGGAAATTTGTAAGGGAAATTTGACATGAAATTGGGCTTGTTAAAGTGGCTACAAGGCGCCACTTAAGGCCTCAGTAAGTGACGCCATAATCAAGGGGAAAGGGCCTATGTTCGAGTCACAGGGGAAGCAGATAAAGGTGTTTTATTTTGCGTCAGGCAGCAAGAGAGTTGGACTGCAATAGGGCACTAAGGGATGAGCATAAGATGAGACTAATTTTCTTTTAAAATTTCGGCTAAGGTGGTAGATAAATGATAAATTATTTTAATTATTTTTCAATGGGTAAGTAAGAGAGAAAAGAGGAGAAAAAGGGGGAAGCTGATAAGAAGTAAGAGTTGGCCGGCCAAGGGGATGTTTTGAATGGTATTATTCGGCTAATCATAGTATAGGTGTGCTGAAATTTAGTTCTCTTCTCATCTTTTCTTCAGTTGTGCCGAAAATTCCCAAGAGAGCAACTTGAATTCTTTTCTTTTTGCTACTCACTGACATAGCCGAATTTTCTCTGCAAATCATTCTTTTTTTTTCAATTCCCCAAAAGCTAAAAATAGGATCCTCTAGTTTTGCCGATTTTCCCTAAGTCCTATACTTTTCTTTTCTTGTTAAAACCGAATCTTTCTAAGTGATCATCAAAGCCGAAAGTGGCCACTCATTGAATCGATTTCTCCTACAAGCTCTCTCTTGTCGATTTCTTAAGGCTAAGATCAGTTGTTTTCAATTTTCAATCTTATTCTTTTAGCCGAGACTTAAGGACTAACTCATTTGTTCTTGGCCGAAACAAGGAAAGATCTTTCGGGATTTCCATAGTAGCCGACTTCTAAGGAGATCATTCGGGATTTCAGATCTAAGATAAGCAAATAAGATCTTAGGCCGAAGGCCATTTGTTTTGGTCCATTAAGTGTTAAAATCGACATTAACAAAGGTTATACAGAGATTTCGGCATCTCCATTGATCAGGAAGCGATTTCGGGATTTAGATAATCAAGGTAAGGGAGCCTTGATATTCGGCCAAGGGCCATTTATTATGATTTGATGTTAGAACTAGATCTAACATGTGCTCTGTAGGATTTCGACATTCTCATAAGCCAAGAGACTAATTTTCGGGATTTAAAATTGCAAGGTAAGTGTACATGTATATTCGGCCAAGGCCTATTTGGTGACTTAGATCTATCTCTGTTCAAAAGTCGAAACTAACCAAGTCAAGTGATTTAGTAGTTGGCCGATTGCAAGAGGGGACATCACAAGGTTTCGGGATTTGATTAGCAATCAAATCGGCAGCAAGGTAAGACTCTGGTTGCGATAAATCCTTAGGGATTTGATGATTTGGCCGAATGGCCTATAGCTAAAATAATTAGTGTTGGCCGAATGTAGGGACTAAGATCTAGAGGATTAGATTGGGATTCTTCGGGATTCAGTGAACTCGTTAAGTATACCAGGTGTGTACCCCACACTAATTCTTAATAGATTTACGGTTTTAAGTTAATATATGCATGAATAAGAATGTGAAAGATGTGACTTAAGATACCATTCAATGGTATGGCATATTCAGGTACGTTATTCTCCGAAGCTATGTTAATACTGTTAGGAATACCTGTTATGACACATATGTGAATATTGATAAGAATGTGAAATAAGGCATAAGACATGTTATTTGTATGATTTGTATGATATGGGGCATATGGGTGAATATGAAAAGGGGAAGTGATCTGGTGGTTTTAAACCACGATATCTGAATGTGGTGACTTATGTCACAAATATCTGAATGTGGTGACTTATGTCACGTATTATCATCTGGTGGCTCTGCCACAATATTTATAAGGGCGATGAGCACGTCGTCTGCAGCGACTGCCTTCGATGGTGTGTAGCGGATGGAGGGTCGACTTAGTAGTCCCCACGATGTGATGGTTGGTACGGGTGATGTGTAGCGGATGGTATATAGGATTGGGTTGGGTTTGCATCATTAAATTTAATTGCTATGTGTACATGTATGATATGTTGTGCCTGAATCGTTAGGACTTAGTGTTGGTTGTTACACACTGAGTCTGTTTGACTCACCCCGTTGTGGGATATTTTTCAGGTGACGCTCAGTAGATGGACCGGGCCGGCAGGAACTTAGTGGTGGCCATGCTCAGCTCAGAATTTATTTCGTTTTGGACTTTTTATTATTTTAAGTACTTTGAATTTATTCGGGTTTTGTTTTTGATGTAATAAGGCCAGTAGTATTGAACTATTTTATGCATGCATGTTATTTATTTCAGTATGATACAACTTTTATCAATTCAAAATTTAAGTAATGCTTTCAAAAATAAATAAATTCTAAATGTTTTGATAACTTATCACAAATTCGGAAATACTCTTAAGTTATGATTTTCAAGTACGAAATTAAAGCTTTAATAAAACTTAGACTTTTCCATTCGAACCCAACACAAAACAAATTTTCTCCAAAATCACTCAAAGTTTTTCCAAAGAACAAACAAGTTTGAACCGTTTTACTCGAGGAACATACCAGATCTGGTCGAGATTCGTGGGCCGGGTTTGGGGTGTTTCATAGGCCACTAGGACCGCTTAAGTACCAAGCTCTCCCTAGATCGTTGCCACACTCTAACCTAGCAACTTGTTCACGGACATGTTTAAATATTAGATTAAGTCTTGTGCGGTTTAAGAGTTGTTCAAACTAGGCCTAAAGTCCATTAACCCTAGCATACTTGTGTACGTCCCCATAAAGACCATCAAGTCCAAATTACATCCTTACGGCCTATTAGGCCCAAATCACACCCTTATGGCCTATTAGGCCCAAAACAATTCCAGATCATGTAACATGCTTGACTAACTCAATTCATATACCAAACAAAACAAACTCATCAAACTTAGCCTTAGGGCCCTCCGGGCCCATTTAGCCACTTTCAACTTTTTGGCTTATCGGCATTGCCGATGTCGTGTGTGTAGTGTTTGTACACACCTGGTAACCACGCGTGCTGCAAACCCCTTAATCACGAACCTACAGTCGACATCACTTAACGATTAATCGTGACTTAATACACACTTTATCAGAAACTGAAACCTCACCGTAACCTTACCGTGTGTCACACATTCTAGTAGCCCTTCCTTTGCTACTATTTGCGATTATCCTCTAGATCTATACCCAAACATATATCGTCAAAATCAAGTGACCCATATTCCTCATAAGTCACCCCTATAAGCCATGTTACATTCGGCCATTTACTAACCACAACCGAGACGAGTGTACTTACCTTTTGCTAACGATCCTTACCTACCACATTTGTGATCTCTGAATCTTACCCAAATCTACTTTAGATACTGCTGCCTAAATTCAGCTTTTGAGATTAGTATGGTGACAGAGACAATTTGGCACCAATAGGGAGAAGAAAAGGAGAAGTGATCAGCTAGAACTAAAGGCGAACAAGAGAAGGAATTTAAGAGGAGAAGGTATGGGGAATTTGGCTAAAGAGAAAACCAAAATTTCGGCAAAGGAATGATGGGTTTTTCCCGAAAAATGGAAAAATTCAGCTAAAGGGGAGAAAAAGAAATGTAATGGAACCCAAGGAACCTCTCAAAGGAATTCGACACCTCCTTTTATAGCCAATAGCCGAATCCTACCTTCCCCCACAGTTCAATTAGGCACCAACTCTTCCCACCTCTCATCTTCTAATTTCTCTCCATGATATATCCCTTATCTCATTCAAAATTCCGTCCTTTATCAGCTCACAAGACCAACTCAAACACTTCAACAAAAGAGTCCAAATTCCATACAACTCTGGCCGTCCACTATGCAAAATAAACACTCCAAAACACCTTACCACTACTCAGACCTTGGACTTCTTCACGCCACCTTGTAGCTCCCCTGGTGACGCCACCTTGCTACTAGACAAGAAGCCCATTTGTGTCCTATTTTCCCCTTAATCTGCTTAAGAGGCCTAATGCCTGAGACTAGGGTCCACTAAAGCAAGCAAAATAAAATTTTCCCTATGGTCATCCCTATCTCTAAGACTTCAAATAATCCCGATAATACCTTAAAATTAATATTCTAAGTGCTACTCATACATACAAACCTTAGTGCACAGAAATTTAAAGTTTCGGGATTTTTGGGGCATTACAACCCAATAGGCCCAAATCTACTAGGCCCAAATTTGGGGCGTTACAGGTACAACCAGAATCGGGTAAAGAATTCGTGATATATAGTGATGCTTTGTTGAATGGTCTGGGATGTGTTTTGATGCAGGAAGAGAAAGTTATAGCTTATGCCTCGGGACAACTAAAGCAGCATGAAAAGAATTATCCGACACACGATCTTGAACTAGCTGCGATTGTGTTTGTGTTAAAGATTTGGCACCAATATCTTTTTGGTGAGAAATGCCACGTGTTTTCAGATCATAAAAGTTTAAAATACCTGATGACTCAGAAAGACTTGAATCTGTGATAGAGAAGATGGTTAGAGTTGTCGAAAGACTATGAGCTTATGATAGATTATCATCCAGGTAAATCAAATGTTGTTGCTGATGCATTGAGCCGGAAGTCACTATTTGCATTACGTGCAATAAATGCTCATTTAGACTTGTCTGACAATGGTTCAGTTTTAGCAGAATTGAAAGCAAAACCGTTGTTCTTACAATAGATATGTGATATTCAGAAAATTATTAATGAATTGCTAATGAAACGAGCTCAGTGTGATTTAAACTCTGATTCTGAATTTAGAGTTGATGATGATGATTGTTTGAGATTTTGGGATCGAATTTGTGTTTCGAGAAATTTAGAATTGATTCAGTTAATTTTGGAAGAAGCACATAACAGTCACCTATCTATTTATCCGGGTAGTACAAAGATGTACCATGATTTGAAGCAACACTATTGGTGGTCTGGTATAAAAAGAGATATCTCCGATTATGTGTCGAAATGTTTAGTCTATCAGCAAGTTAAAGCTGAACATCAGGTTCCATCTGGTTTGTTACAACCGATTCTAATTCTCGAATGGAAATGGGACAGAGTAATGATGGATTTTATCTCAGGTTTGCCTTTAACTTTGAAAAAGAGAGATGCAATTTGGGTTGTGGTTGATCGATTGATGAAATCAACTCATTTCATTGTGGTACGATCTGATTTCTCACTTGATAAGTTAGCTAAGCTTTACATTTCTGAGATTGTGAGACTACACCGGGTGTCACTATCTATTGTGTCAGATAGAGATCCAAGTTTCACATCGCGGTTTTGGAAGAAACTGCAAGATGCTTTAGGTACGAAACTACACTTTAGTACTACTTTCCATCTGCAAATGGATGGCCAGTCTGAGCGAATCATTCAGATACTCGAGAATTTGTTGAGATGTTGCATTCTTGAGTTTAATGGTACGTGGGAACAATATTTTTCAGTTGAGCATCAAAATGGCACCTTATGAGGCCTTGTATGGACGCAAATGACGAACACCTCTGTATTGGACTGAGCTCAGTGAAAATACATAGGGTTGATTTTATCAAAGAAACTGAGCAGAAAGTGAAAGTAATCTGTGATAGTCTGAAAGCTGCATCAGATCGTCAGCAGTCCTATGCAGATTTGAAACGAAAAGATATTGAAGTTGAGATCGGTGATAAAGTATTCTTGAAAGTATCTCCGTGGAAGAAAGTACTTCGATTTGGATGTAAAGGCAAATTGAGTCCGAGATTCATCAGGCCGTATGAGATCATCGAGCGTGTTGGACCTGTAACATTTATATTATCGTTACCACCTGAGCTGGAAAAGATTCATAATGTATTTTATGTGTCAATGCTTCGTCGATACAGATTCGATCCATCACATGTGATTACTCCGTCTGAAATTGAAATCTGATCCGATATGACATATGAGGAAGAACCGATACGTATTTTAGCTTGTGAAGTGAAAGAATTACGAAATAAGAAAATTTCGTTAGTAAAAGTACTGTGGCATTGACATGGAGTGGAAGAGGCTACATGAGAGCCTGAAGACGTAATGAGACAACAATATCTGAGTCTATTCAACGGTAAGATTTTAAGGGACAAAAATCCCTAAGGGGGGAGAATTGTAATAGTCCGATTTTGACCCTAGTCAGAACAATGGTTTTGAGACCACAAATCCGAGTTAGAAAAATATTTTAATATTATTTTCTGTGCTTATAGTATGTGAATTAACATGTGTGAAAGTTTTGTATGAAAATTTCATCGTTTATGTGTTTAATTTGATAAAAGTGGCCGTTTAATTAAATAAGTGCCGAATTGTTATTGTTCTTATCCTTTGAAGTCCTTAAAGTGGAAATATGCCATAAGAATGATAGTTGAACAGTTATGGACATAAGAAAGTGGGATATTTTAATGTTAAATTAAAAGGTTAAATGTGTAATTTGATTAATACTATATGTTATAATAAAACAAAGGCTAAAAATAATAGCCATTTTAAGTTCTCATCCACCAAAAGTAGAAAACAAAAAGAATGTTTGAAGCTTTGTGATATTCGGCTAGGTTTAAGCTTAATTCAAGGTATGTTTTACTTCGGTTTTCGATAATTTCTACGTTTTTGTGATCGTTGCTAAATGTTCTTCAAAACCCATGCTTCAATTTTGTGAATTGATGAAGATTTTGAAATATGCCATTGATGAATCCATGAGTTTTGTGATGTTTGAAGATGAATTATGAAAGATATGTGATAGATTAACATAGTTTGTCTTCGGACTTTTGATGAATTTGAGTAATTTGGACTTAATTGAAAAAATAAGATTTTGAGGGCTTAAAATGTGAAATAAATGAAATGTATAGACTTGTATGATTATAGTGAACATTCGTCTAAGCATGGGTATAAGCAAATTATGTGTGTTTTGTGATTTTGTGAAATAGGAACTAAAATGTCAAAATGTGAAATTGTGAGGGCTAATTAGTAAATTTCTCTAAATATGTGTTTTTGGATTGAATTGAATCATTTGGTGAATATATGGATTAAATTTGAATATGTATAGATCAAGAACCGAAGAAAATAGATTTAGATCGCGGAAAGTCAAAAGTAATTGAATAGCCGAATCTATTCGTTTACTCGAATCCGAGGTAAGTCTATATACAAATAAATGTATTTGTATTGATTTATGTACGTACATATGAAATTTCATTGTGATGATTGTGTATGAGATGACAAATATATGTAATCCGAGAAAGTATCAACAATTGGTCAATATCCGAGAAGCCACGTACGAACCAAGGAATAGATAGGATTATATATGTCATGACATAGGTTTCCGATATGTGATATCATGTAAGACTAGGTCTGGGACGTTGGCATTGATTCAAGATTTCGTGTAAGACCACGTTTGGGACGTTGGCATCGATACGAGATTTACGTGTAAGACCATGTCTGGGACGTTAGCATCGTATTTGATTCGTGTAAGACCCTATTTGGGAAAGTGGCATCAATACCTGAGTACATGTAAGACCACATCTGGGACATTCGCATTGTACAACTATTTCGAGTATTCTAAGTACCCTATTTGATTCCAAATGGTTCAATGGGAAATTTTGAGAAATGAATGACTTTGTGAGTTGTATATCTGTTTCAGGTATGTTTGATGTATATGCTTTGAATAGGCATGAAAGGTGAGTAAATACGTACATAGATGCAATGAGTAAAGTGTGATATATGTATTGTTGACATATGAGCAAAAGAGATGCTTGAGATATGATATATTGGTAAGGAATGGCAATTCAATTGAGCCAAAAAGAAATCTATGTGTTTGAAATGGAGATATGTTGACGATTTGATTTGCCATGCTTATAAATGATTATATGATAAGTTCATTTGTATATGGCATACTAAGCTTTTGAAAGCTTAATTTGTGTGTGTTTGCTTTGTTTTATAGATCGTTGAAGCTACGAAAGGTTTGGGGATCGTCGAGGATCGTCATCACACTACCCAATCTTATTTTGGTACCTTTTGAAAGTGTATATACTAAAGTATGGCATGTATAGGCTAGTCACTTTGAATTATGTTTGAGTTGTGTTTATAGCCATGTGATATGGCTAGACACACGGGCATGTGACTAGCTGTGTGGTGCAAGCTAATAGCGACCACGGGTGAGGCACATGGGCGTGACCACGTCCGTGTGGCAAGTCAGTATGTATGCCCTGTTTTGACACGGATCAGACACACGGCGTGTCTGAGGCCATGGGAGGCACACGGCCTACCCACACAGGCATGTAACCTCTGTAATTTTGAAAATTTTTTAAATTTCTGAGAATTTCCGTATATGTTGGGTTTAGTCCCGACCCTATTCTAAAGCATGTTTAAGGTGTCGATGACCTATTTCAGGGACACTTGGATTGCATTCTTTGAATTAAATTATAAAATGTCTTTTTAAGGTTTCGATTTGTTCGGTAATGCCTTTAACCCTAGACCGGCGATGGTTACGAGTTAGGGGTGTTACATATGCATCCTGGCGGAAACAAGTTATACCGAAATCTACGTGAGCTGTACTGGTGGCCAGGACTGAAACGCGAAGTTGCTGAATTTGTAAGTGCTTGACATGTCAGCAAGTTAAGGCTGAGCATCAGCTGCCTTCTGGGTTACTGCAGCCAGTTAAAATTCCACTTTGGCAGTGGGAGAGGGTAATTATGGATTTTATGAGTGGGCTGCCCTTATCGCCTACTAAGAAGGATTCGGTATGGGTCATTATAGACTGGTTGACTAAATTTTCCCATTTCATACCAGTCCACACTGATTACTCGTTGCAGAAGCTGGCAAAGTTGTATGTGGCTGAGGTTGTGAAACTGCATGGGGTACTGGTTTCCATCATATTCGACAGAGATCCTAGATTCACATCTCGATTCTGGAAGAAGTTACATGAAGCTTTGGGTACAAGGTTGGACTTCAGTACTGCGTTTCATCCTCAGACAGATGGCCAGTCAGAAAGGGTGATTTAGATACTAGACGACATGTTAAGAAGTTGTGTAATGGATTTCGAGGCAGCTGGGAAGACTACCTACTGTTAGCAGAATTCACATATAATAATAGCTATCAGTCTAGTATTCAAATGGTACCGTACGAGGCGTTGTATGGTCGTAGGTGTCACACTCCTACCTGTTGGACTGAGCTGGGCAAGCAGCGAGTGTTGGGACTAGAGTTAATTTCTGATACCGAAGAAAAGGTAAAACTAATTTGAGACCGGTTGAAGGAATCGTCTAATAGGAAAAAGTCTTACGCAGATCTTAAACGTCGAGAGATTGAGTATTCCATGGGAGACTTCGTATTTCTTAAGGTCTCTCCATGGAAAAAGATACTGAGGTTTGGGCGAAAGGGTAAGGTTAGCCCTAGGTTCATTAGGCCTTACCGTATACTAAAGCGTGTGGGGCCAGTCGCCTATCAACTTGAGTTGCCTCCAGAATTAGACCTGATTCACGATGAGTTTCATGACTCCATGCTGAGGCGTTATCGCTCTAATCCAACACATATAGTACCAGTAGAGGAGATCGAAGTTAGGCTATGTCTGACCTTCGAGGAAGAACCAGTACAGATATTGGAACGTTAGGTTAAGGTACTAAGGAAGAAATCGATCCCACTGGTTAAAGTGCTTTGGCGAAATCACGGTACCGAGGAAGCCACGTGGGAACCTGAGGAGGTGATGCGACAACAATACCCTTACCTATTCTGACCAGGTATTTCGAGGCCGAAATTTCTTTTAGGGGTAGAATTGTAACTTCCCAAAAATTTAGGGTCTGTAATTTTGCATGTTCTGACACAAATTGTTTGTCTGCTTCAATGGCCAAGTGATTTTGGTGTGTATTAGAGTATTTGAGTAGCCTGGGTTCCAAGTATTGACTTTTGCAAAATTTTAGTTTTTGTCTTAAATGAACTTAGACATTGGCACTTAGGCCTTATTAGTAATAATGATTGTTTTATTACACAATAAGAGCTTGTGGTGTAGTGGCAGGGTGCCGTGTAGTGTAACTGAGAGGTCTGAGGTTCAATTATTGGGATACGCAATGAAGTGCTTATTTTGCTGCTTGAGCTAGGTAGGTAGAAGAGTTGGACTGAAACACGGTTGAAGAAGAGTTTGAATCAGTCATGGAGAGATTGTAGTAGCAAATCGTGGAGAGGATTAAGGAGAGTGTTATGGAGAGAATCAAGGAGGTTGAAGTGTGTGGGGTGTGTTGGTGTCGAATATCTATAAGGAATTTCGGCTCAGGGGTTTTTCTTTCAATTTGGTCAATTTGTCACCAGTTTCTGAAACTGTTAATGCTCTTTTCTTTCTCTGCTCTCTTGTGCCAAATTTGCAAGTGGCCATTTGTGCATTTTGGGTGTTTGACTCCTACCATTCTGGTAAACTAAACTATTCTTTTCAAGTCCATTTCTCTCCATTCTTTTGTACCAACATCTGCTGAAACCTCCCCTTCTTCTCTATTCCTTTCAAGTTTCAGCAAACTGCATGTTTCATCCCTTCTTACCTATTGACTTCTTTCAGCCGAACCTATCACCTTTGCCCCCTTGTGACTCTTTCTCCTTTTCGGCTTGTGATCGAAAGTTCTCCCCTCCCTTTTCGATTCAATTTCTTCTCTTCTCTGGGTGGTTCTTACTTTAGCCGAAACTCAACACTGTCCCCTTTCTATTTTGGTTCTGTAAGGGTTCTGACTATCGGTAAGTGTTCAAAATCTATCCTCTGCTTTTCTTTTTAAAACCGAATATACCATGCTCTTCTTTTTCTTTTTCCAAAATCAAATACTCCCTTTTGCTAACCGATTGTCATTTCCTCATTCGCATACTGTACTCGTTGCGATTCTAGGGTCTTCATCAAGGAGTGGTGAAGTGTGAACGGTTGGAGGAGTCACACTTTCGTCCTCAACGTATAGGTAAGGTAAAAGTGTTACCTTATGTTCTTTGGGGTTGGCCGAATGTGCCCTATCACTTACTAATCGGATTTTGATTATACTATAGGAAACTAACAAGGGCGTGTGATCGTTCCTGAACAGTGATCGTAGAGGGACTAAGGTCACCCTCATTCAAACAAGGTAAGAAGGGTGTTTCGGATTAAACGTCAATAAGAGGGTGATTTACCCTATCGGTAAAAGGACTAACTTTGGATCTTGTTTGAATCTAGGTTAGGTGCTCGTGGAGTGTATAGGAATATCGTAATCAGGTGTGTTATCACACTATCTCCTCTGCGAATCGGCAAAAGCCGAAAAACTGAACCCTCAGCATATGAGGCCTCACGAGCGTGCGATCGCTTGTGTGGTAAACTGAACCCACAACCATGGGCAATAGACTGTAGAGGCCACCATGAGCATTCTCGTGCTTTTGGGCCATTATAGGCCTCGTTTGGCTGGAATGGGCCATGTGGGCCCAATGGACTTGTGGGCCCCACACACAATAAATCCACGATAAATGGAAAATACTGGACTGGGCTATATCATTCACATAGTCGTGACTAAATTTAGGCCAAATGGGCCACACGAGCATGTGGGCTCACTTAGGTCGAATATTGGACCTTGGGCCCATTTACATCATTTTGATCATATAGGTTATCTGTGTCACTCGAGGTGATGGTGGACCTTTGGAAAGGTCGTTATCTGCATTGAAACCCTAAAGAGTAAAATGACCGAAATACCCTCATAGGATAAAATAACTGTTATACCCCTAAGGGTAGGTTGACTGATGTGTTCATGATTTGTATATGATTGTAATTGAGTATGACATTCTACATATACGTATGATTTATGACATGACATACTGTATGGGGTTGGGATACTGTTATGGAGGAAGTATACTGTACTGGTGGCTCTGCCACATATATTGTTACTAGCAGCTTTGCTGCGATACTGTTACTGGCGAACTGTGTAGGAAAAAAGAATTGTATATTATGAGATAATTGATTTTTAGTGGAGAGGGTTCAGAACTGTCGAACTAATAGGGGAGACTTTAACTAATAAACTGTACTAATTGGCCACATCAAAAATTCTGGAAAAATTATAGTAAGAAGATATATGAGTCTAGTTTAAGGGAAAATTTACGGATCTACATTTTGAGTTTCGTAACTCGAGTGATAGTCAATTTAGTGAACATAACGCGGATGGACAGTTTCAAGTTTTATGCCCCGAACTAGTAAGTTAAGTCTAGTAATGCCTCGTGCTTTACTCCGGCAATGGTCTCGGGTAAAGAGTGTTACATTTATTGGTATCAGAGCAGGAGTTTAGTCGGTTCTCGGAATATTCAGTATGAGTAAGTGATCGCTGGAATCAGATTCTTAAAATTTATAATGAGAATGATCGAACCTGCAAACTAACTCTGATAACGATTAAAGGCAAGTGTACCTATCGAACTGTAGTATAGATTAGGAAAGACCGGATTGTTGAACCCAAAGGAACTAAAAGTACTAATACTAACCTTCTTTTTATTATCTAGCCTAAAATAAGTGAAGTTGTTTAGACTTAACTACTACTAAGCTAAAGACGCAAAGACAAAAAGAATGAATTGGGGAATATCTTCAAGGAAGACTCAGTTGATTTAAGACGATACCCTCAGGAAGAATCCACCTAGGCTTCACTTGTTATCTAACCCTGAACCATACGATTTATTCACTTGACTTGATCCGTAGGATTCCCTGATTTATATTAAACCCTCTCTCGAGGCGAATAACGTCTAACCCTAGGTTAATTAAAGGAAATCTCTTTCTCACTTAATAACCCCCTAGAATAGCAGTAAATCAATCTATAAACTCCCATATTAGGTTTCACCCTAATCCGACAAAATCTCATCACCCTATCTCTAGGCGCACGAACGACTCCGCTTTAATTATGCTAGATCTATGAATAGGCAGGGACTTTTGCTCCACCACCTAAGAACATCTGACTTGAATTAGTATCCCGAAAATATCAACACAAGAATTAAGTGCACATAATTAAGAACAAATCAAGTATTTATCTTATAGTTCAGAAAACAATAACAAGATTCATCTAGGTTTCATCCCCTTCAGGTATCTGAGGGGTTTAGTTCATAACAAACAAAGAAAACATCTTAGAAGAAAAGATAAAACAAAACATAAGAAATCCCTAAAATCCCCGAAGGAATTGAAGGAGAGATCCGCCGTCTTGAGTAGAATTCCGGCTTCTTGAGATGGATCAACTGGCTATCTTCGAGTGATTCCCACAACTTTGACCTTTTCGGCTTGGCTCCTTATCCTAGCTAACCGCCCCCTTTCAGGTAACACTTAGGGGGTTTATATAGGCTCTTAGAATGTGTTTCTTTGCCCCAAAGTATCCAAATCCGAATGAAATTGCTCTTTGCTACGATAGGGACATGGCCATGTCACACGCCCGTATGACTAGTCTTCAAGCCGTGTTCAGACTTCTTTAATGAGGCACGACCATGTTAAGCAGGGGTAAGGCCGTGTTCTAGATGATCAATGTGGCACGACCGTGTGGAATTAAGTCTAGGCCGTGTGGATTTCGTGATATGGCCCATTAACTCTATTTTGGGCCCATTTTATGTTCTTTTCATCCTCGGGTGCTTTCCTAAGTATAAGGCATGAAAAGAAAGGATTAAGAGCACCTTTTTACATAAATTGAGGCTTAAATTATCCAAAAGCATACTAAATGTGGGATTAAAATATGTTACATTTGCGGTTTATCAATAAGAGTATAACTATACATGCCATACTTATATTTTGATAGTGTGACGACTCTTGACGATTTTAAAATGTTTTTCTTTTATAGTTGTGGATCCTGAATGAGTTGGTGAAGATGATGTAGAGAGTAATGCGTCTGTCTCCCACTGAAGGGACGATGCCACCAGATAGTAGTGAAAGGCCCATTACAGTTAATCAGGGAGGAGGGGCTCAAGAAGCCTTATTCCAAGCTATGAATGAATGGTTTGCTGAGTTCGTTCGTACGAACCTGGCCATTAGACCTCCACCCCCTCATGATCCTCAGACTACCCATGTAGCTTCCCCAGTCACAGATACTGTCAGAAGAGAGAAGCCACCCGTTGACAAGATTAGAAAATAAGGGGCCGAGGAGTTTCGGGCTACCAAAGATGATGATGCAGAGAAAGCTGAATTTTGGCTCGAGAATACTATCTGAGTCTTTGATGAGTTATCATGCACAACGGAAGAGTGTATTAAATGTGTAGTGTCACTTCTTAGAGATTCGCCCTACCAGTGGTGGAAGACACTTGTGTTAGTAGTACCAAAAGAAAGAGTTACTTGGGATTTCTTTCAGGAGGAGTTCCGTAAGAAGTACATCAGTCAGAGGTTTATTGACCAGAAAAGAAAAGAGTTCCTTGAGTTAAAACAAGGTAAGATGACTATGACTGAGTATGAACGTGAATTTGTCCGGCTCAACAATTATGCTCGAGAGTGTGTGTCTATAGAGGCTATCATGTGCAAAATATTTGACGATGGGATCAATGATGATATCCGACTGTCATTTGGTGTTCTAGAGATAAAAGAGTTTGTTGTTTTAGTTGATCGAGCCTGTAAGGTAGAGGAGTTGTTAAAAAGAAAGGGTAAAGCTAAAATTGAGATGCAAGATACAAAGAAAAGACAGATGAGCAAGTTGTTTCAGTCTACATCCAAGAGGCCTAGAGAGTTTTCTACGAGATCCAATTTTTCAACCGGGCATTCTAGCCGAAACAGAGGTGGAAGATTTATGGATCCAAAAGCTCAAACCACTTCGATTATGAGTGTTGGCAGTATTCAGCCTGATAGACCCAAGTGTCCTCAATGTGGTCGACATCACCCAGGTCAATGTCGAGCAACTGAGACTGGATGTTTTCGATGTGGTGCACCGGATCATTTCATTCGGGAGTGTCCCGAGATGGTTAAAAGAGAAGTAATATCGAGTGCAAGATTAGGCAATGCCCCCGTTAGAGGTAGGCCTTAGAGAAACCCGGGAATAGGGGCAGGTAGAGGTACATTTAGAGATACAGCAACGAGATCAGATGTTAGAGCACCCGCAAGGACTTATGCTATCCGTGCTCGTGAAGAGGCATCTTCCCCTGACGTAATTACGGGTACATTTTCTCTTCATGATGTTAATGTTATTGCTTTGATTGATCCGAGTTCAACCCATTCCTATGTTTGTATGAAATCGATGCCCAGTATGAACATGCCCATAGAGTTTACGGAATTTGTGATTAAAGTATCGAACCCATTAGGTCAATATGTGTTAGTGAACAAAGTATGTAAAAATTGCCCTTTGATGATTAGAGGTTACTGTTTTTCGGCCGATCTCATGCTATTGCCATTTGATGAGTTTGATGTGATTCTTGGTATGGATTGGTTAATAGCACATGATGTGGTAGTGAATTACGGAAAGAAATTCATTGAGTTGAAATGTGAAAATGGTGAATTCCTTCTAGTTAATTCAGATGAGTCAGATAGTTTAATTACCATGATTTCAGTTATGCCTGCTCAGAAATATTTGAGGAAAGGATGCGAAGCTTATCTTGCTTTTGCGTTGAATACTAAAGATCCAGAGTTGAAAATTGAATCAATGCTTGTGGTAAATGAGTTTCCTAATGTGTTTCCAAAAGAACTACCAGGTTTGCCTCCTATCAAAGAAGTTGGGTTTGGTATTGAATTGATTCTAGGTACCACACCTATTTCTATTGCTCCTTATAGAATAGCTTCGATAGAATTGAAAGAATTGAAAGCTCAGCTACAGGAATTAACTGGTAAAGGCTTTGTAAGACCTAGTTGTTCACCATGGGGTGCACCAGTATTACTTAT
The DNA here is from genome assembly GCA_005393395.2 of Gossypium australe. Classification (NCBI taxonomy): domain Eukaryota; kingdom Viridiplantae; phylum Streptophyta; class Magnoliopsida; order Malvales; family Malvaceae; genus Gossypium; species Gossypium australe. The sequence goes on along the minus strand of CM016623.1, from coordinate 72,654,156 downwards.
GAAAAAGAAGGACGACTCCATGAGATTGTGCATAGACTATCGACAGCTTAATAAGGTAACCATCAAGAACAAATATCCACTGACTAGAATAAATGATTTGTTTGATCAATTGAAGGGAGCCACTTTGTTTTCTAAGATAGATTTGAGATCCGGATACTATCAGTTGCGAGTTAAAGAGTCAGATGTTCCGAAGACTGCTTTCCGAACTAGGTATGGTCACTATGAGTTTCTTGTGATGCCATTTGGCTTAACTAATGCTCCCACCATTTTCATGGATTTAATGAACCGAATTTTTAGACCTTACTTGGACAAGTTAGTAGTTCTGTTCATTGATGACATCTTGATTTATTCTCATGATGAGACTGAGCATGCAGAGCATTTGAGAACAGTTTTACAGATTTTGAGAGATAATCAGCTTTATGCCAAGTTCAGCAAAAGTGAGTTCTGGTTACGGAAAGTTTGTTTTCTTGGACATATTGTCTCGGGTGAAGGTATTAGAGTTGATCCGAGTAAGATTTCAGCAATTGTTGATTGGAAGCCTCCCAGGAATGTATCAGAGGTCAGAAGTTTTCTTAGCCTTGCCAGTTATTATAGACGATTTGTAGAAGGATTTTCTATGATAGCTACTCCATTGACAAGATTGTTACAGAAAGCTATCAAGTTTGAATGGACTAAGAAATGTCAGCAGAGTTTCAACAAGTTAAAGGCATTATTGACTGAAGCTCCTGTCTTAGTACAACCAGAACCACGTAAAGAGTTTGTGACTTATAGTGATGCATCCTTGAATGGACTAGGCTGTGTACTTATACAGTAAGGAAGGGTAATTGCTTATGGCTCTAGACAGTTAAAGCCACATGAGAAAAATTATCCGACACATGATTTAGAGCTAGCTGCTATTGTATTTGCATTGAAAATCTGGAGACATCACTTGTATGGAGAGAAATGTTGAATATTCACTGATCATAAAAGTTTGAAATACTTGATGACTCAGAAAGATCTGAAGTTGAGGCAAAGAAGATGGCTAGAGTTGATTAAAGAATATGAGCTAGTGATCGATTATCACCCGGGAAAGGCAAATGTTGTTGCTGATGCTTTGAGTAGAAAAATCTTTATTTGCATTAAGAGCTTTGAACACTAGTTTGGCCTTATTAGATGATGGTTCTATCTTAGTTGAGTTGAGAGCTAAACCGATGTTTCTTGAAGAAATTTGTGAAGCTCAGAAGGATGACAATGAGTTGTAAGCCAAAAGGGTTCAGGGCGAGTTAGGTGTAAAGTCTAATTTTCAAATCAGATCTGAAGGTTGTTTGATGTTCAGAGACAAGGTATGTGCAACAAAAAATGATGATCTTATTCAGAAGGTTTTACAGGAAGCACATAGCAGTTCTTTGTCTATTCACCCAGGTAGTACAAAGATGTATAATGATTTGAAAAAAATGTATTGGTGGAGAGGAATGAAAAGAGATATTTCAGAGTTTGTTTCTAGATGCTTGATCTGTCAATAGGTAAAAGCCGAACATCAGGTACCTTCATGTTTATTGCAGCCTGTATTAGTTCCCGAGTGGAAATGAGACCGAGTTACTATGGATTTTGTGACAGGATTGCCTTTGACACCGAGAAAGAAAGATGTAGTATGGGTTGTGATTGATAAGCTAATGAAGTCGGCTCATTTTATTCCAGTTCATATGGATTATTCATTTGACAAGTTGGCTGAGTTGTATATTTCAGAGATAGTCAGATTACATGGGGTACTGTTATCGATTATCTCAGATAGAGATCTGAGATTTACTTCAAGGTTTTGGAAGAAATTGCAGGAAGCTTTAGGTACAAAGTTGAGTTTTAGTACAGCTTTCCATCCTCAGACCGATGGTCAGTCAGAGAGAGTTATTCAGGTACTTGAAGATATGCTTAGATGTTGTGTATTGGAATTTCAAGGTAGTTGGGAGAAATATTTGCTGTTAATAGAGTTTGCCTATAATAATAGTTATCAATCGAGTTTGAAGATGGCACCTTATGAAGCTTTGTATGGACGTAAATGTCGCACTCCTTTGTATTGGACAGAGCTTAAGGAAAATCAGATTTATGGGGTTGATCTAGTCAAAGAAACAGAAGAGAAAGTAAAGTCATTAGAGATTGCTTGAAAGCAGCTTCAGATAGGCAGAAATCCTATGCAGATTTGAAAAGAAAAGAAATTGAGTTTCAAGTTGGTGATAGGGTATTCTTGAAAGTGTCCCCGTGGAAGAAAGTTCTCAGATTTGGCAAGAAAGGCAAACTAAGTCCACGTTTTATTGGACCGTTTGAGGTGATTGAGTGAGTTAGGCCATTGGCATATTGATTGGCTTTGCCAACTAAGTTAGAGAAGATTCATGATGTGTTTCATGTGTCCATGCTACGTCGTTATCGTTCAGATCCGTCGCATGTGTTTTCGCAGACAGAGGTTGAGATTCAGCCAGATATCACTTACGGTGAGGAACCAGTAAAAATCCTAGCACGAGAGATTAAGCAATTAAGGAACAAAAGTATTGCATTTTTGAAAGTATTATGGAATAGGCATGGGATAGAGGAGGCTACATGGGAGCCTGAAGAGACTATACGAAAACGGTACCTAAATCTCTTCACAAGTAAGATTTTCGGGGACGAAAATCCCTAATGGGGGAGAAATGTAACATCCCGAAATAGGGCCTAAACGGAACAGTGGTTGTGAAACCACAAATCCGAGATATAAAAGTTTATTATGATTAATTATTATGATTTACCGAGTGATTAAATACATGTGTTAGAGTATCGATAGGAAATTTTATTGATTGCATGCTTAAATTGCCTATTAGGACTTGTTTGTAAAAGTTACTAAATAAGGGTTCTAATTTATAGAGTACTTGATTGAAATGGGGGTATGGAGTAGGAGTCCTTAAATGGTAATTAGACCATTATATTTCCATGGACAAAAATGGACATACATAGATAAAAACAACTAAAGTTTTAATAAAGGGTATTTTAGTCATTTGGTATTTAAAAGAAATTAAAAGGGAAAAAGATGGCAAAATGTGCTCATCCTCTTCAACTAAGCCGAATTTTTCAAGGGAACACCATAGCTAGGGTTTATTCAACTTCTCAAGCTCATAGTAAGTGCATCCAAGCCCCGTTTTCAATGTTCTTTACGCTTTTGGAGTCCCGGTAACTTGATTTAGCTTATACTAGCAATAATTTAAGGGTTCATATTTGGAAAAATACCCATAGGTGAAATGTCTTTATTTTGATGTTTTATGGTAGATTATGAAGTCTAAAATTGTTAAACAACCTATGCTAAGCGATTTTAAGTGAAAACGAGTAAAACGGCTTAATCGGTAAAAATACCTAATGTTCATAAGTACATGTTAGAGTGAGAATTTGATGTTGTCATAGAAGGGAAAAATGATCAGTATGTCATAAAACATAAGAATAAGGGATAAAGTTTAATTTCTGAGATTTGGGGAAAATGTGTAAATATGTAAAAGTTTAGGGGCAAAGTTGTAATTTTTACAAAGTTAGAGTTAAGGACTGTTGTAATAAATGTGAGTATTAAATAAGCTAAATTTGCTATTATAGATCAAGAGGAACGAAATCTAGAGTTAGACCGGGGAAAGAAAAAGATAGTGGACTAAATCGATATAGTTGATCGTATTTTGTTTCGAGGTAAGTTTGCGGTAAATAAATGCAATATTCTATTATTTTACATCTAATACTATTAAACTCCAGCATTTACATATTTATTCTGTAAATTTATTATTTAAAGATTCAAGCATGAATTGACGGAGAAGCAATCTCAGAAAGTTCCGGTTGAACCTTAGGGATGAGTAGGATACAAATGTCATGACATTAGGGTTTAAGGAAATCATGTAAGACCATGTGAAGACATGGCATTTATAAGTTACTATAAGGCAAAGATCCCATGTAAGACCATGCCAAGGCATGGCATTGGTGAGTTCATAAGGCAAGGATACCGCGTAAGACCATGTCAAGACATAGCAATGGTTAAGTTTCAAAAGGAAAGGTACCCGCGTATCCTTAGTATTCCAAGTGGTTCAACGGAAAATTCAAAGAGTACATCAAAGGAAAGGTAAGATAAGTTCATATTAAAAAGGTACATGTAAGAATGCAAAGTTTAAGTATATTGAGTTATAAGCTTAAATGATCTTGATAAGAAAAGAACACGATAATTTATTAAGAATGTTGTTATTTATTTACATGTAAACTTACTAAGTTTTATGCTTACTCCCATTCCTTTCTCTCCTTTTATAGTATTACAAGCCAACTCGGGGATTACAAGGACGTCGGAGATCGTTACACACTATCAAAGGATTATATTGGTATTTTGTGACTCGAACGTTTAAAGTTATGGCATGTATAGGGACTTAGCCATTTTGTGTGTATTACTTTATGATATGACTTAAGATTGGCTTGTAAATGCTTGATAAAGATAAGCTATTAAAATGGCTAATTAAGAGCATGTTTTGGATGTTATGTAATGCCTAGTTGATAGTTATTATAAAGAAATTATGTAATTATATGCAGGGGAACAGTTTGGACAGCAGCAGTGATGTGATTTTGAAAAATCACCAAGGATAGTAGAAATGGAATTACAGTGTGAATGAGATATAGAATTAAATCTTATTGAGTCTATTTTTATATGAAAGAAACGGTGTAGGCAAAAGAATTTTATATTATGAGATAATTGATTTTTAGTGGAGAGGGGTCAGAACTGTCGAACTGTGTAATAGGGAAGACTTTAACTAATAAATTGTTCTAATTGGCCATGCCAAAAATTCTGAAAAAAATTATAGTAAGAAGATATATGAGTCTAGTTTGAGAAAAAATTTACGGATCTAAATTTCGAGTTTAGTAACTCAATTTATAGTCAATTTAGTGAACATGACGCAGATGGACAGTTTCAATTTTTTTGTCCCGAACTAGTAAGTTAAGTCTAGTAATGCCTCGTGCTCGACTTCGGCAACGGTCTCAGGTAAGGAGTGTTACAGATGCAATATTGGTGTGTTGGTTGGGTTGGTCAATTTTATCCCCACATGGTGTGTTGGTTGGTACGGGTGGTGTGTTGGTTGGATTGGGGTGGGGTGGGTTGCATATTTGCACCATACTGATACTATATTGGGCTTAGGCCCACATTGATTACTGTAATGGGCTAAGGCCCACACTGCACTATTACTGAATAGGGCTCAGGTCCAGACTGTTACTGCATGATAGGGGATTACACACTGAGTTCTTATAACTCACCATTTTCTTTTAACTGTATAGGTAATCCCCAGCCTTAGATGATTTGGAGCTGCGAGGGACTCGGAGGTGGCCACACGTTCGCTAATGTTTTATTTTAGACCTAGTTATTTAAATTTCTTTTATATTGGGTTGATATTTATGTAATAAGGCCTTTGGTGATTTTAATTTCTTTTAACAGGGTTTAATTTCTTATTTTGAAACTGCCAAACTGATACAAATAAGTTTTCAAAAATAATAACTGTTTTAAAAGACAAACACACATTTTCAAACTTCAAAATGACATTAATTAGAGTAGCTTCCGCGGGCTTTTAACCAACCACGAAACCAACAGTAACAAGCATGGCAGGCGTTTAAAAATGGTTTTCTCTCAACAAGTCTGATTTCGAAAAACACCTTGATGTGACACGTCAGATTCGGCCATAACGTCTAGGCCGGGTTTGGGGTGTTACACAACATGACCATAGTCCCTATACATGCCATATACTTAAAATACCAAGTTCATAGGTACCGAGTGAAAGGTGGATAGTGTGAAACGATCTCCAACGATCCACTAGCTTTAATAACACTACAAAACATAGGAAAAACGAACAAAGTAAGTTTTATAGCTTAGTAAGCTTGTATGAAATAAACTCAACTAATCATAAATACACAAATCATCAATTTGAACATGTTAACTTGTAATTCATAAATACTAACAAACCTTCCACATGCCTAATCATATACTTATATGCAAACTTCATAACTTCTTCGATTTTAAGCTCGTAAGATTCATATACTACTTGAACCAATTCGTAACAAACTCATACCCAAGCAGAATGATGTCGAATACTCCAATTCTCACACACTAAGTGCTATTACATAGTTGAAGCTATTTTAATCTCGCACACTAAGTGCCATACATCGCCGAAGGTATCTTGAATTGCACACTAAGTGCCATACCTATCCGAAGCTATCTTGAAACGCACACTAAGTGCCATACATAGCCGAATTGTCGTCAAACATGACTGTAGTCTCGTATATACAATTTATGCAATATCAAAGTATTTAAAGCATAATTATAACAATGCTTATTACATACAAACTTACCTTGATTCAAAAACGATGACATTGTCAATTAATCGAGTACTTTATCTTTTCCCCGATCCAAGTCCATATTTCTCCTTTCTTGATCTAAATGTATTTAAATTAACTTATTTAATCATCTATTCATTCAATTTAGTCCAAAAAAAAACTTTAAAACAAATTTACACTTTTGACTTACATATTTCACATTTTTCACAATTTAGTCCTTATTTCATAAAATCACAAATTAATGAAATTCACAATAGACCCATGCTAGCTGGAATACTATTATACCCCTAGCGGCCCATATTTTTCATTTATTTCACATTTCAACCACAAAGTTTTAACATTTCTCAATTTAATCCCTATTTTGCATTTTTACTAAAAATCACTTAACAAAACTTGTTTAACTATTAACAACTATTCAAAATCTATCATCAAACATAAAAATACTCATGTATTCATCAATGGCATCATTCAAAATCTTTAACAGTTTTGAAAAATAGTCCATGGGCTAGCTAGTACTAGTTGCAACGATCACAAAAACATAGAAATTATTAAAAACTGAGCAAAAACGGACTTACAATTGAGCTAGGAGTTGGTCGAATGATTTAAGACCTAAGAATAGCTTTCTTTCTTCTTCAATTTCGGTTAAATAAGAATATAAAAGATGATAGCAATTTGTTTTTAATTATTTTATCATTTATTAACCATTTTTACCATTTTAACCTTTAATAATAACCTTTACACATTACAAAACCTTGTCCAAGAATGTCCACTCAAGTTTCAAATGGTTTAATTACTATTTAAGGCCACCATATTTAAAAACCAAAGCTATTGGACACATTTAACTTGTAACGCCCCAAAAATATAGGGTCTTTAATTTTTCATGTTCTGACAAAATTTCTTGTTTACTTCAATGGCTAAGTGTTTTGGGTGTGTTTGGGGGTATTTAAGAAGCCTGGGTTCAAGTATGGCCTCTAGAAAAAATTTGATTTTTGCTCTTTTGGAAACCTGGATGTTAGCTTAAAGGGCATATATTAAGTGATGTTTGTTTTGTGACACAAAAAGACCATGTATTGTGGTGGCAAGTGGCGTGCTGGGGCATTTAAGAGGGAGTGGGTTCAAATCCCAAGGCATGCAAAGATGGGGTTTTATTTTATATCTCTGTGGCGTGAGAGGTAGAGTTCGATTCAAACTCCACAGTGGTGGTTGAAGAATTGGTCATCAGATTTGAATGAGTTTGAGTGGGGGGTGTGGAGTGAATCTATGAGGAATCGGTGGAGACTTTCAAGAAGTTAGGATGTGAAGGGAGTCATAGCCGAATGGGGTAGCTAGAGTAGGGGAATTTGGCTATGAGCATTTTTTTGGTGCATTTTTGACATTTGTTGGAGAGTGTAGAAGCTGATTGCCTTCTTTGCTGCTTTGGGATTTTCCTTTTTCTTCGTTTCGGGTTTTTCTCTACTTGTGACGTTCTGTACAGTGTTTTGACCATTCGGGTCTTTTTCTTTTCAGGTCACTTTTGCCGAAACTCAAGTGAGCAAATGCCAAATTTGCTTAAAAGCCTTCTTTTCTTCATCCCTTAATTTCTTCTTTGGCCAAATCTGTTTCATCTTCTTTGCTTACACTGAATCCTTTCTCCTCTTTCCTCGTATTATCCTGTTAATTCATTTTCAATAGCTGAATTTTCCCCTCATTCATCTTCTTCTCCTCCTGGTATTCTTCTTTGGCCAAACATAATTTCCTTGTCTCTATTGTTTCCCTAAGTCGATTATTTCTTATTCACTGAATAGCGTAACCTTGTAGTGAAGGGTGGTTTGGTCGAATTCTACTATTGGTGATTGTCTCTGTCTCATTTCCTGGTGATGCCAACCTCTGTCAACTGGCCGAATACTCAAGCTTTCGACTTTACTCTTTTCTTCTCCACTATTCGGTTGTGGCTTTTGAACGGGGAGGTTTCTTTGGTATCGTAGGGCATCTAAAGTGATTACGTGGGGTTAATCGTCAAAGAGGAGTGTGATCAACCCTAGCTTGTGTTTTAATGTAAATAAACCAATTAGCAATCAATTAAGGATTCGGAGAGCGTGGATCTTAATTAGTTTCGCGAATAGGTGTGTATTTGTATGCAGTATACGATGATCAGCTGAAAAGCCGAAAGTATGTGATGTTTAGACTGCTATGATTGTAGATCGGCAAAATGTTGAAAAGCCAGAAATATGGCGTATGATGCCACACGAGCGTGTGATCGTGCGTCTGGTAAATCGAGCCCATGAACATGGGCGCTAGAATGTAGAAGCCATCACTACCGTTCTCCTGGGCTTATGTCGTAATGGGCCTCGATAGGCTCATGGGCCCCACATGGATAGAATCCATGGTAAGTGATAAATAATGGATTTGGGCTACGAAGTATATGTAGCGGTAACTAAAATTGGGCTGAATGAGCCACACGGGCCAAATAGTGGGCTTTAGGCCCATTTACACTGCTTTTTCCATATAGGTTATCCGAGTCGTTCGGGACGACTGTAGACCTTCTGAAGGTTCGTCATCTGTGTTGAAACCTCCATAAGTAGTTAAATGACCGAAATACCCCTAGGGGTAAAATTACCATTTTACCCATAACCGACGAAATGTCCATTATACCCCTAGTGGTAGTTTAATTGATGTGTGTATGATATCTATATGACTGGTTATGAATATTACATACTGCGTACACGTAACATTTATGACATGACATTCTGCATTGGGGTTGGGATTTGGATTTGGAGGAAGTACTATACTAGTGGCTATGCCACGTTTTTACTATTCTAGTGGCTTCGCCACGTGTTTTGACTTTAGTGGCTTGACCACATTTACTGTTATTAGCAGCTTTGCTGTGTTACTATTAGTAGCTATGCTGCGGTATTGGTGTGTTGGCTGGGTGGGTCGACTTAGTCCTCACATGGTGTGTTGGTTGGTATGGGTGGTGTGTTGGCTAGATTGGGTTGGGTTGCATCACTATTCTATACTATTATTATTTTGGGCTTATACCCACACTATTACTGTATTGGGATAAGGCCCATACTGTACTGTTACTTAATAGAGCTCAGGCCTAGACTGTTACTGCATGATAGGGGATTACACACTGAGTTCTCGTAATTGACCCTTTTCTTTTAACTGTACAGGTAATCCCTAGGCTTAGATGATTTGGAGCTGCGAGGGACTCGGAGGTGGCCACATGTTCGCGAGTGTTTTCATTTATATCTAGCTTTTTAAATATTTTATTTTGGGGTTGATATTTATGTAATAAGTCCATTTGAGGTTTTAACATTTATTTGGTTTTAACTTCTTACTTCAACCTGCTAGATTAAGAAACACGGGTTTTCAAAATAATAACTGTTTCCAAAAGAAATCACGCTTCAAATTTTAAAGTTTACAATTAGAAAAGCTTCCACGGTTTTTAGTTCAGATTAATAAACTTGTAATAAATGATATGAGCAATAGGTGATTAACAAGTTTTAATTTTACAACCCCAACGTTTTCAATAGCAACTATTTAAAAAAGATTTAAAACTTTAGTCACGAATTTTCTTCGACAAGACCAGTTTTCAAATCAACACTTCGATGTGACACGTCAGATTCGATCATAACGTCTAGGCCGAGTTTAGGGTGTTACATTTAGTGGTATCAGAGTCAAGTTGCAAAACTCGGCTGTGAAATGTGTTCTTGAAAATTTTTTTAGAATTGTCTAAATTTTGGTTTTGGAAAGAAAATTGAAAGGTTGTTACTGAAAGTGTGGCACACCGAGTCTCCGGCGCCAAATCTGTAAGTTCTCTGACACTGTTTACTGCTATAGATTGAAATGTTATATTGAGAAACTACTATAGATAGTAGTACTATGCTAAAACTCTTTTGTTAGGGTAAACTGAGACTATAGAAGACTGAAAACTGTAATGGGATATCTCGATCTGCGAAAACAAAAAACTTTAAATACTGATTTTCATAAAAAATCTATTAACAATTACTGGAACTATGAACTTATTCGTAAGACTTTCAAAACAGATAATGTAATGCCCCAAATTTGGGCCTAGTAGAATTAGGCCTATTGGGCCTTGGGCATAGGAGCGTTTAAAATTTTGAGAACAAGAGAACGACACTAATCAAGTTGTAACGTCCCAAAATTCCCGAAGCTCTAAATTTCATGCACTGAGGGTGGTATGTAGGAGTAGCACTTAGAATATTAATTTTAAGGTATTATCGAGATTATTTGAAGCCTTAGAGATAGGGAAGACCATAGGGAAAATTTTTTTTCTTGCTTTAGTGGACCCTAGCCTCAAGCATTAGGCCTCTTAAGTAGATTAAGGGGAAAATAGGACACATATGGGCTTGTGGTCTAGTGGCAAGGTGGCATCACTAGGGGAGCTACAAGGTGGCGTGAAGAGGTCCAAGGTTCGAGAAGTGGTAAGGTGTTTTTGGAGTGTTTATTTTGCATAGTCAACGGCTAGAGTTGTGTGGAATTCGGACTCTTTTGTTGAAGTGTATGAATTGGTCTTGTGAGCTGATAAATGGGGGAATTTTGGATGAGATAAGGGAGATATCATGGAGAGAAATTAGGAGATGAGAGGTGGGAAGAGTTGGTGCCGAATCGGACAGTGGGGGAAGGTAGGATTCAGCTATTGGCTATAAAAGGAGGTGTCGAATTCCTTTGAGAGGTTCTTTGGGTTCCATTACATTTCTTTTTGTCCCCCTTAGCCGAATCCTTCCATTTGCCGAAAAAAAACCCATCACTCCTTTGCCGAAATTTTGGTTTTCTCTCTAGCCGAATTTCTCATACCTTCTCTTCTTAAATTCCTTTTCTTGTTCACCTTTAGTTCTAGCCGATCACTTCTCTTCTTCTCCCTATTGGTGCCGAATTGTTTCTGTCACTATACTAATCTCAAAAGCTGAATTTAGGTCACAAGATCAAAAGTGGAGTTGGTAAGTATTCGGTTAACCTTTTTTTTGTAAGTTTTGCTAAAAGCCGAAAGGCTATCTAATTGTCCTGTCATTAACTCTGTGATAACAAAGATAAGATCCAAAGATCGCAAACGTGGTAGGATCGTTAGCAAGGGTAAGTGTACTCAACTCGATTGTGGTTAAGTGAATCGCTGAATGTGTGTATGATCTATAGGGGTGACTTGTGTGGATTATGAGTCACTCGGATTTTGATGGTGTATGTGTGAGTGTAGATCTAGGGGATACTCCTGATTAGTAGCTAAGGAAAGGCTATTAGAACCCGGTGGCACATGGTAAGGTTACGGTAAGGCTTCGGCTTTTAGTAAATGTTTTGATTTAGTGATTGATTGAAGGTTGGTTGGTTGTAGGTTTGAGGCTAAGGAGAGTATAGAACGTCGCAGTAACCAGGTGTGTACAAACACTACACACATGCTATCGAAAATGCCGAAAAGCCAAAAATGCTGAAAGTGGCTAAATGGGCCCGGTGGGCCCTAAGGCTAAGTTTGATGAAATTGTTTGGTTGGTTATACGAATTGAATTAATCATGCATGTTACATGATATGGAATTGCTTTGGGCCTAATAGGCCATATGGATGAGATTTGGGCCAAATGGGCTATAAAGATGTGATTTGGGATTGATGGGCTTTATGGGGACGTAGACAAGTATGCTAGGGTTTAATGGACTTTAGGCCTAGTTCTGAACAACTCTTAAACCGCATAAGACTTAATCTAATAATTAAACATGTACGTGGAAAAGTCGCTGGGTTAGAGTGTGGCAACGGACATATGCATGTCTAGGATTGGATCTAGGGAGAGCTTGGTACTTAAGCGGTCCTAATGGCCCACCTCCTCTTCTCTGGAATCCAGCCTGGTGCATAGTGTCTGTTCACTTTAGCCACAAGGACTTGTTAATGGGCCTAAGTTCATAACTAAAACCCGAGAGGGACCAAATACCCCTAGTTTATGAAATTACCAAAATACCATCAGTTTATGAAATTACCGAAATACCCCCAGTTTGCGAAATTACCGAAATACCCTAGTTTGCAAAATTACTAAAATACCCTCAGTTTGCCAAATTACAAAAATACCCCTAATTTGAAAATAACCAAAATACCCTTATTTTGAAAAAAATTACCAAAACATCCTTATATTTACAAAATCACTAAAATATCCCCGAATTGTGATATTACCAGAATACCCTTAGTTTGCAGAATTACCAAAATATCCCTGATTTACAAAATTTCCAAAGTACCTCTATTTTTCAAAATTACCTAAATACCCCCTGTAGAGTAAATTTACGAAAATCCTCTTGGGTTATGAAATGATGAAAATACCCCTATATGATGAGTATGAGTTTTGTGGATGTTTATCAAAAAAAAGAGTTTTGTGGATGTTACTCATGTGCATGTTGCATTCATATGATATTCTGATTAGGATGCATATGGATGGGAATTATGGTACGGAAGAAGATTTGAGGATCGCATAGTCGCTTGACGACCATGGATCCACTGGTGGCTTTAAGCCAATGATATGATTAGCAGCTTTGTTGCAACGTTGAGTAGTGCCGCTGTGAGTGCTACCTTTGGTGTATAGAGGATGGGTGGGTCGATTTAGAAATCCCCACAAGTGTATAGGGTTGGAAGGGAAATGGTGTGTAGCGGATGGATTTTTGGGGACGGTTTTACATTACCTTGTTTTGCATATGATATGAGGTCATTGTAGGCCAAGGCCCAAGACCAACGATTTTGATAGGGCTCAGGCCAATGTGATAATTATATATTGAATTGAATGACAAGGGTTGTACACACTGAGTTTCGAAACTCACACCCTTTATTTAATGTTTCAGGTGATCTTCAGTAAATGGCTCGACGTGGGAGAGGACTCGGAAATGGCCGTACTACAAGATGTTTAAATTTTTATTTATTTGTTTCAAAAGACATAGTTTTAATTTCTTATTTTTGTTGGATGTAAGAAGGCCTTGTACTCCGTTTTGACTTTAGACTTTAGGTTTTGCTGTTTCAATTGTTTAGTAACTATTAAACCTGAGTAAATTTCTTATGTTTAAACTTGGTTTCCGAAGTACTTAAAATTATAAAATGGGTTTTTTTTCCATTACTTAACAAGACTCAAGGATTTTGGACTTTTGGGCCTTAAATTTTTAATTAGCAAAATCGTTTGAATTATGCCTTTGATATGACACGTTAGATTCGGGCCTAACTTCTAGGCCGGGTTTGGGGTGTTACATTTAGTGGTATCAGAGCCCGGTTGCAAAGCTCGAGCTGTGAAATGAGCCTTATATTTTAGGGTTTTTAAAACAGGTAGAGTAAAAAGTTTTTGCAGGATTCTTGAAGAGTGGTTCACCGAGCCCTCGACGTCGAGCCAAGTAAGTTTTTGGTACTACATTTGTTTAAATTATGAAACTGTATAGATAATGGGCCACTTTAAAGTAGGTTTTTAGAGACTAAAGCCCGTAGGAAACTTAATCCTGTAGTGGATTCACGACCGCGAAATAACTTTAAAAATTGTTACTTGTATAAGACATGCACTTTAAACAGTAGAATTATGAACTAATTTCATAAGATTTTAATTCAGAAATACGCAACGATGAGCGCTAGATGAGGTGCAAGAGGCCGCGGCAGAGGCCGTGGAAGTGTTAGGGCTGGGTCATCGGTGTCGGGCCATATGCCTAACGTTGGGGTAGGGGAGGCTCCAGCCTCACCAGTAGCTAAAACGAGACCATTGAATGGGCTGCCGCTATAGAAGATGCAGTATCGCAGGCCATGTTAAGGATTTTAGAAAGGATTGTAGAAATTGTAGGCTATCTGCTACGATAGGTGGATGTTTTGGATGTGTGTTAAAGACGTTGGGATCAGAGTGCGTAGCAGTAGCGTAGTGGGGTAGTTGTTACACGACTACCCTATTAGTTGGAAATTTAGAGGACCAAATTTCTTTAAGGGGGTAGATTTGTAATGCCCCGGATTTGGGCCTAGTAGAGGGCCTATTGGGCCTTGGGCATAAGAGCGTTTAAAATTTTGAGAACAAGAGAACGGCACTAACCAAGTTCTAACGCCCCAAAAATCCCGAAGCTCTAAATTTTCATGCACTGAGGGTGGTATGTAGGAGTAGCATTTAGAATATTAATTTTATGGTATTATCGGGATTATTTGAAGCCTTAGAGATAGGGAAGACCATAGGGAAAAATTTATTTTTCTTGCTTTAGTGGACCCTAGTCTCAGGCATTAGGCCTCTTAAGCAGATTAAGGGGAAAATATGACACAAATGGGCTTGTGGTCCAGTGGCAAGGTGGCGTCACTAGGGGAGCTACAAGGTGGCGTGAAGAGGTACAATGTTCGAGTAGTGGTAACGTGTTTTTGGAGTGTTTATTTTACATAGTGGACGGCCAGAGTTGTGTGGAATTTGGACTCTTTTGTTGAAGTGTTTGAATTGGTCTTGTGAGCTGATAAAGGAGGCAATTTCGGATGAGATAAGAGAGATATCATGGAGAAAAATTAGAAGATGAGAGGTGGGAAGAGTTGGTGTCGAATTGGACTGTGGGGGAAGGTAGGATTCGGTTATTGGCTATAAAAGGAGGTACCGAATTCCTTTGAGAGGTTCCATGGGTTCCATTACATTTCTTTTTCTCCCCCTTGGCCGAATTCCTTTGCCGAAATTTTGGTTTTCTCTCTAGCCAAATTTCCCATACCTTCTCTTTTTAAATTCCTTCTCTTGTTCAACTTTAGTTCTAGCCGATCGCTTCTTCTCTTCTCCCTATTGGTGGCAAATTGTCTTTGTCACCATACTAATCTCAAAAGTCGAATTTAGGCCGCAGGATAGAAAGTGGAATTGGTAAGTATTCGGTTAACCTCTTTTGTACATTTTTCTAAAAGCCAAAAGGCTATCTAACTATCCTGTCGTTAACTCTGTGATAACAAGGAGAAGATTCAAAGATCGCAAGCGTGGTAGGATCGTTAGCAAGGGTAAGTGTACTCAAATCGATTGTGGTTTAAGTGAATGGCCGAATGTGTGTATGATCTATTGGGGTGACTTGTGTGGATTATGAGTCACTCGGATTTTGATGGTGTATGTGTGAGTACAGATCTAGGGAATACTCTTGATTAGTAGCTAAGGAAGGGCTATTAGAACTCGGTGGCACACTGTAAGGTTACGGTAAGGCTTCGGCTTTTGGTAAATGTTTTGATTTAGTTATTGATTGAAGGTTGGTTGGTTGTAGGTTCGAGGCTAAGGATAATATAGCACGTCACAATAACCAGGTGTGTACAAACACTAAACACCCGATATCGGCAATGCCGGAATGCCGGAAATGCCGAAAGCGGCTAAATGGACCCGATGGACCTTGAGGCTAAGTTTGATGAAATTGTTTGGTTGGTTATACGAATTGAGTTAGTCATGCATGTTACATGATCTAGAATTGTATTGGGCCTAATAGGCCATATGGATGAGATTTGGGCCTAATGGGCCGTAAGGATGTGATTTGGGCTTGATGGTCTTGATGGGGACGTAGACAAGTATGCTAGGGTTTAATGGACTTTAGGCCTAGTTCTGAACAACTCTTAAACCGCACAAGACTTAATCTAATAATTAAACATGTCCGTGGAAAAGTCACTGGGTTAGAGTGTGGCAACGGACATATGTATGCCTAGGATTGGATCTAGGGAGAGCTTGGTACTTAAGCGGTCCTAGTGGCCCACCTCCTCTTCTCTGGAATCCAGCCTGGTGCATAGTGTCTGTTCACTTTAGCCACAAGGACTTGTTAATGGGCCTAAGTTCATAACTAAAACCCGAGAGGGACCAAATACCCCTAGTTTATGAAATTTTCAAAATACCCTCGGTTTGCAAAATTATCGAGATACCCCAATTTGAAAAATTACTGAAATACCCTAGGTTTGCCAAATTACAAAAATACCCCTGATTTGAAAATAACCAAAATACCCTTAGTTTGAAAAAAATTAACAAAACTTCCTTAGATTTACAAAATCACAAAAATAGCCACGAATTGTGAAATTACCAGAATATCCTTGGTTTGCAAAATTACCAAAATATCCCTAATTTACAAAATTTCCAAAGTACCTCTATTTTGTAAAATTACCTAAATACCCCTATAGAGTAGATTTACGGAAATACCCTTTGGTTGTGAAATAATGAAAATACCCCTATGTGATGAGTATGAGTTTTGTGGATGTTACTCATGTGCATGTTGCATTCATATGATATTCTGATTAGGATGCATATGGGTGGGAATTATGGTATGGAGGAAGATTTCAGTATCGCATAGTCGCTTGACGACCATGGATCCACCGGTGGTTTTAAGCCCATTATATGATTAGAAACTTTGCTGCAACGTTGAGTAGTGTCGCTGTGAGTGCTACCTTTGGTGTGCAGAGGATGGGTGGGTCGATTTAGAAATCCCTACAGGTGTGTAAGGTTGGAAGGGAAATTGTGTGTAGCGGATGGATTTTTGGGGACGGTTTTACATTACCTTGTTTTGCATATGATATGATATGATATGAGGTTATTGTGAGCCAAGGCCTAAGACCAACGATTTTGATAGGGCTCAAGCCAATGTGATAATTATATATTGAATTGAATGCCATGGGTTGTGCACACTGAGTTTCGAAACTCGCACCCTTTATTTAATGTTCTAAGTGATCTTCAGTAAATGGCTCAACGTGGGAGAGGACTCGGAAATGGCCACACTACAAGATGTTTAAATTTTTACTTATTTGTTTCAAAAGACATAGTTTTAACTGCTTATTTTCGTTGGATGTAATAAGGCCTTGTACTCCATTTTGAATTTAGACTTTGGGTTTTGTTGTTTCAACTGTTTACTTAACTATTAAACCTGAGTAAATTTCTTACGTTTAAGCTTTGTTTCCGATGTACTTAAAATTATAAAATGGTTTTTTTCCATTACTTAACAAGACTCAAGGATGTTGGGCTTTTGGGCCTTAAATTTGTAATTAGCAAAATTGTTTGAATTATGCCTTTGATGTGACACGCTAAATTCGGGTCTAACTTTTAGGCCGAGTTTGGGTGTTACAGATAATACGCTATACCGATATGAGCACAAGTGGTACTTGCGGAAGGGGTACATGAGGCCGTGGTAGAGGTCGAGGTGCTAGGGCTGGGTCTTCAGCATCGGGTCACATACCTACTAGGGAGGCACCAGCCTCACCAGTAACTGAGACAGGGTCCCATGACCGAGCGGTTGGGGATGATGCTCTATCCCAAGCAATGCTACAGGTTATTGAAAGGGTTGTTGGAGCGAGTATTGGGTGTTTCTGAAGTAGCCCCAAATGTGGCAGAGTATTGGTTAGAGGCTACCGAGCAGATAATGGATGACCTTTACTGTACTGAGGAACAAAAATTAAAGGGAGCAGTGTCTTTACTACGAGACGAGGCATACCAGTGGTGGCTCACTGTAAGAGAGGGTACCCAGGCTGACCATTTGACGTGGGATTTCTTCAAGACGACTTTTCAAGGGAAGTATGTGGGCCCAAGTTATGTGGATGCCCGAAGAAAGGAATTTTTGAGCCTGATGAAGAGAAATAAGACAGCGGCAGTATATGAGGCAGAATTCTTACGGTTGAGTCGTTATGCTACGCGGTATAGTCACAACTGAGTATGAACGTTGTGTACAGTTCGAAGATGGCCTCCGGGATTAGTTATGTGTGCTAATAGCTCTATAGAGGGAGCGAGACTTTGCTGCCCTTGTTGGGAAAGTAAAAATTGCTGAGGATGTGAAGCTCTAAGCGCCAGAATCACGAGAAAGATAAGGGTAGATTTAAAGGGGATTCAGGGCCCTCGAGTTCTTCTGGAAGGCCTATAAAGAAGGCCAAATTTGATGGATTAGTTAGAGCAGTTTTTGTTACTATGGTTAGACTGCAGTCTTGCATAAATTGTGGGAGAACTCACTAGGGTGAGTGATGGAAACGAACTAGGGCGTGTTTCAGATGTGGGTCCATGGATCATCAGGTTAAGAACTGTACTCAGTGGCCTGTTCAGAAGCACGTAGCAGGTCAAGGCCATGTTCAGCCAGGGAGAGGTGGTCAGCAGCCACCGAGAGGCTGTGGTTAGGCCAGAGGGAGAAATGGTTTGGGAAGAGGACGTGGAGCACTGAACAGTGGTACTGGTAGCACTGAGGCGAGATAGCCAGCTTTGGTCTATGCTGCTCATCACCCAGAGGATGGCGACGCCCCGGACGTCATAACTGGTATGTTCCTAATTTATAATGTACCATACACTGCTTTAATTGATATTGGGTCTACACACTCGTATGTTGCATGCACTGTGTCTGGGATGCTGAGTTCTCAGTTTGAAATTACTGATAGTGAGATGACTGTGTTAAGTTGTTCAGATATGTACCCCTAGAGGTCCAAGGGGTTGTCTTTCCAGCGAATTTGATGGAACTGCCGTTTGGCGAATTCGATCTTATATTGGGCATGGATTGGCTAGTGAAACACCGTGCAAATTTAGATTGCGCTGCTAAGCGTATGGTGTTGAAGTCTACTAAGGATGAGGAGGTTGTTGTGTTGGGGGAGCGAAGAGATTATCTGTCTAATGTAATCTCAGCATTAAACGCCGAGAAATTGGTTTGCAAGGGTTGCGAGACGCTTTTAGCTTATGTCAGCAGTTCTGATTCTAAAGGTCCTTCGGTTGGAGATGTCAGAACTGTTAAGGAGTTTTTGAATGTATTTCCGAAAGAGCTTCCTGGGTTGCCCCCAGACCGTGAGGTTGAATTTGGTATTGAGCTCCTACCAAGAACAGCTTTGATGTTCATCGCCCCTTATAGGATGCCACTGAAGGAGCTGGTAGAGTTAAAGGATCAAATTTAAGAGCTACTAGACCGGGGATTCATTTGGTCGAGTGTGTCTCCATGGGGAGCACCAGTGTTATTCGTGAAGAAGAAGGATGGATCTATGCGAATGTGCATCGATTATCGTCAACTGAACAAACTGACTATTAAGAACAAGTGCCCTTTACCGAGGATAGATGATCTATTTGACCAACTGCGAGGAGCTTTGGTTTTCTCCAAGGTAGATCTTATATCTGTGTACCATCAGCTAAGGGTTAAGGAGGCGGATGTGTACAAGACTGCGTTTAGGACTCGTTATGGTCATTACAAGTTCCTAGTAATGTCGTTTGGGTTGACGAATGCACCAGCTGCTTTCATGGATATGATGAACCGAGTATTCCAGCCCTATTTGGATCGGTTTGTAGTTATGTATATAGACGACATCCTGGTGTATTCCAGAACCGAGGAGGATCATGATGCACATCTTTGAATTGTTTTGCGAATTCTGAGGGAAAAGCAGCTATATGCAAAGTTCAGCAAGTGTGAGTTCTGGTTGAAAGAAGTGACATTTTTTCGTCACGTGGTGTCCGCCAAGGGGATTAGGGTTGATCCTCGAAAAATTGAAGCCGTATTAGATTGGAAACCAACAAAGACTGTATCTGAGATTCAAAGTTTTCTAGGTCTCGCTGGGTATTATAAACATTTTGTTGAGGGATTTTCATTGATTGTTGTACCTCTGACTAAGTTACTACATAAAGGGGTACTATTTAATTGGACCGATAAGTAGCAAGAGAGTTTTGAGAAACTGAAGAAAGTTCTGACTGAAGCTCCTGTGTTAATACAGCCAGAGCCTGGGAAGGAATTCACTGTTACAGTGATGCGTTGCACACTGGATTGGGTTGCATGTTGATGCAAGAGGATTAGGTGGTTACTTACGCATCTCATCAGCTTAAGCCTCACGAGGCGAATTACCCCACTCACGACTTGGAGTTAGTTGCGGTGGTATTCGCACTAAAGATTTGGAGGCATTACTTATACGGTGAGAAGTCTATTATTTACACGGATCATAAAAGCCTCAAGTACCTCCTTACTCAGAAGGAGTTAAATCTTTGGCAACGAAGATGAATAGAGTTTCTTAAGGATTATGATTGCTCGATTGAGTACCATCCTGGTAAAGCTAACTTAGTAGCCGATGCACTAAGCTAACTTAGTAGCCGATGCACTGAGCCGTAGAGGTCTATCTGATTTGAGAGCAATGTTTGCTCGTCTCAGCCTGTTTGAAGATGGTAGTTTGTTGGCTAAACTCCAAGTGAGACCAACCAGGATTGATCAAATTAAGGAGAAATAGTTGTTGGATGAATCATTGGTTCCTCGTTTCTGATTGGTTGAGAAGGGGGAGACTACGGATTTTGGGCTAAATAGTGAGGGAGTACTATATTTCCATCAAAGAGTTTGTATACCGAGAGATTCTGAGCTGAGGCAGTCTATCCTACAGGAGGCGCTTAGCAGTTCTTATGCCATGTATCCTGGAGGAAATAAGTTATATCGAGACCTGCATGAACTGTACTGGTGGCCAGGGCTTAAGCGCGAGGTCACTAATTTCGTGGGCAAGTGTCTGACATGCCAGCAAATTAAGGCTGAGCACCAACTACCTTTTGGGTTACTGCAGCCAGTAAAGATTCCACTCTGGAAGTGGGAGAGGGTAACCATTGATTTTGTAGGTGGGCTACCCTTAACGCCGACTAAGAAGGACTCGGTATGGGTTATTGTTGACCGACTGACTAAATCAGCCCACTTTATACTGGTCTGCACTGATTATTCGTTGCAGAAGTTGGCTAAGTTATATATGGCTGAGATTGTGAGACTCGATGGGGTACTAGTTTTTATCATTTCAGAAAGAGATCCTAGATTCGCATCTCGATTTTGGAAAAAGTTACACGAGGCTTTGGGTACAAGGTTGGACTTGAGTACTGCATTTTATCCTCAGACTGACGGTTAGTCGGAGAGAGTGATTCAGATATTGGATGACATGTTAAGAAGCTGTGTAATTGATTTCAAAGGCAGTTGGGAAGACTACTTGCCGCTAGCAGAGTTTGCATATAACAAAAACTACCAACCCAGTATTCATATGGAACCATATGAGGCGTTATGTGGTCGTAGGTTTTGTACCCCTACCTGTTGGACAGAACTTGGTGAATGACGAGTGTTGGGGCCAGAGTTAGTTTCTGAAATTGAAGAAAAAGTAAAGTTGATTCGAGATCGGTTAAAGGAAGCATCTGATAGGTAGAAGTTGTATACAGATTTAAAGCGTAAAGAGTTAGAGTACTCTGTGGGGGATTATGTCTTTTTGAAAGTCTCACCATGGAAGAAGATTCTGAGATTGGACAGAAAGGTAAATTGAGCCCTAGGTTCATCAGACCTTACTGAATATTAAAGCGTGTGGGATCGGTCGCCTATCAACTTGAGCTGCCTCCTGAGTTAAACTGGATACATGATGTGTTCCACGTCTCCATGATAAGGCGATACCGCTCTATCCTTCACATATAGTGCCGATGGAGGAGATTGAGGTTAGACCTGATCTGACTTTCGAGGAAGAACCGGTGC
The DNA here is from genome assembly GCA_005393395.2 of Gossypium australe. Taxonomy (NCBI): domain Eukaryota; kingdom Viridiplantae; phylum Streptophyta; class Magnoliopsida; order Malvales; family Malvaceae; genus Gossypium; species Gossypium australe. The sequence continues at coordinate 72,632,442 of CM016623.1, read as the reverse complement.
AGATACTGGATCGTGATGTTAAGGTATTAAGGAGGAAATTTGTTCCTTTGGTTAAGGTGCTTTAGCGTAATAACGGTACCGAGGAACCTACATGGGATCCTGAGGAGGCGATGCAACAACAATATCCTCACCTATTCTGACCAAGTAAATTTCGAGGCCGAAATTTCTTTTAGGGGGTAGAGTTGTAACGCCCCAAAAATATAGGGTCTTTAATTTTTCATCTTCTGACAAAATTGCTTGTCTGCTTCGATGGCTAAGTGTTTTGGGTGTGTTTGGGGTATTTAGGAAGCTTGGGTTCAAGTATGGCCTCTGGAAAAATTTTGATTTTTGCTCTTTTGGAAACCTGGATGTTAGCTTAAAGGGCATATATTAAGTGGTGTTTGTTTTGTGACACAAAAAGAGGGAGTAGGTCCAAATCCCATGGCATGCAAAGATGGGGTTTTATTTTATATCTTTGTGGCGTGAGAGGTAGAGTTTGATTTAAACTCAAAAGTGGTGGTTGAAGAATTGGTCATCAGATTTGAATGAGTTTGAATGGGGGGTGTGGAGTGAATCTAGAAGGAATCGGTGGAGACTTTCAAGAAGTTAGGATGTGAAGGGAGTCATAGCCGAATGGGGTAGCTAGAGTAGGGGAATTTGGCTATGAGCATTTTTTTGGTGCATTTTCGACATTTGTGGGAAAGTGTAGAAGCTGATTGCCTTCTCTGCTGCTTTGGGATTTTCTTTTTTCTTCGTTTTGGGTTTTTCTCTACTTGTGACATTCTGTGCAGTGTGCTGACCATTCGGGTCTTTTTCTTTTCAGGTCACTTTTGCAGAAACTCAAGTGAGCAAATTCCAAATTCTCTTAAAAGCCTTCTTTTCTTCTTCCCTTAGTTTCTTCTTTGGCCGAATCTGTTTCATCTTATTTGCTTACACAGAATCCTTTCTCCTCATTCCTCATATTATCCTATCAATTTATTTTCAATAGACGAATTTTCTCCTTATTCATCTTCTTCTCCTCTTGGATTTCTCCTTTGGCCGAACATAATTTTTTTGTCTCTCTTGTTTCCCTAAGCCGATTAATTTTTATTCACCGAATAGCGTAACCTTATAGTGAAGGGTGGTTTGGTCGAATTCTGCTATTCGTGATTGTCTCCGTCTCATTTCCCGGTGACACCAACCTCTGTCAACTGGCTGAATACTCAAGCTTTTGACTTTACTCTTTTCTTCTCCACTATTCGATTGTGGCTTTCAAAGGGGGAGGTTTCTCTGGTGTCGCACGGCATCTGAAGCGATTATGTGGGGTTAATCGTCAAAGAGGAGTGTGATCAACTCTAGCCTGTGTTTTAAGGGAAATAAACCAATTAGCAATCAGTTAAGGATTCAGAGAGCGTGGATCTCAACTAGTTTCGCAAACAGGTGTCTATTTGTATGCAGTATTCGATGATCAGCTGAAAAGCCGAAAGTATGTGATGTTTACACTGCTATGGCTGTAGATCGGCAAAATGTCGAAAAGCCAGAAATATGGCATATGATGCCACACGAGTGTGCGATCGAGCATGTGGTAAACTGAGCCCATGAACATGGTCGCTAGACTGTAGAAGCCACCATAAGCGTTCTCGTGGGCTTAGGTCGTAATTGGCCGAGATGGGCGGAGATGGACCATGTGGGCCCAATAGGCTCATGGGCCCCACATGGATAGAGTCCACGGTAAGTGACAAATAATGGATTGGACTACGAAGTTTGCATAGCCGTGACTGAAATTGGGCTGAATTGGCCACACGAGCGTGTAGGCCCATTTGGGCCAAATAGTAGGCGTTGGCCCCATTTACACTATTTTTACCATATAGGTTATCCGAGTCGTTCGGGACGACTGTAGACCTTCTGAAGGGTCACCTTCTGTGTTGAGACCGCCATAAGTAGTTAAATGACCGAAATACCCTTAGAGGTGAAATTACCGTTTTACCCCTAACCGATGAAATGACCATTATACCCCTAGTGGTAGTTTAATTGATGTGTGTATGATATCTGTATGACTGGTTATGAATATGACATACTGCATACACGTATTATTTATGACACTACATTCTACATTGGGGCCGGGATTCAAATTTGGAGGAAGTACTGTACTAGTGGCTCTGCCACGTGTTCTGACTTTAGTGGCTTGTCCACGTTTACTGTTATTAGCAGCTTTGCTGCGTTACTATTAGTAGCTATGCTGCGATATTGGTGTGTTGGCTGGGTGGGTCGACTTAGTCCCCACATGGTGTGTTAGTTGGTATGGGTGGTATGTTGGCTAGATTGGGTTGGGTTGCATCACTATTCTGTACTGTTATTATTTTGGGCTTATACCCACACTATTACTGTATTAGGCTAAAGCCCACATTGTACTGTCACTGAATAGGGCTCAGGCCCAAACTATTACTGCGTGTTAGGGGATTACACACTGAGTTCTCGTAACTCACCCTTTTCTTTTAACTGTACAGTTAATCCCCAGCCTTAGATAATTTGGAGCTGCGAGGGACTCAGAGGTGGCCACATGCTCGCTAGTGTTTTCATTTATACCTAGCTTTTTAAATATTTTATTTTGGGGTTGATATTTATGTAATAAGGCCATTTGAGGTTTTAACTTCTTACTTCAACCTGCTAGATTAGGAAACACGGGTTTTTAAAATAATAACTGTTTCTAAAGGAAATCACGCATTTCAAATTTTAAAGTTTACAATTAGAAAAGCTTCCGTGGTTTTTAATTCAGATTAATAAACTTGTAATAAATGATATGACCAATAGGTGATTAACAAGTTTTGATTTTACAACCCCCAACGTTTTCAATAGCAACTATTTAAAAAAGATTTAAAACTTTAGTCGCGAATTTTCTTCGACAAGACCAGTTTTCAAATCAACACTTCCATGTGACACGTCAGATTCGATTGTAACGTTTAGGCTGGGTTTGGGGTGTTACATAACTAATAGAACAATACTTTTGCACTTTACGCGATTTAGTCCTTTTTATCAAATTGAGCAACCAAATGCTAAAATTTCTTAACGAAAATTTCAGAAAATCATTCAATCATGTTGTAAATATTAAAATAACAATAAAATAAATATTTTGACATCGGATTTTTGGTTCCAATACCACTGTTTTGATTTGACTAAAAACGGACTGTTACAGTTTATATGTGAAATGTGTCAATGTGTGGACCGCGTAAATATGCGAGTTGTGACAATGTATAGGCTGTCAATGTGTGAATTGTCACTGTAATGTATGTGTGAATTGATTTTGTAAGTTGTCATGTGCTAATTGACTATGTAACGTATATACGAACTGTAAGGCACTAAACCCAACCTTTTAGGAGGATCCGAGTAAGACATGTCACTACAGAGAAATCATTTATCTTGAAAACTATTTTTGGCGTATAATCTATGAAATTGGAGTTTTGTATTAAACATTTAATATAATAATAAAATAAGTGTAAGCCATGTGGCGTATAAGCTTTAATAAGATAATTTTTCATTATATAAAATATAACACTAGAAAACCATTTCATATCTTAGATGAAGCTTCATTAAAACATAATTTATCAACATAGGTTTCGAGTACAAATTCGTCTCAAATTACAATCAGACATCTTCCCCCATAAGTCATGCATAGTACAAAATACCAGAAGTCTCGTAGCAAGAGATGTCCCCTGGCGTAGTCTAACAAAATGTCTTCCTTCAATAGAAAGCCTGAAAAAGAAAAGGGAAACGGGGAAAGTTCAAAAGAACTTAGGAGTTGCAAAAAAGTCTTTTCAAACCTCTAATACTTCAAAAAATCATATCAAAGAGTTAAACACAATCACACAGTTCAAAAAATGGCGAGTACTGTACACAAATAATCTAGATGCGATTTTACTATTCCTTTGGCATATACACTACGCCCAATATTACCATACAGATAAACCTTCTTCTTGCCAGCCACATACCTAAATTCTTAGTCAAATTCATATCATATATTTCATTCATATTCATTTGATTGTATCCATTTTCATGATTTCCCAATTTGGTTTACAACACACATTTGCCCTACCAGATGCTACACAACCATTTTCATGTATCGCGATCTGTCAATTAAATGTACATTGCATTGAAGGCATCACTAGAAATATTTTTCCTTAACATCATTTATGATTCAGTCCATATCATTCTTATCAGAAACAGAAGGTAGTGGCTTAAGCATGAAGAATGATTCCTACTCTTTAACACAGACATTTGCTACTCTTTAAGAATGAAGCATGAAGAAAATAGAAAAAAAAAATGAATGCAATGAAAACGAAAAGCTTTTCAGTGAAGACATTGATATCCTTATATGCATAAGCATGTAGACAAGGTTTAACGAAAGGATCAAATTATTCCACTAACAGTCTTGATTTTTGTGATTAAAAGCACTTATCATCATTTAAGTCTTATCAGCTATAGTATCTTAGTTCCATTTTAACCAGTTCTCAGTTAGCTTACTAAATATTCTTATTAAAATAATAAAAAAATGTATTAACTACAAACTTAACGAACTCAAATAAACTTCTAGGTGATGTATACTCAACAGAAGAATATGTCAACCCACATATCTTGCCAAAACACACTATTCTCCAATTGGCACATACAAAAAAATACTATACTTAGACAAAATTAACACTTTACTTTCACAGTGCTATGCTTAATAACATAACACAATAAATAGTAACCAAATACAGAAGTTCATTAATGTTGTTATGTGTGAACTGACTTTGTATGATGTATATGAGCGAGCTCTCTGTAAAGTATCTAAGTGCAAGCTTTCTGTAAAGTAGTCATATGTATGTTGTGTAAATCTGTGAGCTGTATTGACGTGCGAATTATGTCAATACACGAGCTACGTCAACAAGTGTGCTGCAGTAAAAGTTTAAGTTGTACTGTTGTAGTAACATATAGCTCGGGTTCAACGACCAAACTAGGCGAGGGGTGTTACCTCATGCCTGTAACACCCCATATGTAGTCCAGTCATTGGACATGAGCTACAAGATGCTACAGTAGTAAACAAAAATAATTACTTATGTTTTATCAGTAATATTCAATATAAATAAATACGAGTCGAATCTAATGACTAACATGCATTTCAAACAAATTTGAGTCTTAAAGGAGTTTTACAAAAGCTCTTAAACCGACTTAGAACCAATTCAGGATCAATTTGAAACTATTACAAAAAGATAGGGAAAAAGGTAAAATAAGGGTCCCATAGTTGTGTAGCCATTCTGTGTGGTGCTATATCAGACAGTCGTGTCCTCAAATCGTGTAATAGACTGTGGTTGTGTGGAACCAAAACCATCCTAAACAAATATAGAACACAACCATGTCACTTACCCCTATGTGACACACAGTTGTGCGGTAGACCATGTATAGCATATATAACCCTTAGAGTACAAGGAACATACTAACGCTACAAGGTGACCTAAAATGCCATTTTATACCATTCAAACCTAATCCAAAACATACATATTTCAAAGCTAAAACATTCATCTATATAACCATTTAAACTTTCAACCAATATGCCCTCATTGGCACCAACATATATTAAAACTCAAACCATTATGATTCAATCCAAATCACCTAACTATTTAATGCCACAAACTCAACAATGCCGAAAATAATCATTTATTAATTTATATACATAGCATTATTCAAAATCTGGCATTATCATTAACCTTCTAATACCAAACTTGACGCAGACCATATCACATATATTAGGTTAACAAATAACCTTTTATACAAGAATAACTATGCTGACACATTCATCAAATAAAACAAGTTTTAACCATCCTATGTACATGCCACAAATAACCAAGTTCAAAACATCAAAAGTCTACCGAATTGAGAAACGGTAGTTGTGTGCTTCTCGCTGATCCGATTGACACGTTTCAAACGTCCAAAATCTATAGAAAATTAGTAACACGAGTAAGTATTTAAAATAATTAGTAAACTTATACAATATAAACATCTACCTACCTCAATTACTTATCATATACAAGTTCATTATGCCAAACAGTTATCCTTAAGAATATATAATACAACCACATTAAATATATAAGGTTTTGAACTCAAACCATACTCATAACCTCAATTGTTCATATTTCCATCTCAATCCAACTTGTGTCATATATTCATATCATGAACATCCTTTTTGCTAGCGTCAACCTCATATCATCATATTTCCATTTACAATTCTACTTGATGAAACTTCGTAAAAGAACTCCATACATAGGTGAAAATAATAGTGTATAGTTTCCCGTTTGGGTTAAACCTACACGAACAATGAATAATAGTGCCTAGTTACCCATCAAGGTTAAACCTACATGATAAATATCTTGATCAAGGCTTAGTGTACATGTATTCTCGAGTCTACAACACATGCTGGAGCTCGAAACCTTTGAGCGTTAACCCATAAACTCTTATACAAAACTTTTACTAAATCTAAATTTAATCTCAAATTATACCACAATTCATAATCACCAACAAATCACTATTTCATAATTAAGTATAACACATCAGCAATAGGAATTTAATTATACTGTATGAACTTACTTGACAAAACAGTAACGCTTTAGATAACAGGGTCTATTCGACATTTTCCCTTTTCTACATAAATTCTCCAGTTGTAGTAGTTCTTGATCTGTTGAGGGACTTAAGCTTGGATGTGACCAAGGGCTTTTTCCCTTCTTACATTCGGCCTTTCAGAAGAAAAAGATGAAAAGAATGTTTGTTTTCTTTTTATTTTAGTTTATATACAATGATTAATTTATTAACATTAACCTTAATTAACAATTTTGGTGGATGATAGTTGGCTCTCATCACCGCTTGACCATTTATCAATGGTCTAATTACTCATTTGGTCCAACAATTAATTAAGATTATATAGTGATTAACTTTTACCACTTTTACAATTTAGTCATTGTACTTTAATTAGTCACTAATATGACAAAATTACCTATATACAATTTAAATCATTTACATAATCACTCTATAAATATTTAATAAAAGCATTTTCATGCTTAGTTTATGAAAATGAGGTCCCGACACCTCATTTTTCGACACCACTGACTTGTGATACACATCACTTATACCTTAACTAACTAACCAATTAATAAAATCTACCAAATCGCAATTCACGATTATATTTTATTTAACTCATAAATATTAATTAAATGGATCTACAGACTCTCTCATTAGAATTGTGGTCCTGAAGCCACTGTTTTTGACACCATTAAAAACGAGCTGTTATAATGCCATTTATCAAATGCCAATCTATGTACCATTTTAAACATTCAATATCATTAAATTTTCAAACATAAATACTTTCAACAATACTCTATCCAATTTTCATGTTCAATCAATGTCATTTAACCATTTAACTTGCAATTCAATTCTATTTCTAGAGTCTATTAACTCATTCATATTTAATTCGACCGTCGGGGTTCGTTTCTAACTAGTTTGCATAATATTTTATATGCTTTCTTTAGCATGAATTACATATACACATATATAGTTACATATCATTATATCATTTAAATTGAATATCATTTTTCGTGCTTACGCTTTACAATCCCTATTAACTTGACTCGAACTCAAATCGATACACGAATCATCCAACCAACACATCAATCTGGCACCAAATTGCATCATCGGATAAACCGAAGTAAGGGAAACTAACACACATAATGCATACTAGTGCACAAAGTGCATCCTAACACACAAAGTGCATACTGGCACACGAAGTGCATCTTTGCACAGGAAATGCATACTCGCACATGAACTGCATAATGGCACACAAAGCGCATCCTGGCACACAAAGTGCATAGACCTTTACACAGTCTAATCCTATGGCATGGAAACAATATCCAACTCCGCCCGAACAGTTATGTAGCACCCCTAACCCATCTCCGTCGCCAGATTAGGGTTACAAAGCATTACTGTGCAATAGAACCTTAATCTTCAAAAAACAAAAATAATTCAACTTAAGTATAAATTTTTAATAACTCATTCCAATAATAGCAAACATACACATTTGGGCTTTAAATCAAGCTTTTGGGGCCCTAAAAACAATTTCAAAAAATTGGGGATCATTTTAAATAAAAAAATTAGGAAAAACTTGAAAAAATTTGAGAAAGTAGGGGTCACAAGACCGTGTGGCCAGGCCATGTAACATGGCTTAGACCTTGTGGACATTCGAAGTAGGGATACATGGCCGTGTCCCAGCCCATGTGTCGGCATGTGTGTGTTTTCGAAAGAGGGCCACACGGCCATGTTGCAGGTAGTGTGCTAAACCGTGTGACAAACTATTTTTAGGAACACAACCGTGAGGTAGGCTATGTCTCAGACCGTGTGAAACTTGCACTTAAAATATAAATGACACACGGCCATCTGAGGTGGTTATGTGTGGCATACGGTCGTGTCATAGCTCGTATCCCAAGCCATGTGCTCCAAATTTAGCTCATAAAACAAGCCATTTCAAAACCTATACTTGCATGCCAAAACACACCTTTCATATATACCAAAACACACCTTAAACACATAATAAACATACTAATTCAACCAACCTACATGTTCTAACCAATATGCCATTCAAAGGCATCACATTTCAAACACTTATCCTAAATCAATTTAACAACATAAGTCTAATCATTTAACATACTTCAAATATACCAAATACCCACATTTTAAAAAATATTTCAATCAACCATTTCCTTCCTAATTTCAAAAGGCCATGCACAACTATTAACATATTATAAATACACTTCATACAAACCATCAACAAAAGCATTAAGGCACACCAAGGCTTGGCACTATCCAATATATACCAAATAGACATACAACCCTATAGAAGCCACTTATAACCATTTCAATATATTCAAAAGCTACCAAAGTGGATTGATTGATAGTGTGATCGTGTTCCGACGAAGATTCCAATCATTCGAGCTTTCTGATGATCTACAAAACAAAGAAAATAAGATCGTATAAAGGAACTTAAACTTACCAATTGCATTAAATTATTCTACCATGAGTAATTCCATATAGTCATAGACCAAATTTCCTTTTCCTATACACCATACCTCACAAGGTTTGTAGGTGAAGCAATGCACATATAAGTCCAAACAAATCAAGGCATATAACGTGTCAAGGATTTCAATTTCACCATTCATCTATAATATGACTACCATAAACCATAAACCTACATTTTATTTTAACTATTGTAACACCCCAAACCCGGTCAATACGCCACGACCGAATCTGGTATGTCACTAAGGAAAATATTTGAAGAAAAACTAGTTGACGATTAAAATTTTTTTGTGAAAAACCTATTAAAATTCTATATTTGTAGAAAACAAGTATATAATAAGTTAAAAACTGATAATTTGTTTTTGAAATGCCGTAAGTAAAACTTTTAAAACTTAGTTAAGAAAACATTCATGTCATTGTAAGACAATCCGAATTATTACATTGAAAACCATTTGCATTTGAATGTAGAAACTTAATATTTGAAAATATTTTAAATTATCGAAAACACTTAAGTTGTTAAAATTGTCAAATGATTTATGTTACCCGATGGCAACGTTTTTAAAAAAACATCGCGTTGTGTAATTTAGAAAACTTTGTGCTCAATTTATTATAATAATCAAGAAATTTATAACCCATATTTAAAACATGTTCAAAACATAAAAATAATCCAAACCATAATTTAGAGAGGCCTTATTACAAAACCATAAAATATAAAACCAAATTTAAATAAATTAAAGTTCACAAACCAAAGTTCACATAGAACCGAAACTTATTGCATGGCCTTCTCAAGTTCATCCGGCTCCTCATCCGCAAACTCACGAATCACCTGAAAATATAAGGGAGAAGGTGAGTCACCAAGACTCAGTGTATATTCCCTCTCCCGGGTAATTACCACATACTTACACAAATTATAACAAAGCAACATATATGTATAATGCACCCAACCTAGCCATCCATAACTCCTTTTCTACCCCGTGTGGTACCAAACCACTGGTGGTGCCAAACCACTGGTGTCCAAAGACACAATTTTGTTACCAAAACACTGGTGACCGAGGTCACAAATAATCCATCTGTGGGGCAAACCCATGTGTGATGCCAAATCACTGGCAGACGATCCCATATCTCAAAGTGGGGCCAACCCACGGTGGAATTAACCACAGGGACAAGTCGCTATGAGGTGCCAAACCTCTGGTGTCCGAAGACACGAATGCGATACCAAATCACTGGTGGTTCCAAACCACTGGTGTCCGAAGACACGAATCATCAAGTTGTGGGGCCAACCCACGTGTGATACCAAATCACTGGCAGACGATCCCATATCTCAAAGTGGGGCCAACCAACGGTGGAATTAACCACAGGGACAAGTCGCTATGAGGTGCCAAACCTCTGGTGTCCGAAGACACGAATGTGATACCAAATCACTGGAGATACCAAATCTCTAGTGTCCGTCGACACGATATTAATCTTCCCCCTCCTCTCATATTGCCCATACCAATGCAATAGATAACCAAATCATGTTAATACACTTTAATATGAATCATATAATAATACCATAAATCATAGATCATGATTTCAATCCACATGTATTAACAACATATCGAAACGGACTTACCCGAATCCTCATTCATACCATCATGGTATCAAATCCAAATCTCATCGTTTTTCCCACTTTCATAATATGATTAGTAATAACACACATAAACATACATATATAAACCAACTTATAAAGTGTGTAAGATACACACCTTTCACCAAAGAAAAACTAACTTCTGGAGATTCGATCTATCGCACTAGATCCTTGTCCTACAATCGGCCATATCACAATATTTTAATGAAAACCATTCAGCCAACAACATAACTTAATCCAAATAACCTTAGGCTTCCTCAACCAACTTTAAGAGTATAGAATCCTTACCACTTGACTTACCAACTTCGATTTGCTAAAGGAATGGCTTAAATCGATTGCTTCCGAAATCCCAATAAGCCTAAGAGAATAATCGAATCCTAAAAATGGTTAGAACCTTGCAAAACAATGCCCAAAGGTTCGGCCTTTGTCCACAAGAAAACATCACAGAAACGAGAAAGAAAAGAAAGAAAACGTCCATGAACACTTACCCCTTTTTATCCAAAATCAATAGAAGAAAACCAAGGAGAGTCTACCCTTGAATATTCGGCCAAAACAAAGACTAAAAGAGAGGAAGAAGGTTTGGCTATGGTTGATTTGTATTAACAACAAGGATTCAATTAAAGTTGAGAAAGAGAAAGGAAAACAAAAGAAGAAGATGGAAGAGATTTCAATGGAAAAGAAATGTTTATGGCTTAAAATAAAAGAAAGTAAAGAGAGATGTGGGAGAGATTCGGCCAAACACTTCTTTGCCAAAAAGAAAGTGCACAAAAATGCACAAAGATAGATTATAGTTTCGGTTTCAAAAGAGCAAATGAAAGAAAGGAAAATGGTATCATTTGATTCAACAAAAAGAGGCTAAAATCAAAAGCAAAATGCACCAAAATGCACAAGACAAATTCAGCCAAAGAGGAGAGCTTTGGGGAGGAAAAGAAAAATACATAAGATGCACAAAAATGCTAAAAAAATGACTAACCAATTCCCCCCCAAACTACCTACCAAAATTTGGCCACCCCCCTAGCCTTACATGCCGTCCACATACATGGTCTCCCAAGTCAAATCTATCCACCCAACACTTTCCAAAACCAATTCCATATATCATGCCTTATGCTCTCCCAACCTTCCTTAACTTTAAGAATCTTATCCCCAATATCAAGCTCTCCTTAAACATATATTCAACTTACCAAAAGATGAAAGTCCAACCTATCATAAACATAAGTTGACCGTTCATAAATGCTATGATGAAATAAAAATCCTCAAAATGCTTTCCTTGATACTCGAACCACTAACCTCAAGCAACCTTTCAAGAGCCTTATCCACTATGCCACTAACTCCTCATGTGCTTTAATTTAACACTTAAATTAACTTAAGTGTCAAGCTCACTTAATCCACTTCATTAAATAAACTATACTAGAATTTATTCTAACTTCCTAATATTTCCAAGCCTTCACAAAAATATACTAAGCACACAAAAATTCATACCCGAGCTAACACAAATAACTAGATGACATACAAATTTTTCCTAAAGCCCACGGCTCAATCGGCCCAATCCTACTAGGCCCAATTTCAGGATATTACAATTCTACCCTCCTAAAAGAAATTTCGTCCTCGAAATTTCCAACTAACTAACAGTCGTACCTCCTATCTCGCCACACTACGCTCTTGCTGCGCACGCTGACCTTAATAACACTACTATACTACTAACGACATATGAATACGTCAACCCACATCAATCAAAGCAGTATATGGAAATCCAATGATTAAGAACATACTGGTGATGACGTCCGGTGCGTCGCCCTCCTCTCGACGTCTCGCTGCATACACCAACCCAGGCTGTCTTGCCTCAGTGTTGCCTGCACCTCTGCCCGATGCTCCGCGACCTCGACCAGAACCATTACCTCCTCTACCGTTATCACTACCTTTCTGCGGTGACGGTCCCTCCTTTCTGAACTGAGCACGACCTTGACTTCAGATTGATTCCTGGCTTGCTTACGTGGACAGTCCCTCACACGATGATCCAGCGAGCCACACTCAAAACATCCTTTCCCACCGGTCCAACATTCGCCCCAATGAAATTTTCCGCATCTGTTACACTGTGCTGGTCCCTGATTAGCAGTAACAGGCCTCCCACACTGATTCGGCCCATTCTGCCTAACCCTTTTTTGAGAATATTCGTTCGACCTAGATGATTCAAAACCTCTCTTATGCTTATTCCTATCGTAACTCTGCCTTGCAGATTCCTTTATCCCTTCGGCTATCTTAGCCTTTTCAACCAAAGCAGCAAACTCTCGCTCCTGATGTGGAGCAATCAACAGTCTCAGCTCGTCCTTCAAACCATCCTCGAATCGGACACATCACTCGTGCTCCGAAGCCACAATACCTCCAGCATACCGGCTCAATCTTAAGAACTCAGCCTCATACTCTGATACAGATTTACTCCCTTGGACCAAATTCAGGAATGCCTTGCGCTGCGCATCAATGTAACTAGACCCGATATATTTCTTCTGATATGCTGCCTTAAAGAAGTCCCAAGTGAGATCCTCCGCTGCAGCACCATTCCGAACCGTGAGCCACCACTGATATGACTCGTCACGAAGAAGCGATACAATTCCTTTCAACTTTTCCTCGGCATTCAAATCCAAATCCTCCATGATTCGCTCCGTCGCCTCCAACCAATATTCAGCCGAGCTGGGAGCTACACCCGAAACACCTCGAAATACCTCGGCTCTGTTGGCTCGGAGTCGCTCAGGTACTGACTTCCGAGCTCCCGCGCCTCCACCTACTCCAGCTACCCTCTCAAGAACTCGCAGCATCGCCTGAGACACTGCGTCATCCCCCGTTTGATCCTGATGCTCAACTCCAACCGCTGGTGGTGGAACTGGTGGTACTTCATTCTCGGATCCTTGACCCGACCTCACTGGCTCAGTACTACCTTGACCACGTCCACGAGTAACATGACCTCGACCTCGAGTACTCATGTCTAACGTCTCGACTTATCTGATTTAAAATTTTTATGAATTAATCAATATTCCACTTTCTTTAAAGCACAGTTTTATGAAAAAGTTTCTATAAGTGGTTGTTTCACGAGTACATCCAACCAATGGTTTTAGGTCTCTAGAGTAGTTCCTACTACTACACAATCATATCATCATCATCATATCATCAAAATCAATAGTTTGATGTACTTACCCGGGCGGATTGATGCCGGAGACTCGGGGCCATGCCTTTCCAAACATAAAATTTTCAACAAAAACATCTTAAACCATACTTTAAAACATTTTGGGCCTCGGGCCCACAGCCGAGCTTTTGAACTTAGCTCTGATACCAATTTGCAACACCCCAAACCCGGTCAATACGCCACGACCGAATCTGGTATGTCACTAAGGAAAATATTTGAAGAAAAACTAGTTGACGATTAAAATTTTTTTGTGAAAAACCTATTAAAATTCTATATTTGTAGAAAACAAGTATATAATAAGTTAAAAACTGATAATTTGTTTTTGAAATGCCGTAAGTAAAACTTTTAAAACTTAGTTAATAAAACATTCATGTCATTTTAAGAAAATCCGAATTATTACATTGAAAACCATTTGCATTTGAATGTAGAAACTTAATATTTGAAAATCGTTTAAATTATCGAAAACATTTAAGTTGTTAAAATTGTCAAATGATTTATGTTACCCGATGGCAACGTTTTTAAAAAAACATCGCGTTGTGTAATTTAGAAAACTTTGTGCTCAATTTATTATAATAATCAAGAAATTTATAACCCATATTTAAAACATGTTCAAAACATAAAAATAATCCAAACCATAATTTAGAGAGGCCTTATTACAAAACCATAAAATATAAAACCAAATTTAAATAAATTAAAGTTCACAAACCAAAATTCACATAGAACCGAAATTTATTGCATGGCCTTCTCAAGTTCATCCGGCTCCTCATCCGCAAACTCACGAATCACCTGAAAATATAAGGGAGAAGGTGAGTCACCAAGACTCAGTGTATATTCCCTCTCCCGGGTAATTACCACATACTTACACAAATTATAACAAAGCAACATATATGTATAATGCACCCAACCTAGCCATCCATAACTCCTTTTCTACCCCGTGTGGTACCAAACCACTGGTGGTGCCAAACCACTGGTGTCCAAAGACACAATTGTGTTACCAAAACACTGGTGACCGAGGTCACAAATAATCCATCTGTGGGGCCAACCCACGTGTGATACCAAATCACTGGCAGACGATCCCATATCTCAAAGTGGGGCCAACCCACAGTGGAATTAACCACAGGGACAAGTCGCTATGAGGTGCCAAACCTCTGGTGTCCGAAGACACGAATGTGATACCAAATCACTGGTGGTTCCAAACCACTGGTGTCCGAAGACACGAATCATCAAGTTGTGGGGCCAACCCACGTGTGATACCAAATAACTGGCAGCCGATCCCATATCTCAAAGTGGGGCCAACCCACGGTGGAATTAACCACAGGGACAAGTCGCTATGAGGTGCCAAACCTCTGGTGTCCGAAGACACGAATGTGATACCAAATCACTGGAGATACCAAATCTTTGGTGTCCGTCGACACGATATTAATCTTCCCCCTCCTCTCATATTGCCCATACCAATGCAATAGATAACCAAATCATGTTAATACACTTTAATATGAATCATATAATAATATCATAAATCATAGATCATGATTTCAATCCACATGTATTAACAACATATCAAAACGGACTTACCCGAATCCTCATTCATACCATCATGGTATCAAATCCAAATCTCATCGTTTTTCCCACTTTCATAATATGATTAGTAATAACACACATAAACATACATATATAAACCAACTTATAAAGTGTGTAAGATACACACCTTTCACCAAAGAAAAACTAACTTCCGGAGATCCGATCTATCGCACTAGATCCTTGTCCTACAATCGTCCATATCACAATATTTTAATGAAAACCATTCGGCCAACAACATAACTTAATCCAAATAACATTAGGCTTCCTCAACCAACTTTAAGAGTATAGAATCCTTACCACTTGGCTTACCAACTTCGATTTGCTAAAGGAATGGCTTAAATCGATTGCTTCCGAAATCCCAATGAGCCTAAGAGAATAATCGAATCCTAAAAATGGTTAGAACCTTGCAAAACAATGCCCAAAGGTTCGGCCTTTGTCCACAAGAAAACATCACAGAAACGAGAAAGAAAAGAAAGAAAACGTCCATGAACACTTACCCCTTTTTATCCAAAATCAATAGAAGAAAACCAAGGAGAGTCTACCCTTGAATATTCGGCCAAAACAAAGACTAAAAGAGAGGAAGAAGGTTCGGCTATGGTTGATTTGTATTAACAACAAGGATTCAATTAAAGTTGAGAAAGAGAAAGGAAAACAAAAGAAAAAGATGGAAGAGATTTCAATGGAAAAGAAATGTTTATGGCTTAAAATAAAAGAAAGTAAAGAGAGATGTGGGAGAGATTCGGCCAAACACTTCTTTGCCAAAAAGAAAGTGCACAAAAATGCACAAATATAGATTATAGTTTCGGTTTCAAAAGAGCAAATGAAAGAAAGGAAAATGGTATCATTTGATTCAACAAAAAGAGGCTAAAATCAAAAGCAAAATGCACCAAAATGCACAAGACAAATTCAGCCAAAGAGGAGAGCTTTGGGGAGGAAAAGAAAAATACCAAAGATGCACAAAAATGCTAAAAAAATGACTAACCAATTCCCCCCCAAACTACCTATCAAAATTCGGCCACCCCCCTAGCCTTACATGCCGTCCACATACATGGTCTCCCAAGTCAAATCTATCCACCCAACACTTTCCAAAACCAATTCCTTATATCATGCCTTATGCTCTCCCAACCTTCCTTAACTTTAAGAATCTTATCCCCAATATCAAGCTTTCCTTAAACATATATTCAACTTACCAAAAGATGAAAGTCCAGCCTATCATAAACATAAGTTGACCGTCCATAAATGCTATGATGAAATAAAAATCCTCAAAATGCTTTCCTTGATACTCGAACCACTAACCTCAAGCAACCTTTCAAGAGCCTTATCCACTATGCCACTAACTCCTCATGTGCTTTAATTTAACACTTAAATTAACTTAAGTGTCAAGCTCACTTAATCCACTTCATTAAATAAACTATACTAGAATTTATTCTAACTTCCTAATATTTCCAAGCCTTCACACAAATATACTAAGCACACAAAAATTCATACCCGAGCTAACACAAATAACTAGATGACATACAAATTTTTCCTAAAGCCCACGGCCCAATCAGCCCAATCCTACTAGGCCCAATTTCGGGATATTACAACTATACTTGTCATATATTCCATATCCTTACTTAAATCATAGATCATTTCATATAGTTACATACTCTGTAAAGCTTTAATTACCCGTTCATATCATGACAATAATTTCACTATATAAATCATTCGTCCACATATTTCAAATGAAATCTTGACAATCAAAATACATCATAACAACCTCCATTTCAAAGGAATTTTTCATACCATAAATCACATTTACTCAAAGTAACAATCCATAAATGGAACTAAGAAACTCATTATAATATCTTTCACTTACCAATACTATAAATATTCCATAATATATAAGCACATAATAGATTGTAATTCAATTGTTTCATTGCCCAATGAACTAATAACTTGACTTGGATACTCGGGTAACTACACACCAGAAGTCTCGTAGATGTGTAACAGAGGCACCGAAGTGCAGACATAGACACATTTGTGCAATCAGAGGCACCGGAGTGCAAACAGAGGCACCGAAGTGTAACAGAGGCACCGAACTGCAATATCGTACAGTCATGCATACTAACCCTATTGGCATGCCAATCGTATCGTAACCGTTTACTACGTTCAACCGGGCATTAAGCATAAATCTGTTAGTTTTATACACATTCATCATTTGGAAGCATTTCATCATTTTCGTATATTTACAATAAATCAAATACGGTCATATCAATAGTGTGAAATCACAAAAATGTTATCATCAACTATTCATTCTCATATTTACTCATTTGTAATAATCAATTTCCTATAATAACAAATGAAATTTCTCGAACATATATTCAACTATCTAACAAACAATGATATAATAACAAGATATTTACATTTACATATCAAAACACTATAAGTATACCTTAATCAAAGTAAACATTTAAAGAGACAATCTATAATTCTTGATCACCAAATACAATTTCACCAATCACATTAATAATTGTTCACATATCCTTTAATTTGATTAATTTCTCTAATTAATCCATATTAATAATTTATCACACATTTATCAATTTAATTTAAACATGGCATAAATATCTATTTACATTCATCCAGAATAGAAAATAATGATTTCAATCTAAATAATATTTTTTCACTCAATTAAACCATTCAAATAACTTAAAATAATTAATTTAACTTATAACCCTAAATAAGAGAAATTTATAAAATTACCCCAAATGTTTTAACTTTCATGCAATTTACTCCTAAATCCCAAAATTTTCAATTTAACCATTTTAATTAAAAATCATGCTAGAAGATTTTCATAGGGTTCATAATCAGCCCATTTTTATCATCATTTCATAATATTTACCTTGAATTTTACTATTTTTACAATTTAATCTCTAAGCATTAAAATTATAAAAAATCACTTAACAAAGCTTGTTTATTTAGCAACTAAATTTAATAATCCATCTTCTAAATTCAAAACACATGCTAATTCTATCATTGTAAGTCCCAAAAATTTTAACAACTTTTCAAATTGACCCCCAGGCTAGCTAGATTAAGCTAATACAATAACAAAAATATAAAAATCATTAAAAAGGGAAATAAAACAATGCTGACATGCAAAGTCTCTATGTTAGCCGAACCTTAAAGCCAAGAAAAATGGTGTTCTTTAGTCTTTAAATTTGGTGGAATAGAAACATTTAGGAAGATTGTAACACCCCAAACCCGGCCTAGACATTACGACCGGATCTCGCGCGTCACATAGAAAGGTCTTTTAAAAATAAATTAATTGCGTCTTTGTTAAAAAGTTGAAACCTTAAGTTTAGATGTTTGTTGGAAAAACTAAGCGATTGTTTAGAAAAGTTGTTCGTTGAAAATGTTGCGCCACTTTTGAAATTCCTTGAGTTTCGATAATTGTTAATAAAAACCCGAATTATTTGATGTCCTTTAATCAAGTTATTAATATTTAACATTAAAATAGTTTGTGCTATGAAAATCAAACTTGAGTAAATTCAGAAAAGTGATGTTTTGAAGAAAACATTTAATTATACTTTAAAAAAATCCCATGTTGATAAAACCAGCAGTTATTAACGCAATTTAAAAGAAAATTAAACCAGAGGCCTTATTACATAATGATATCCCACATAAAAAGAAATAAAACTATTCTCATAAATTAAGCAGAAAAGAAATTACTAAGGTTCAAGCGTTGATCCTAAAGTATGGCCTCACCGGGTTGTCCAAGGCTCCAAATCTACCGCTGAGCATTACCTGCGAGGATAAAGAGAGAGGGGGTGAGATACAGGAACTCAGTGTGCAATCCCCTTACCATCACCCACTGGCCCAAACCTGAATAGCAAAAACTTGGGCCTAAGCCCATTAACAAAATAGTGCAAATAATGAATTGATGAAACCCAACCCGTCCATCCAACACACCCTCGACCAGCCAATCACATCTGTGGGGATCAAGTCAACCCACCCCACCGCTCACACCAATATGCAGTCAAGCTGCTAAACATAGAGTATTTGTGGCTGAGCCACCGAAGTCATAATTAAGCATGTAAATACAAGAATTGTGGTTATGCCACCAGGCTACAATGCTCTTCAATCAAATTCCCGCCCCATGTAGTATGATAGAATGCAACATACATAACAGAATACCCAAGTATAACAAACATTAAGCTCAGCGAGGTGTATTGGTAAATTGGCCCATTAAGGGCATTTTGGTAATTCGGCCCGTTAAGGGCATTTTGGTAAATCAGCCCGTCAAGGGCATTTTGGTAAATCGGCCCGTTAAGGGCATTTTGGTAATTCTCAGAGGTAACATTGCTTATACTTGTTTATTCGATTGCATGCAATAATTTGGTTAATTAAACTTATGAGTACGATGGTTCCGTTTTACCAACATGGTAGCATATACGAAACTAAGTGGTTACGGTGTGGGATTACACACCTGATTACGTAGAGAATTATACCCTCCTGATCGTCATCACCTATGCCATCATATCACCTAATTAACTAACAAAAGAGAGATATTTAATCCAAATCTAATTGAACGATTTACAACATTTACCCTTACTATCGCACACTACCACGATTTGCCTATTCGCACCAGATGTTGGTTCCCTTCCACAACCCGGCGAGAAATCCCGAACTGCTGACACTGCCATACGTTTGAACTTGGGAACAGGGGTTACGAGACCACTCTCCTTAGGTTCCACTAGCGATACCCCCTTCGACTGATTATCATTTGCATCCATGTGGAAAACTCGATAAGTAAAGTACCACAGTGAAAACAGCACAAGGGGGTTTCGACTCTTACCACCACCACCTAAAGTCCACACGATTAGAAAACAGAGAAGGGATTTGCTTGCTCCTTAATACACTCGGCTTTGATCAACGAACATAGACAGATTCAGCTATGGTATGATGAAAGATGGAGTAAAAGAGATTAGTTGAGAATGAAGAGAAAGTGACAAAGCCATCTCTTTTTTGGAAATCATAAGATCAAAACAAAAAGAAATAAGATAAAGAATCACCTTACCTTGATTACAGACGAGCCGACTGAGAAGAGTGATTCGACCAACTCCGCTTAAACAACTACAAGATGCCGTCACAAGAAGAAAGAATAAGGGGAATGGAGTTTCGATTTAGAGATAAAATGAAAGAAACGAATGATGAGGATCCTACATTCGGCCATGGAGAAGAGAGGATGAGAGAAAGGGAAGGAATCTAACCAGATTCGGCCAAGGAAGATGGTGCTAGAACACGGAGAGAAAAAGATTAGAAAGGGATTCGGTCTCAAATGCTTGACAACCAACGAAGAGAAAAGAAAGACTAAGGAAAATATGCGAAAGAAAAGAGAAGAAATCCCTTAGTGGTCACGGTTTTCGACAAGAAGAGATGCACAAAATGGTAAAAAGAAAAAGAAGCTCCTAACGCACAAAAACTCAACAAAAAGCCTAAGAATTTCGGCACTTCCTCACCGTATCAAAACCGAGTGCCCTCTTAACCCAAAATACCTTTCTTGATCGAAATTCCCCCTTGAGCTTCCCCAAATTCGGCCACTACTCCCTCTCTCCATACCTCCACGATTTTCTCCTTAATTTCCTCCTCAAACTTCTCCCCATCACTCATTCAAATTCATTTGACTGAGTCTTCAACTCCTCTTGCAGAGTCCAAGCTAGATTCTACTACCGTCACCTACTTAGCACAAAATGAATTAAAAGAATTGCAGCAGGTGGGATTCGAACCCAAGCTCACCCCTCTGCCATAACACGCCATCACCAGTCCATCAAGTGCTTAACTTATGCTAGCAATTACCAACCTTTTTCTCTTAAGTCCTAACGCCAACTACCTTCTCTACCTTCAGTGACCAAACATCAAAATTTTCCCAAGGCCCAAACTCGACCCCAAGCCTTCTTAGGGCCCGCAAACATACACAACTAACATACATAGTTAACCTAACACATGGAATAGCGCAGAAATACAAAATCCTGAATTTTAGGATGTTATAAAGATGATACATTTTATCATCATTTACTTAAATTACTAATTACATATTTACTATTTTAACCTTTAAAAACATCAAATTTTACACAAATACCAAACCACCAACATCCACTAACTTAATATATGGTATTATTAACATCTAAGTCCTTTTGTGACACCCTATACCCGGTCCGATTGCTGGACCTGAGCTATAGGATCATACAAATAAAAACAAAACAATCACATGCAATTTAAAACATTAAATGGTCCTATAAATACACACATTAATTATAAAAAAATGAAAGCTAGACTAAATCGAGCTTTAAAATATGATAGATTAGATTCGGGCATGAAAAAGGACCAAATTGTAAAATTTTTAAAACTTTGAACTAAGTATCGATACCAAGGAAATTAGTATAGATATGTTTATGATAAGTATCGATACCAAAATCGATATCAATACCATTTTGGCATTCTGTAATTTGAAAATACTGTTCTTTTGTTCAAGTATATATACATTGGCCCCTAGTATCGATACTTTTATCTAAATGGTCAAAAATCATAAGTTTAAAAATTTCATTTCATGCCAAAACCTATATCTTAATTCAAGGATACAAATAGGTACACATTTGACCTACATAAAACTCACTCAACCTATTACAAACATGCCATAATTCAACCAAAATCTACTAACCATCTTACCTATTATAATTATCAATTAAGTATGGAATTAGGTACCATTATCCTAATACTAACCAATATTCCAATTGGCACCATCACGAACAAATTCAAACCATAACTCAATTATACATACAAACATGTATCATCATAGTGCAATTTACCTTGTACATAATCAAAACTTACCATATCATTAAAACAATTTAATATAATGAATGCATACACCACAACTATCAACTAACACATTTACCATACATTTCACCCAAGGTTACCACTTTCCAACCATTTTATGATCTAAAATCAAGCATACCATCACACACTTACGATCATCATTTAGACTTTATACATACCATAGTAATCATTAAATTCAACCTTATACATGACAACCATTAAACCAAATTACAATTTCAACTTATATCTTTATACCATCAACCCAAAATAGCTTATGTACATAACATATAACCATTTAATACACAAACACAAATTAGCCAACAACAATTAGCCTATATACATACCACAAAACCGAATTTTAAAAGATAGAAATACTACTAAATCAATATCAGGATAGTGTAAGCTTCTCTACAATCCACCTGACACATTCCGCAAGTTGACACTATAAGGAAAAAGAAAACAAGAGAGTAAGCATTACAATTGCTTAGTAAGTTAATAGATCTTAAAATTGAATAATTACCTCAGGTTATAATTATACACTATATGTTACTTAGCTTGATAAAGTTTGCCTATCATGACAAATCATATATCAAAAAGGTGAGTTCAACATTTATCATACTACATATTAATTAAACCCAATAACATTTCAATTCACTTAATTCAACATCTCATTATCATTAATAAAACCAAAAATCATTTAATAAATTCTCTATCTAAATCATATCATACCACCTATTTACGCGTAATACATCCCATTACAAATTGACGTCAAACATTATTTTTCATTTCATAATTTGAATCCTCAACCAATTCCATATTAATCGTATAAATTTCAATCTCATTTCATATCAATTCATCTTTATACCAAATATATGTATATATCAATTGCCAATTTAACCTCAATTACTAATTCATTTCATAATACGAATTATGAATCGTAATCCATCTCAATTTCCAAATTCATGGTTTCATTGAACATAATCAATCAATGTCCCCAACTCATATCACAATTTAATATCCCATTTCACGTCATTTGAAATTTCAAATATCAAATGTTTCTATTTTACTATTTATTCCCTATTAACTAAACTCGGACTTGGACGGATACACGTATCCAACCAACACACCAATTTTGCATCCAGTGCCTCATCTGATATATTCGAAGCATATAATTGCACACAGTGCTATCAATAAGTTTGACACCCAGCGTCTCATTGGTATAACTGAAGCAAATTGGCATCCAGTGCCTCATCGATTCGTAGTCAAAGTAACCTTGAAATCTTCCTATCCTATGATACGCTAACTATATCTGACTCTGCCTGACTAGTTAATGGGGTTTTTCATTTCATATTTCATTATCACCCAATATCTCAATTTGCATCCATAAATATCATAAACACATTTATTCAACATATGGTGGCAAGAAAACATCTCAATATATACTCATTTTCACATTTGTATTGTAACAGCACGGTTTAGACCCTAGTCAAAACAGTGGTTTCGAGACCACAATTCTGAGGTCAGAATAATAATTTAATATTATTTTCTGTGTGAACAGTATGTGATTTAGCCTTGTGAAATTTTTGTGTGAAGATTTTATTAACTGTGTGACGAATTAAGAAAAAGGATCTAATCGCATAAGATGCAAAAGCTGTGTGCTGATTTATAAGTGTCTAATTGTGGTTGTCTTTTTAATATGAAGGCTTTATGATGCAATTTGACCATTATTAGTGATAGTGGGTGACAATGGACAAAAATAGCCTTAGTAAATGAAGAGATAATGTATATCTACTAAAACAAATGAGAAAAAGAAAGACTTATTCATCTTTTCTTCCACCGATTTTTGAAGAAAGAATAAGGTTTTAAAGCTTTTGAATTTTCGGCACCTATCAAGCTTGATTCAAGGTTAGATTTTGTTCGGTTTTCGATAATTTCTATGTTTTCGTAATCATTACTTCGTGCTCTAGCTAACCCATGTTGTTATTTTGTGAATTGATAATGTTTTTATGATAAGTCATTGATGAATACTTGAGCTATGTGTTAGTTGATAGTGAAATATGAAAACTTGGTGTTGGATTAACATAGTTTGTATTTGAATTTTTAGTAAAATTGAGTATTTTGGGCCAAATTATGAAAAGTGTAAATTCAGGGACTAAAATGTGAAATAAAAGAGATGTGTTGACTTGTATGAATATAAAGAAAATTTGGTTAGGCATGGGTGAAATAAAATTATGTGTATTTTGTGATTTTGTGAATTTGGGACTAAAGTGTCGAAATGTGAAAATGGGAGGGCTATTTTGCAAAATGCCCTAAATATGTGTGTTTGGACTAAAATGAATGATTTGGTGATTAAATGGATTTAATGTGAATGTGTTTAGACCAAAAGAGGAGAGATTCGGATCGAGATTGAGGCAAAGACAAAGTGCTCGATTAATTGATCGTTTCGGTATTTCGATGTCCGAGGTAAATTCTGACATAATACATGTATTCGGCTATGTTTAATGTTGTGAAATGAATGGTATGATAATATTGAAAGGTGAATACTATGTGAGGACTCGAATTATGTGGCACTAAGTGTGCGTATTCAGAAATGTGACCGAGATGATTACATTGTGTATGCAAAATATTATAAGCTTCGGCTTTGTGGTTGGCACTGTGTGTGCGATATCGATTTAAGATCGGTTTGATATGGATGTACTATGTGTGCGATGCTAATTAAGCTTCAGCTAACGATTTGGGCACTAAGTGTGGGATTGAATCGAGGAAGGGACAAAAGATGATCGAAATGGAATAGTGATATTGAGTAGCATATGAAATCGATAACTAAGTTTTGGCTAAGGTACGTTCAGAACCTATGTGGTTGATGAGACTATGAATGAGTTTATGGAAGGTTAATTGAACATATTATCTTTGGATGGTATGGTAAATATGTGATTGCGAATTAATCTATGTGATGTTTTGTTTTGGCATGATGTATTATGTTTCGAACTTACTAAGCTTTGAAAGCTTACTGTGTGAATTATTTCTCTATTTTACAGTGTCAGCAGAGTTAGCTCGAATCCGGGGATCATCAGCATCTCTATCACACTATCAGCAATCTATGTTGGTACTTTTGAAGATGTGTATATTGAATATTGCATGTATAGGCTAGTTGTTTTGAAATACAATTGAGATGTGTAAATAGCCATGAGATGTGGCTAGATAAATGTTGGAATTATGCATATATTAATTTGGTATGTGAAGTATGTTTTTTATGTTTTGTTGGCAATAAGAATGTCTTATAAATGGTAAGCTTAGTGATGGATTGATGCTATTGTAACCTAGTGATGTTGTGGACGAATCATGTTTGGTAATGCATGTGTTTAGTTGTGAAATTTGGTTATAAGTAGACATGATTAGAAGTGAGATTGAATAAGATGATATGTTAATCATTTGACATGTTTTTGGTTATCAATAGTACACAAAATGAATTGCTATATTGATTATAGGTCTGACCTAAAATGGGTGGCATGTTGGCCTTGCAAATGGCCTATTTTGCATGTTCGGTTAAGGGACACGGGCGTGTATCTCCACCATGTGGTTCAAGGACCACTTCGAAGTGTGTCTAAACAGGTTACACGGGCGTGCCTGGTGGCTGTGTGACCAAGTCAGTAGCTAGCCTAATAACAGACGGCCATGGCACACGGGCGTGTCCAGTAGCCGTGGTGATAAGTCAGTATGCATGCTCTATTTTAACACGGCCTAGACATATAGGTGTATCTGGTAGCCGTTGAGGCACACGGCCTGATTGCACGGGCTACTGGACACGCCCGTGTGCCATGGCCGTCTGTTATTAGGCTAGCTACTGACTTGGTCACACAGCTGTAAGTGTTCGGTTTAGTCCCAACCTCTTTCTAGTATATGTTTAAGGTCTCGTGGACCTCAATAAGGGACTATATGATTACGTTGTGATATGTTTTAATGATAATTGACTTTATGTCATGAAATGGTTGTAAAATGTTTTGATTATTTGGTAATGCTTCTTAACCCTATTCTGGCGACGGTTACGGGTTAGGGGTGTTACATTTTATTGGTATCAGAGCTACGGTTTAGTCGATTCTAGGACTAACGTAGCGTGTGTGAGTCTAGCTATACATGCCATATATGAAATTGCGATAGTGTGATGAATTCTGATAGTTATAAATGTGTTTTCTTATAGTAATGGATCCTGATCGAGCAGTTGCTGATGATGTTGAGAGTAATGAGCCTACTCTCGCTCAAGGGACAGTGCCGGCCACATCTAGGCCGAATTAAAGTAGTGAAGGAGGAGAGGCTAAGCAAGCCTTATTCTGAATGATGAGTGAGTGGTTTTCGGAGTTCGTTCAAACAAATCTGATTGCTCCACAACCTCCACCCCAACAAGTATCGGTTGTGCCACAAGTGATAGATCCGATTCAACTGAATAAACCTCTTGTGGATAAGATTCGTAAGTACGGGGCCGAAGAGTTTAGGGCCACAGCTAATGACGATGCTGTGCGAGCTGAGTTTTGGCTCGAGAATACAATTCGAGTATTTGATGAGATGTCATTGACTCCTGATGAATGTATCAAATGTGTTATTTCGTTATTGAGGGATACTGCTTATAACTGGTGGAAGACATTAGTATCTGTAGTTCCGAAAGAGAGAATCACCTGGGATTTCTTTTAAGCAAAATTTAAAAAGAAGTATATCAGTCAATGATTCATTGATCAGAAACGTAAAGAGTTTCTAGAGCTAAAACAAGGTCGTTTGTCAGTTACTGAGTACGAGCGAGAATTTGTGAGATTGAGCCAGTATGCACGGGAATATGATTCGACCGAAGCTACTATGTGTAAACGCTTCATATAAGGGTTGAATGAGGACATTAAGTTGTTGGTTGGGATACTTGATATAGACAAATTTGTTGTGCTAGTCGAAAGAGCTTGCAACGCTAAGGAACTCAGTAAAGAAAAGAAGAAAGCTGATTCTGAAGCTCGAGATGAAAGAAAAAGATCGATGAGTAAGTTTTCTCAACCTTCGAAGAAGAGATCTAGAGATACAAGTAACCGATCACATGCTTCATTTGGACATCCAAATAGAGACCGCGCAAGTCTAAGTGTTGGTCCGAGAACTCAAGCTCCAATAGAATCAAGTGTTGATAGTGCCAAAAGTAACAAACCTGAGTGTAGACAGCGTGGAAGACGACATGTGGGAGAATGCTGGGGCAAGTACAACAATAGAGTTTGCTATAAATGTGGATCACGAGATCACTTCATTCGAGATTGCCCAAAGATGACCGAGGAAGAAAATGTTCAGAATGTGAGATCAAGTAATGTGACGGATAGGGGTAGACCATCCAGAAATATCGGGAATGTAAGTGGAAGTCAAAGAGGGATTACTGATACAACTGTGAGATCGGAGGCGAGAGCACCTACCCGAGCTTATGCTATACGTGCGCAAGAGGAAGCGTCATCTCCAGACGTCATCACTGGTACTTTTACTCTATTTGATACTGATGTGATTGCACTGATAGATCCAGGTTCTACTCATTTCTATGTGTGTATGAATCTAGTATCAAGTAAGACTCTACCCGTTGAGTCTACTGAATTTGTGATTAGAGTATCGAACCCCTTAGGCAAGTGCGTCTTGGTGGATAAAGTGTGTAAGAATTGTCCATTGATGTTCCGGGATGTTCGTTTTCTGGCTAACTTAATGTTATTACCCTTTGATGAATTTGATATAATTCTGGGTATGGATTGTCTCACTTTGCATAATGCCATCGTGAATTGTAAACGAAAGAGTATTGAATTGAGAAGTCAGAACGGTGAAATAGTTCGAATTGAATCCAATGATATGAAAGGAGTACCAAGAGTTGTATCTGCGATGAAAGCTATGAACCTTGTGAGAAAGGGTTGCAAAGCCTATCTGGCATATGTGATGGATACAAAAGTGTTAGAAACGAAAGTTGAATCTGTGCCTGTGGTTTGTGAGTTTCCAGATGTGTTTCCTGAAGAATTAATGGGATTACCTTCGAATCGGGAAGTTGAATTTGGTATTGAATTAGTGCCGGGGACTACTCCCATTTCGATAGCTCCGTATAGAATGGCACCAACGTAATTGAAAGAGTTAAAGTCATAGTTGCAAGAGTTAGCTGATAGAGGGTTTGCAAGACTGAGTTTCTCGCCTTGGGGTGCTCCTGTGTTATTTGTGAAAAAGAAAGACGGTACTATGAAAATGTGTATTGATTACCGACAATTGAACAAAGTGACGATAAAGAACAAATATCCGTTGCCTAATGATTTGTTTGATCAGCTGATAGGAGCTACAGTGTTTTCTAAGATAGATTTGAGATTGGGCTACTATCAATTGAAAGTTAAAGAATTTGATGTGTCGAAAGCTGCTTTCGGAATATGGTACAGACATTATGAGTTCTTAGTGATGCCTTTTGGACTAAAAAATGCTCCTGCAGTTTTTATGGATCTGATGAATCGGATATTCAGACTGTATTTGGATCGTTTTATTGTGATGTTCATTGATGATATTTTGATCTACTCATGTGATGAGATGCAACATACTAAGCATTTGAGAATCGTGCTACAAACTCTGAGCAAGAAATAGTTGTATGCTAAGTTTAGCAAATGTGAATTTTGGTTGTGAGAGGTTGGTTTCCTAGGCCATATTATATCAGCTGCGGGAATACGAGTTGATCCGAGTAAAATCTCTGCTATATTAGAATGGAAGCCTCCGAGAAATGTGTCTAAAGTCTGTAGTTTTCTAGGACTAGCGGGATATTATAGACGGTTTGTGAAAGGCTTCTAGATGATTGTGACTCCGTTGACGAAGTTGCTACAAAAAGAAGTTAAATTTGAGTGGTCGGAAAAGTGCCATCAGAGTTTTGAGCAGTTGAAAGTGTTGTTAATGGAAGCACCAGTGTTAGTTCAACCTGAATCGGGCAAAGAATTCGTAGTTTATAGTGATGCATCGCTGAATGGTTTGGGTTGTGTGCTGATACAAGAAGGCAAAATTATTGCTTATGCTTCGAGGCAATTAAAGCCGCATGAAAAGAACTACCCGACGCACGACCTTGAATTGGCCGCGATTGTGTTCGCATTGAAAATTTGGTGTCACTACTTGTATGGTGAAAAATGACACATTTATATTGATCATAAGAGTTTGAAGTATTTGATGACTCAGAAAGAAGTGAATTTACGACAGAGAAGATGGTTAGAATTGTTGAAAGACTATGAACTTGTAATTGATTATCTTCCGGGTAAAGCTAATGTTGTAGTTGATGCTTTGAGCTGAAAGTCTATATGTGCTTTGCGAGCAATGAATGCTCAGAAAGATCTGTGTGATGATATTGTGGTTTTGGCCGAATTGAAAGTAAAGCCGATGTTTGTACGTCGGATTTGTGATGCTCAGAAAAGTGATATTGAAATGATAGCTAAACGAACTCAGTGTAAACTGAATGCTGATTCAGAATTTCGAGTGGATAGTGATGATTGTTTGAGATTTAGAGATCGGATTTGTGTCTCGAAGAATTCATAGTTGATTCAGATGATTTTGAAAGAAGCTCACAATAATCGTTTCACTGTTCACTTGGGGAGTACGAAACTGTATAATGATTTGAAACAGTTCTATTGCTGGCATGGTATGAAACGAGAGATTTCTGACTTTGTGTCGAAATGTTTAATTTGTCAGCAAGTTAAAGCTAAACATCAGATTTCGTCCAGTTTGTTACAGCCGATCATGATTCCTGAGTGGAAATGGGAGAGAATTACGATGGACTTTGTGTCGGGATTACCTTTATCACTGGGAAAGATTTGGGTGATAGTTGACAAATTGACTACTCATTTCGTTCTGGTAAGAACAAATTATTCACTCGATAGAATAGCTGAATTGTATATTGCTGAAATTGTGAGATTACACGGGGTGCCACTATCTATTGTGTCTGACAAAGATCCGAGATTTACCTCGCGATTTTGGAAGAAGTTGTAAGAGGCTTTAGGCACAAAATTACATTTTAGCACTGCATTTCATCCACGAACAGATGGTAAGTCTGAGTGGATCATTCAGATTCTCGAAGATATGTTGAGATGATGTATTCTTGAGTTTGAGAATACGTAGGAAAAATATATGTCGTTGATTGAATTCACGTATAATAACAGTTATCAATCTAGTATTAAAATGGCACCATATGAGCCTCTTTATGGTTGAAAATGTCAAACTCCATTGTATTGGACTGAGTTGAATGAGAATAAGATTCACAGGGTTGATCATATAAAAGAGACTGAGTAGAAAGTGAAAGTGATACGTGACAGTTTGAAAGCGGCCTCAGATCGTCAGAAGTCTTATGCAGACTTGAAACGAAAAGATATTGAATTCGAAGTTGGCGATACAGTGTTTTTGAAAGTGTCTCCATGGAAGAAAATACTTCGATTTGGCTGGAAAGGCAAGTTGAGTCCGAGGTTCATCTGGCCATACGAGATCATTGAACGTATAGGGCTGGTTGCTTATAGATTTATGTTGCCACCAGAATTAGAAAAGATTCATAACGTGTTTCATGTGTCAATGCTTCGACAGTACAGATCTGATCCGTCTCATGTGATTGCTCCTACTGGGGTTGAAATTCAGTCAGACTTGCCATATAGTGAGGAACCGATTCGAATTTTGGCACGAGAGACCAAAGAGTTGAGAAAGAAAAGAATTTCCTTAGTGAAAGTGTTGTGGCACAAGCACAGAGTTGAAGAAGCTACATGGGAGCCTGAGAATACTATGAAAGAGCAATATCCACACCTATCACTAGTAAGATTTTCGGGGACGAAAATCCCTAAGGGGGGAGAGTTATAACAGCCCAGTTTAGACCCTAGTCAGAATAGTGGTTTCGAGACCACAATTTCGAGGTTGAAATAATAATTTAATATTATTTTCTGTGTGAACAGTATGTGATTTAGCCTATTTGAAATTTCTGTGTGAAGATTTTATTGACTGTGTGCCGAATTAAGGAAAGGATCTAATCGCATAAGATGCAAAAGCTATGTGCTGATTTATAAGTGCCTAATTGTGGTTGTCTTTTTAATATGAAGGCTTTATGATGCACTTTGACCATTATTGGTGATAGTGGGTGACAATGGATAAAAATAGCCTTACTGTATAAATGTTTTATATGTTTAATAAAAGGTAAATTATAAATGAACAAATAATGTATATTTACTAAAACAAATGAGAAAAAAAAAGCCTTATTCATCTTTTCTTCCACCGATATTCGAAGAAAGAATAAGGGTTTAAAGCTTTTGAATTTTTGGCACCTATCAAGCTTGATTCAATGTTAGATTTTGTTTGGTTTTCGATGATTTCTACATTTTCATAATCGTTGCTTCATGCTCTAGCTAACCCATGTTGTAATTTTGTGAATTGATGATGTTTTTGTGATATGTCATTGATGAATACTTGAGCTATATGTTAGTTGATAGTGAAATATGAAAACTTGGTGTTGGGTTAACATAGTTTGTACTTGAATTTTTAGTAAAATTGAGTATTTTGGGCTAAATTGTGAAAAGTGTAAATTGAGGGACTAAAATGTGAAATAAAAGAGACGTGTGGACTTGTATGAATATAGAGAAAAATCAGCTAGGCATGGGTGAAATGAAATTATGTGTATTCTGTGATTTTGTGAATTTGGGACTAAAGTGTCGAAATGTGAAAATGGGAAGGCTATTTTGCAAAATGCCTTAAATATGTGTGTTTGGAATAAAATGAATAATTTTGTGATTGAATGTATTTAATTTGAATGTGTATAGACCAAGAGAAGAGAGATTCGGATCGAGATCGAGGCAAAGACAAAGTGCTTGATTCATTGACCGTTTCGGTATTTCAACGTCTGAGGTAAGTTCAGACATAATACGTGTATTTAGCTATGTTTAATGTTGTGAAATGAATGGTATGATAATATTGAAAGGTGAATGCTATGTGAGGACTCGAATTATGTGGCACTAAGTGTGCGTATTCAGAAATGTGACCGAGATGATTAGCACTGTGTCTGTGAAATATTATAAGCTTCAGCTTTGTGGTTGGCACTGTGTGTACAATACCGATTTAAGATCGGTTTGATATGGATGCACATTTGTGTGTGATGCTAATTAAGCTTCAGCTAACGATTTGGGCACTAAGTGTGCAACTGAATTAAGGAAGGGACGAAAGATGATCGAAATGGAATAGTGGGTATTGAGTAGTATATGAAATTGATAACTAAGTGTTAGCTAAGGTACGTTCAGAACCTATGTGGTTGGTGAGACTATGAATGAGTTTATGAAAGGTTAATTAACATATTATCTTTGGATGGTATGGTATATATGTGATTGTGAATTAATCTATGTGATGTTTTGTTTTGGCATGATGTATTATGTGTCGAACTTACTAAGCTTAGAAAGCTTACTGTGTGAATTGTTTCTCTATTTTATAGTGTAAGCAGAGTTAGCTCAAATCCGAGGATCGCCAGCATCTCTATCACACTATCGGCAATCTATGTTTGTACTTTTGAAGATGTGTATATTGAATATGGCATGTATAGGCTAGTTGTTTTGAAATACAATTGAGATGTGTAAATAGCCATGAGATGTGGCTAGATAAATGTTGGAATTATGCATATATGAATTGGGTATGTGAAGTATGTTTTGTTATGTTTTGTTGGCAATAAGAATGCTTTATAAATGGTAAGCTTAGTGATGGATTGATGCTATTGCAACCTAGTGATGTTATGGATGAATCATGTTTGGTAATGCATGTGTTTAGTTGTGAAATTTGGTTATAAGTAGACATGATTAGAAGTAAGATTGAATAAGATGATATGTTGATCATTTGACTTGTTTTTGGTTGTCAATAGTACATGAAATGAATTTGTAACACCCCAAACCTGGCCTAGAAGTTATAGCCGAATCTGGCGGTGTCACATTGGAGTGCTTTTTGGAAACCATTTTTCTTCCTTGTTGAAAAAAACTCGTTTGGAGGTTGAAGCCTCTTCGTAGAACTCATGTTAAACCAGCATTTTGTTAATCAATTTAAAACGTCATCACTTCTAAAACCTTGTTTGTTTGCGGAAGCTTAAAAATCGTTACGGAAACATAGTGTTTTGAAAATAGTTATCATTTTGGGAAAACAACGTTCTACTTCTAACTTGTATAAATCATAATGATTAAAACCTCAGATTGAAAATTATAAAATTGGAGAGGCCTTATTAGAAATATAAAAAAAATCCAGACAAAAACTAATAATAAAAAAAGCCAAGTAAACGGAAATAGGAGCAGTACTGTGGCCACCTCCAAGTCCCTCATAGCTCCAAATCCACTAAGTCTGGGGATTAACTGTATAGTTAGACAGAAGGGTGAGTTTGCGAAAATTTAGTGTGTAATCCCTTATAATACAAACAGTCATATATACAGTACGCAGAAACAGACTGGGCCTAAGCCCATCACAGACATAGTATCAGGTGGGTCTTAGCCCATAACAGAACCAGGTGGACCTAAGCCCATTATAGAATTAGTATCAGATGCAGATATGCAGACAGAAATCAAGCCCAATCCAACCAATTCACCATGTGGGGATAAAATCGACCCACCCAGCCAACACACCAAGCTTAGCACTTGTTGCGGCACTTAGTCAACAGAACGACTTGGCGCCGTAGACAGAACGGCTAAAAGCCATAAATATCGCAGAAAGGCTGAAAGCCTTGTACAGAACGAAAATGGGCCGTACACTTCCTCCGTAACTTTTTCCTAACCCCATGCAATATGTCGTGTATGTCATGCTCAATCATTACACGTGTATGCAAGATGGCCATGCTCAGTAACAATCATTTAAACATGTAATAAAAGCATATCAGTTATACAACCACAGTCAAATTGGTCAACTCTTAGTCTAAGTCATTCATTTACCCACAAGGGCAACATAGTCATCTTACCCTATAAGGGTATTTCAGTAATCCTGCCCTACAGGGGCATTTCGCTAATTCTACCCTACAGGGGTATTTCGATAATTTTGTAACCCGAGGGTATTTTAGTAATTTTGCAAACTGAGGGTATTTCAGTAATTTCACAAATCAGGGGTATTTTGGTAATTTTGTAATCTGAGGGTATTTTGGTAATTTCACAACTCAAGGGTATTTCGGTAATTTTACAAACCAGGGGTACTTCGTTAATTTCGCGAACTGAGGGTATTTCGGTAATTTGCAAGTCAGGGGTATTTTAGTAATTTTGCAAACCAAGGGTATTTCGGTAATTTCACAAATTAAGGGTATTTCGATAATTTCACAAATCAGGGGTATTTCGGTAATTTCACGATGCAATATGTAGAAAGCCTATTTTTTTTCTAGTATTTTATTTACTAGCGTGTTTATTTACTAGTGTATTTATTTACTAGCGTATTGGCTCTTTCTTTCCTTTTTTTATTTCTATAGTGGAGATAGTCGCACGTAATAACAGATCACAGCCATATTATTAAAAGCTTGTGGTAAGAACGGGTTTGGTTCTTAGGTAATTTCACAAATCAGGGGTATTTCGGTAATTTCACAAATCAGGGGTATTTCGGTAATTTCACAAACCGGGGGTACTTCGGTAATTTTGTAAACCAAGGGTATTTCAGTAATTTTGTAAACCAAGGTATTCTAAATAGAGATAACGATGCGAATGGGCCTAGGGCCCATTCTCACCCCAAATGGGCCCACACGCTCGTGTGGCCCATTTAGCCCACATCTAGCCACATATATGAGATTCACATTGACCAGTTCAATATCTACTACACAATCATACAATTTATTCATATAGGCCCATGGGCCCATTGGCCCCACATGGCCCAAACAGCCTAAACCCACAAGAAAACTCATGATGTCCTCAACTATTGCGTCGAAGCCCCCACACATGCGCTCACACGCTCGTGTGGCTACCATTGCCGTGTGACCGGCATTTCGGCATTTGCCGCTCTACAGCTAGCGTAGTGCGAAATACACACCTGATAGGAATCTGAAGCTAATCTGCGCTCCGAACACTCCTATGCCCAAACGCCAACCAAGGTTCTCACCTTCCCTCATGCTAGCTTCCCGATGTGGGATCCCTCCTTCAGTAGAGTTTAAATCCAACACAACCACCTGTCGCCCCAACTTAGCAAAATAAATATCCCTTTTTGCTTGCAATGGGATTCGAACCCTTGCCCTCTCCTATGCTCCAGATGCTACATGCCACTACAACATAAGCTCCTTTTGTGACTTAAAACATGCGCAACTAAATATAAGCCTATGGGTCAAAGTCTAAGTTCAATAAAAAAGAAATCAAAATGAATTGCAAGCGCCAAGACTTGAACCTTGGACCCCTTGCTTCCTCTATGGCGTCACTTCCTTGTCTCCCATGTGGCGCCATTTGTCACTAGACCACAACACCTTTTGTGTCATTTTTCTCCATGTTTTATTCTTAAAGCTTACTTACTAACTCCCAGGGTTTTATTCACCTAAAACCAAAATTTTCCTAAAGCCCAAGTTTGAACCTGGGACTTCAAAGAAGCCCCCTAACCTTCCAAAATCACTCACCTAATAGGTCCAACTTGCATTAGTGCCGTTCTCTTGTTCTCAAAAATTTTAAATGCTCCCAAGCCCAATGCCCAATAGGCCCAATTCGTCTAGGCCCAAAAATTCGGGGCGTTACAGAATTGGTATATTGACAGTAGGTCTGACCCAAATATGGGTGGCATGTTGGCCTTGCAAATGCCTATTTTGCATGTTTGGTTAAGGGACACGGGCGTGTATTTTCACCGTGTGGTTCAAGGACCACTTCGAAGTGTGTCTAGACAAGTTACACGGTTGTGGCACACGGGCGTGCCTGGTGGCCGTGTGACCAAGTCAGTAGCTAGCCTAATAACACATGGCCATGGCACACGGGCGTGTCTAGTGGCTGTGGTGATAAGTCAGTATGAATGCTCTCTTTTGACACGGCCTGGACACATGGGTGTATCTAGTAGCCGTGTGAGGCACATGGCCTGATTGCACGAGCGTGTGACCTCAACAGTTTTGAAGAATGTTTGGAATTTCTGAAAACTTTCGTAATTGTTCGGTTTAGTCTCGACCCCTTTCTAGTATGTGTTTAAGGTCTCGTGGACCTCAATAAGAGTCTATATGATTATGTTGTGATATGTTTTAATGATGATTGTCTTTGTTTCATGAAATGGTTGTAAAATGTTCTAATTATTTGGTAATGCCTCTTAACCCTATTCCGTGACGGTTACGGGTTAGGGGTGTTACATGTATAACTATATGCCCTTTTCATACATATTCAATTTAATCCTCTTGTTCACCTTTTTATACCGAACTATAAATAGTTACAATTACAATTACATATAACTATAGTTATAATTCTAAATACACAATAATTTAACACAAACATGCCGTATGAACTTACCTAATACAACCTGTAAGCAAATTTGTTCGTAGGGACTATTCGTCAAATTTCCCTTCTTTTCCAAGTTTCCTCCGTACAAATCAAATCTTGATCTATAATAATTAAATTCAATCTTATCAAATTCAAATACATATTCCAACACACTTTTATGCATATACCCTTTAATTTTCATTATTTACATATTTTCCCTAAACTTTTACATTTTTTCCAATTTAGTCCTTAAACTCGGATTTCCAAATTTAAAAAATTTCACAAATACCTATGCTAGCCAAATTTATTCATATTTTAGTACAGTCCAAAATTACTCAAAATTCACAAGAATTCCATGTAAATTATAATATTTTAAGAAATTAATCCTTTATCTAAAAACAAACTAAAATCACTTTTCAAAATAGTTCTAAACATCAACCAAGTCTAAAATTTCATCATTTAACTTCAAAAATACCTAGAATTCATCAAGGGTAAATTTCCAAATCTTAAAGAATCTTGAAAACGGAGATAGGGGTTAGTTGGACCTAGTTGCAATGATCTCTAAAACATAAAATTTATGAAAAACGGATGGAAAACTCACTTACATACATTAGAAATATCAAAGCTGAAGCTTACAATGTTTCTCCCATGGTGGTTTCGGTTCTCAAATTAAAACAAGAAGAAGATGACAATGCTTTATGTTTTCTTATTATTTTAACTTTACTTATTTTATTACTTTATTATTATTTAACTTATAATATAACATATATAATTTATAAATAATGTATTAATCGTTCACTTATATAAAAACATGGTATAATTACGTCACAAGTAGTTACACATCCACTAGTTAAGCTATTTAACCTTAATATTCAATTGTGATTATATTTTTTAACTTTTACGATTTAGACCTTTTTAATTAATTAACTAATTAAACATTAGAATTTCTTAACTGAAACTTTACATACCAATATAATAACTCCATAAATATTTAATAAAATATTTACAGTCTCGATTTACAAAAATGAGGTCCTGATATCTCAATTTCAAAAACCACTTGACTTTTGGTATACACCACTTGTACCTTGACCAACTGACCAATTAATAAAATCTATTAAATTGCAATTCACTATTATACCATATTTAACTCATAAACATTAAATCAATAAATCATGGACTCTTCCATCAGAATTGTGATCTCGAAACCATTGTTTTTGACACCATTGAAAAACGGGTTATTACAACTCTCCCCTGTAAAGAAATTTCATCCTCAAAATTTTTACCTGCGAAAAGGTTAGAGTACTATGAATCTCATTATTATTCTCTATCTCTAGTATAAAATTCTATGTTTTTTCTCTACATTCCAGCACACAATTCTGTCAGTATGAGGCGGTTTTCAAATTGTCTCATATTATACGGATTTTACCATCTGTCTCATGAATCAGACCAGTCCCTATAATATTTCTTTCATTTTGTAACACCCCAAACCCGGCCTAGATGTTATGGTCGAATCTGGCAAGGTCACATGATAGTGCTTTTGAAACCGAAGACACAATCAAACCATTTCTCCTACTAACACGTTTTTCATTATTTTATGATAATTCTAAATAGAGTCATTCGTTTCCAAAACACTGTCCGTTTTCCAAAACATTTATACTCCGCGGAAGCATTTAAAACAGTTTGTGTAATCGTGGTGTTTTGGTAAGACATTTGTTTCTTTTGAAAACTCTCGCTTTCCTACTTCTAGCAATAAAAAACATAAAAACATTTCAAATACTAAATTTAAACAAAAATCCGTAATGGCCATAATTACATAAACTTTTCCCAGATATAATCAAAACCATAAATAAGTATAAAAATCGTGAATCTATCGTGAAGCAGACGCAGTGGACATCGTCAAGTCCTCTGCTGCACTGATCCGTCTAATGCTGGGGATTACCTGAACAAATTAAACAGAAAAGGGTGAGTTTAGCAACTCAGTGTGTGATCCCCACAGATATCAAACGTACAGAGCAATCACCAGAAATCAGAAATCACAAACTAGGCTGGAGCCCATTACAGAAACAGTTTGGGCCTTAGCCCACTCGGATGTAGAATCGGATATATATAACAGAGCCTTAGCCCAATCAGATACAGAGTCGGAAATATATTAGGGCCTAAGCCCAATCAAATACAGAATGCATATCAGAATATCAGAATCCTACCCATCAGCCTCTACACACCATCTCTATCAGCCCTACACATCATGTGGGGATATAATCAACCCACCCATCCCTACACACCATACTATACTGAAATGCAACACATAAACAGAATAATGCAGCTGAGCTTCTAGATAACAGGCTTAAAGCCTTTCAGACACTTCCTCCAAAATATAATCAACCCTCCTCGATGCAATGCAACATACCAAATATGACATGCAACATGCCAATAACCGATCATACACTCAGTTTAGTATAGATATCATGCTTAGTCAGACACCATATAATCAGATCACATAAATAAGGGTCTAAGTAATGCTTACCGATCCTACAGTAGGTACACAGTTGACTTGGGCGACCCGTGAAACCTTACAGATTATTTGAGAAAAATTGTATCACCCCTAACCCGTAACCGTCACCGGTTTAGGGATAAGAGGCATTACCAGACAATCGGAAACTTTTACGGACATTTCAAAACATAATTCAACAAATCACATCAAAGTGTCCCTTAAATAAGTCTTCGAGACCTTAAACATGCTTTAGAATAGGGTTGGGACTAAACCGAACACATACAGAAATTCTCAGAAAATTAATTATTTTTCAAAGTTACAGACGTCACACACCCGTGTGGGCAGGCCGTGTCAGACACGCCCGTGTGTCTAAGCCGTGTCAAAACAAGGCATACATACTGACTTGTCCACACGGTCGTGGACACGCCCGTGTGCCTCACCCGTGGTCACTACCGACTTGCACCACACGGCCAGTCACACGCCCTTGTGTCTAGCCCGTGGTCACTACTGACTTGATCCACACGGCCAGTCACACATCCGTGTGTCTTACCCATGGTCGAGTCTGACTTGTTTTAAATTACAACCACGAAGGATGCGGTTGAGCCACATGCCCGTGTGCTCAACCGTGTAGGCAATTATAGGCCATTTTCAAGGCCAAAATGCCACCCACACATTGGGTTATCCCTACAACCAACATACCGATACAATTTATGCCAAAATAACCAACTTTTCCAAGCATTCAATCGCATCCCAAGCTCAACATCTTAATCAACAATTAGCTCAATCTATTTACAATCATGTCCAAGTAAAATGCATCACAAACACACTATCTCCTTATAGTAACCATCCATCCAATATATGCTTCCCATGCATAAATGAGCTTACCATTATTTTGACCCTTTCTTAACCATAGTACCATACTAAAACCAAGCACCATATAGCATGACTCTTCATTCATTACTACCATTTATCTAGCCATATCACATGGCTATTACATATTTCAAACATATTCCAAAATAACTAGCCTATACATGCCATATTCAACTATATTCACATTAAAAAGTACCAAAGTAGAGTTTGATAGTGTGGTGATGATCCTCGATGATTCCCGAGCATTTCGTAGCTTTGACGATATGTAAAACAGAGTAAACACACACAAAGTAAGCTTTCAAAAGCTTAGTAAGCCATATACAAATAAACTTAGCATAAAATGCACATAGCCACATTGGTACAATGATATTAATGTTTCTCATTTGCAAATTCATCACATATCCTTTGGCTCATTTGTTTAGTCATTACTTACCCACATTTCATAACTCAAAGTATCACTTTACTCATAGCTCATTCAAGCATGTATCACATATTATCCCATCAAGTCTATACACATATTCACTTTAGTAAGCTCATATAAACACTTACCTTTTATACACATACATAGTGTACCTTTCAAACGTATCTGAATCGTTTATACATTTTCCATAGACATTTATTTCTCGGACTTGCCCGTTGAACCGTTCAGAATTAAATAGGATACTCAGAGTACTCAGAATAATCGTATAATGCCAACGTCCTAGACGTGGTCTTACATGTACTCAGATATCGGTGCCACTGTCCCAGACAGGGTCTTACACGAATCAATACGATGCCAATGTCCCAGACATGGTCTTACACGTAAATCTCATATCGATGCCAACATCCCAGACGTGGTCTTACACAAAATCTCGAATCAACGCCAACGTCCCGGATGCCGTCTTACATGATCTCACATATCGGAAACCTATGTCATGACATATGTAACCCTATCTATTCCTAGGTTCGTATGGGGCTTCTCCTGTAACACCCCAAACCAGGCCCAAACACCACGACCGGATCTGGTATGTCACATAAAAAGATTCTTATAAAACTTCGTAGTCGTCTGAATAATTTTAAAATCTCTTTTGACAGACTTCAAACTCGGTGGTTCTTCGGAAAACTTAGTGTTCATTTTATAAGACAATTGTAGTTAGCCCATATCTTGCGTTTAGGTGATATTTGAAAACGCTTGATGTTACTTTAAGATAACTTAATTTTGTTGTCTTGTTATCTATTGTAAATTCGTCGATTAAATTTTGAGAAAACTTAATTTGCATTTTATTTAAAACATTTACCAATTAACTTATCAATTAAAGTGTGTAAAGTTCCAACTAAAACAAACCAAACATATTAGCGGCCTTATTACATAACAGAATCCCAAAAATTAAAGAAAAGAAAAGTTCTATTTATTAAAACCGTATATGGCCACCTCGAAGTCCTCTCCGGCCCAAATCCACTGCACTAAGTATTACCTGTAGAAATATTAAGCAGAAGGTGTGAGTCAAGAAGACTCAGTGTGCAATTACCTCACATGCACCATTACTGGGCCCGAGCCCATTCACATACCATCTAGGCCTTAGCCCCTTCACATACCATCTGGACCTTAGCCCCTTACAAAATCACATTGGGCGAAGCCCATTCGGAATCAGATTGGGCCTTACCCCTATAGCACAGTATAGCAGATAACATATGCAAAATGATGCAAAACCCAACCCAGCCTAAATATCCCTCCGCTACACACCACCCGTTCCTGCCAATCACACCAGTGGGGATTTCTACAATCGACCCTCACCGCTACACACCATCGATGGTAGTCATGCTGCAGTCAGCTGCTCATCGCCAAAACATGTGGCATAGCCACCGATATTATGTGACCACGTCACCAAAGTATGCGGCAAGGCCACCAATATATTTGTGACAATGTCACCGGAATATGTGGCACAGCCACCGAAAACATTGCCCCTTTCATCATAATCATATCCCCACATCCATGCAACATACGAATATAGTGGTGTAAATGCAACATATAATGGCATACTCAGGGTATTCAAAGCATATGCATAATCATGTAATGTCAATACTATCAAGCATAATCGGAGAATAACTCACCTGATGTAACGTCAATACTATCAAACATACAATAGCCATTACTGCACTTTAAGCTTTCCAAATAGCATACATATATATAATAATAACATAAACAGCGATCTGCCTATCCCGATCCGAAGCCGGCCCACAACCTGGTGGAAAGTCTCGTATGGCGGACACCACACGTTTTTTGAAATTAGGGGTAGGGACTACGAGTCCAACCCCCTATTTTACTTGGCTGGTATTCGAATCCATGAAAAAAGATCTTGGTCAGCAAACAGGGTTAAGGCATTGAAGAATATGAAAATGAGAATATACGCTCAAACAAAGGAGTTTCTAACCTAGATCAATAGAAACTGGAAGCTAATAGACTTGAATTAAGGAATCGCTGAAGTCCCAACACAGACACCAGATTAGAATTGGTTCTCCAATATAAACTACAAGAAGTGATCTTTCGGCCTAGCAAAACCACATGAATCCTTACTACTCAATCAGCTATCAATCACTTACCAATAATCTTCCAACCGTTGGCCAGATTCAGAAAAGAATACGAAAACAAAGCCCCTCCTACATTCAGCCAAAGCACCCATAATACCAAGTTAAAACCTTCAGTTTAACCACCGGCAAAGGAAAAGGAAAAATCAAAAGAGAAGAAGAACGCTTACCACCAAACAGGAAGAAAGAGTGACGGCAATCCACTAAAACAAGAACGAATGAAAGGAAATAAACATACAAGGGAGATCCGGCTAAAGTGATAAGTAAAAGCAAATCTCAAAGAGAAGAAATGAGGGATAGGTTTCGGCTATGAAGAACAAATGGAAGAAAACAACGAAATGGGAGAAGTGATAAGAGGGTTCGGCTAAGGGGATATGAAATGTAAAATGAGTATGAACAAAAGAAAAAGAGAGGGTTAGGGTGTAGGAAAGGATTCGGCAACCCAAGACACAAGAATGGGATGAAACGAAAAAGAAGAATGGGAGCTTATGAGAATTCGGCAAGGGGATCGAAGCTTGAGAATGGAACAAATGAGAGAAGAAAGAAAAGAAAAGAATTGAAGGGAAAAGAGTGCCCAAGAGGTTTCGGCTTTTACCAGAGAAGAGATGAACAACAATAGTCTTAGGAGCTTTCGACCAACAGAGAAAAGAACAAAAGCTGACAAGATGAGAAACACCAAATGCCGAAAAAGAGAAAGCTCTCAACACCAAATTTGCTAAACACACCTCAAAATTTTGGCACCTAAACCCTTACCAAAACCGAATGCCTTCCACAACCAAGGGACTCCACTTTGACCGAATTTCCCCCAACACTAACCAAAAATTCGGCCACTCCCCTTCTCCTCTCTTACATTCACTCTCCTCCCCTCATTTGAATCGGTTTGAATGATTCAAACTCCCCAAATGCCTCTCCACAACTTATTCAAATTCTTTGACCAGGTCTTCCTTCTCTCCTCCAGAGTTTGATTACCATCTAGCTACCTCCCTTGCCTGAGCCAAAAAAATAATACCCTCTTATGCTGCTTGAGAGATTCGAACACTCGCCCTCTCAGCTTCCCTTGTGATGCCACTTCCCTGCATGCTAAGTGGCGTCTCCTTTCCACTTTACCTGTAACACCCCTTACTCGAAACCCTTGCCGGAATCGAGTACGTGGCATTACTAGACTTGACTATTAACTCGGGGTGTAAGATTTTAAAGCTGTCCAACTGCGTCATGCTGACTAAATC
This sequence comes from Gossypium australe, assembly GCA_005393395.2. Taxonomy (NCBI): domain Eukaryota; kingdom Viridiplantae; phylum Streptophyta; class Magnoliopsida; order Malvales; family Malvaceae; genus Gossypium; species Gossypium australe. The sequence continues at coordinate 72,588,602 of CM016623.1, read as the reverse complement.
GACCATAACTCGAGTTACAAAACTCTAAATTTAGATTCGTAAATTTTCCTTGAAACTAGACTCATATAACTTTTCACCATAATTTTTCCAGAATTTTTCATGTCGTCAATTAGTACAGTTTATTCATCAAAGTTACCCTTATTACACTGCTTGACAATTCTGACCTGTCTCTACAAATATACAGTTATCTCATTGCACAAATTTCCTATAATGTTCTTGTTTATACCAATGAAAAATAGACTCATTGATGGTTCTACACATATAAACCATGCTTCTTAATTATTTTTGTACAATTTTTGACAATTTTTACAAAACAGAACAGTGACTCATGAATTCATTCAGAGCAGGTCTCACTAAAACTTAATTATCTAATAATATATATATCTTTTGCCTACTCTGTTTCTTTCATGTAAAAATAGACACAATAAGGTTTAATTTCATATCTCATTTACCTTCTAATTCAATATACCCTATTTTTGGTGATTTTTCTAACTTACATCACTGCTGCTACTATAAGCTGTTTTGTTGCATTTTATGAAAGACTAGCTTCTAACCGAACCTACCTACATCCCTAATTCAAGGATTCATTTTGTATACAAACATTTCCTTAACAAAAACGATTAAAATTTGATTAAGAATGCATAAACATTGCCATCATGAACCAACATACATATCAAGACACAACAGCGTACTTAACTAAAAATTTAGCCATATTCGCATGGCTATTATATACATGAACCTTAAGATTTCATCAAACAAAGACCAAGTCTTTCCTATACATGCCTTCGTTTAAAACCAAAATGAAAGAGTACCCAAAATGTAGATTGATAGTGTGAGCGACTTTCCGAACGATCCCGACGAGCTTGTAGCTTGCACCTAATCTATAAAACAGAGGAAACATTTCACACGATAAGCTTGCTAGCTTAGTAAGTCCTAATTTAATAAAAATAACATTTGAATTTCAACAATTAAATTACTATAATACAACTTGTGGACTTGTACTCATACTTATTTTCAAACTTTAATTTTCATACCCATATTAACAAGTATGAATTCGTAGAAACGATATCTCTTCACCCACATGCTTATGATCAAAATACTTGTTTATAAACCAACCTTTCGAAACCCAAAATGTCATCGTATAATCATAGGTACATGCATTTATATACTTAAATGTCAATTACTATAACATGGCATCAATTACACAACCACTCATGTGGCCGAATATGCCTAGTCATGTATCCTCATATTAGAAGACCAAGATACAACAATCATATCATTCATTAGTAAAGCCGAGAACACATATTATAACCATATATATACGTATATATTCCACACTCGTAACACATGCCATTTGTAATAAATTACTGATTTTCCTTGTCTTATATAAGTAAGAAATTCATTCCTACTTCACATACTCACCTGAGCCGTTAACTCGATAAGTTTGCTTTAATTCGCCTTGAACATAAATTTCGGTTTCTCTTCTGTAAAATACATCACCGACATCAAGCCTGCTAGGCGTAAAAGCCCGATAAGTAACACCGGCACAAGGCCTGCTAGGCTTAAAAGCCCGATTTAAATCACCGGCACAAGGCCTGCTAGGCGTAAAAGCCCGATAAGTAACACCGGCACAAGGCCTGCTAGGCGTAAAAGCCCGATAAGTAACACCGGCACAAGGCCTGCTAGGCTTAAAAGCCCGATTTAAATCACCGGCACAAGGCCTGCTAGGCGTAAAAGCCCGAGTCGTGTCGATACAGTTAAACATTCCCAACAATTCCAATCACTTACTCAACATAATTCATCAACCAAATATGTCAATATACATTCGGCCATAAGGTAAATGGATACTAAAATTTATCAATTTTTATTTCATATTCCTTTCGAATATCTAATCAAACATACTTGATCACTTCACATATAACAAAACAAATTTCAAATTCACTACCATAATTCACATTCGGCAATTTCCACATTTCTATCCTAAAATGTAAAATTTCAACTTTTAATAGATTCGAAATTAGTCCCTTGACATGTATTAACTTAAGGACTTACCTCGGTTGTCGATAGTCCGTGCGAATTGGCTATTCGAGAACCTTCGTCTTTCCCCGGTCTAATTTCATTTTTCTTTGCTCTTGATCTAAAACACATTAAAATTTAGCTCATTTAATTGCATTTCATCTCAATTTAGTCCCAAAACACACAAATGGGCAATTTACAATTTTGCCCCTAATGTTTTCCATTTTTACAATTTGGTCGAATTTACACAAAACTCAAAATATGCAAAATTTCCTAACATTATAGCTAGGCCGAACCTTCCCCATAGCCATGGGTGTCCATGCATTTCATCTATTTGACATTTTAATCCTTCACAATTTTATTCTTTTCAATTTAGCCCTATATACTCAAAATCACCAAAAACTCCAATACAAAACTTGCAAATCTTTAACATACATTTAATCTAAGACCATCAATCATCAAAACTATCCAAGCATGTTAATGGCCGAATCCTATATACATAGTATTTTCAAAAATTTAGACATGGGTCGGGTAATACACGAAGCAACGATCTCAAAAACGTAAAAATTATCAAAAACCGAAAACTGACCATACCTTAATCAAGCTTCTTATCTAGCCGAAAATCAAGCTTCAACCATGGAGTTTCTAGCTCCTACATTCGGCCAAGGAAGAAGAACAAGGTATGTTCTCTTTCTTCCCACTTATTTTCATTATTTAATGTTATATTAACACATATAATTTACCTTATTTACTAATATATTAACATAACATATAATAGGCTAAAATAACATATAATTTGAAATTAGAAAGGCCCATTGCCGTTTCCCTTGTTGTACATGGGCTAATTGCCCTTTTAGTACACCCACTTAAAAAGCCACAATCAAATTAGTACTTTACTCTCTAGCATACAACTTTTACGTTTTTCTCGATTAAATCCTTTTTATCAAATTAAGCACTTAAACGATAAAATTTTTCTACGAAACTTTCACACATTTTCATTCACATATAATAGACATGAAATAAATTATTAGAACATTTCTCGGGCTCGGATTCGTGGTCCCGAAACCACCGTTCCGATTTGGGTCAAATTTGGTCTGTTACAACTCTCCCCCCTAAGAATTTTCGTCCTCGAAAATTTTACCGTTAAATAAGTTCGGATATTGTTGCCTCATTGACTCTTCAGGCTCCCACGTAGCCTCTTCAACTCCGTGACGATTCCATAGAATCTTTACTAATGGAACTCTTTTATTTCTTAACTCTTTGGTTTCTCGAGCTAAGATACGGATCGGTTCCTCATCATAGGTCAAATCAGATCGAATTTCAATCTCTGACGGGGTGATCACATGGGACGGATTCGATCTGTATCTGCGAAGCATCGAAACGTGAAATACATTGTGTATCTTTTCTAAGTCAAGGGGCAGTTTCAAACGATAAGCAACAGGCCCTATACGCTCGATGATTTCATACGGTCCGATAAATCTCGGACTCAACTTGCCTTTCCGGCCAAATCGGAGTATTTTCTTCCACGGAGAAACTTTTAAGAACAACCGATCTCTGACCTGAAATTCAATATCCTTACGCTTCAAATCGGCATAAGACTTCTGACGATCCGAAGCAGCTTTCAAATTATTTCTGATAAGTACCACCTTCTGTTCTGTTTCTTTAATCCAATCAACCCCGTGTATCTTGTTTTCACTGAGCTCAGTCCAGTACAACGGTGTGCGACATTTTCGCCCATATAAGGCTTCGTAAGGCGCCATTTTTATGCTAGATTGGAAACTATTATTATAAGCGAATTTAACCAAAGGTAGGTATCGTTCCCATGTACCTTCAAACTCGAGAACGCAACACCTCAGCATGTCCTCAAGTATCAAAATAGTCCACTCAGACTGACCGTCTGATTGCGGATGGAAAGCTGTACTAAAATGGAGTTTAGTACCTAGAGCATCTTGCAATCTCTTCCAAAACTGCAATGTGAATCTCGGGTCTCTATCTGAAACAATGGAACTCGGTACACCGTGCAACCTTACAATATGTGACACATACAGTTCGGCAAGCTTATCCAGTGAATAGTCGGTACGTACCGGCACAAAATGAGCTGATTTAGTCAGTCTATCAACGATAACCCATATGGCATCTTTCTTGCTCGGTGTCATAAGAAGACCAGATACAAAATCCATTGTAATTCTATCCCATTTCCATTCAGGTATCATGATTGGTTGAAGTAATCCGGACGGTACCTGATGCTCAGCTTTCACTTGTTGACAGATTAAACACTTGGAAACAAATTCAGATATATCCCGTTTCATGCCAGGCCACCAATAGAACTGTTTCAAATCGTTGTACATTTTAGTGCTACCCGGGTGTATCGATAGTCGACCACTATGGGCCTCATTCAGGATCATCTGTATCAAATCTGAGTCCTTTGGAACACACAATCGGCTTTTATAATTCAAACAATTATTTGCATCAATCTGAAAATCTGATTCTGTACCATTTCCACACTGAATCCGAATAGCAATCAACTTTTTGTCAACTTTCTGTGCATCACAAATCTGCTGAATAAACATCGGTCTTGCTTGTAACTCGGCTAGGATCGAACCATCATCAGACATAGCCATCTGTGCGTTCAATGCACGAATAGCAAATAATGATTTTCGACTTAACGCATCCGCAACAACATTGGCTTTCCCCGGGTGGTAGTCAATCACTAATTCATAGTCTTTCAGCAACTCTAACCATCTGCGTTGTCTCAAGTTTAAGTCTTTCTGAGTCATCAAATACTTCAAACTTTTGTGATCTGAATAAATATGACATTTTTCGCCAAATAAGTAGTGACGCCAAATTTTTAATGCGAACACAATGGCTGCTAACTCCAGATCGTGAGTTGGATAATTTTTCTCATGCGGCTTCAATTGTCTCGAAGCGTAGGCTATCACCTTGCCTTCTTGCATTAAAACACAACCCAACCCATTCAAGGAAGCATCACTAAAAATAGTAAATTTTTTACCCGATTCAGGCTGAGTTAACACTGGGGCTTCGGTCAAAAAGGCTTTCAACTGCTCGAAACTTTTCTGACACCTTTCTGACCACTCAAATTTGACATCTTTCTGTAGTAGTCTCGTTAACGGTGTAGCTATAACAGAAAAACCTTTTACAAACCGTCTGTAATACCCCGCCAGGCCTAGGAAACTTCGGATCTCAGAAACATTCTTTGGTGGTTTCCAATCGAGTATGGCTGCTATTTTGTTTGGATCCACCCGAATACCTGACACCGAAACAACATGACCCAAGAAATTAACTTCATTCATCCAGAACTCGCACTTACTAAACTTTGCATACAATCGTTGATCCCTCAAAGTTTGTAGTACTAATCTCAAATGCTCAGCATGCTCCGTTTCATTTTTGGAGTAGATCAGTATATCATCAATAAACACTACTACAAACTGATCCAAAAACTGTCGGAAGACTCGGTTCATTAGATCCATAAAAGCAGCAGGTGCATTAGTGAGTCCAAAAGGCATAACTAAAAACCCATAGTGTCCGTACCTCGTTCGGAATGCAGTCTTTGGCACATCTGAATCTCTAACTCGCAACTGATAATAGCCCGATCTCAAATCTATTTTTGAAAATACTGAAGCCCCCTTCAACTGATCAAATAAATCATCAATCCGAGGTAACGGGTATTTATTCTTTATAGTTACCTTGTTTAGTTGCTGGTAGTCAACACACATTCGCATCGTCCCATCTTTCCTTTTCACAAATAAAACCGGTGCACCCCACGGAGAGAAACTTGGTCGCGCGAAGCCCTTATCTGTCAACTCTTGCAACTGTGCTTTCAATTCTTTTAATTCAGTAGGTGCCATTCGGTACGGAGCTATCGAAATCGGAGCCGTACCCGGCACTAACTCAATGCCGAACTCAATTTCTCGTACTGGGGGTAAACCCGGTAGTTCTTCAGGAAACACATCGGGGTATTCACATACAACTGATACAGATCAATTTGTTTCTCGGACATTTTATTATTCAATACATAAGCCAAATAAGCTTCACACCCTTTTCTCACATACTTCCGGGCTAACATTGAAGATATTACTGTAGGCAACCCATTTACATCACAAGATTTAATTCTGATGGTCTCAGCGTTTCGACACTTCAAATCAATAAGCTTTCTTTTACAATCTACTACTGCCTCATGTGAAGTTAACCAGTCCATACCCAAGATTATATCAAATTCGTCAAAGGGCAACAACATTAAATCAGCTGGGAAGCAATAATCCCGAATCATCAACGGGCAATCTCTACACACTTTATTAACAAGCACACATCTACCCAAAGGGTTGGACACACGAATCACAAACTCGGTAGACTCAACTAACAGAGTCTTTCCGAATTCTAAAGTTTCACACACATATGAGTGAGTCGAACCAGGATCAATTAATGCAATTACAGTAGTGTCATAAAGGGTGAAAGTATCGGTAATGACATCAGGGGAGGAAGCATCCTCTCTGGCTCGTGCAGCATAAGCTCTAGCTGGAGCTCTAGCCTCAGATCAAACTGTAGTGTTCTTCGTTCCTTTCTGACTACCACCTACATTGCCGGAATGTCTGGGTGGTCTACCTCGCATTGACGTGTTGCTCGGCTTAGCATTCTGAACTGTATTCTGCTCAGCTAACCTCGGACATTCTCTAATAAAATGATCTGACGATCCACATTTATAGCAAGACCGATCATGAAATCTACATCTCCCTGAGTGCCATTTCCCACAGTGCTCACATTCAACTCTATTCTGAGGAACGTTACCAACACTGGCTATCGAGGTAGCTCGAGAGCTCATAGGAGGTCGATCCCGTCTAGGTGGATCTGTAGTAGCTTTATGTCGGCTGTAGTCATCTCTGGACTTCTTGGTTGTGGAATGAAAGACCTTACCTGAAGATCTTTTACGAATGTCTCTAGCTTCAGTCTCAGCCTTTCTTTTCCCTTTCCCGAGCTCTTCGGCTTTGCAAGCTCTCTCAACTAAAGTCACAAACTCTTGAATTTCAAGAATGCTAACAAACATCTTTATATCCTCATTCAGGCCATCTTCAAATCTTTTACACATAATAGCTTCAGTAGAAACACACTCTCTAGCATATCTGCTGAGCCTGACAAATTTCTGTTCATATTCCGTCACGGTCATTCATCCTTGTTTCAACTCAAGGAACTCCTTTCGTTTTTGATCAATGAATCTTTGGCTAATATACTTCTTGCGAAATTCAGTTTGGAAGAAATCCCATGTCACTTTTTCTTTCGGAACCACTGATACTAGTGTATTCCACCAGTGATATGCAGTGTCCCGCAGTAAAGATATAGCACACTTCAAGCATTCATCCGGAGTACAAGACAGCTCATCAAGTACCCGAATAGTGTTATCAAGCCACATTTCGGCTCTCTCTGCGTCATCATCATCATTGGCTTTAAATTCTTCGGCCCCAAATTTTCGAATTTTATCAACTGGGGGCCTACTAGATCTCATCGGATCTATCATCGGGGGAGCTGAAGGGATCGGAGTTGGATTATTCGGGGGTGGAGGTTGGGGTACAGCCAGGTTATTTTGAATAAATTGGGCAAACCACTCATTCATCATCTGATAAAAGGCTTGTTTAGTCTCTCCTTCGTGGCCACCCGAAATAGGTCGAGAGTCTACCGGCGCTGATACGTGTGCACGGTCAGGCGCTACACTCTCTACATCATCAGCTACGGCTCTTTCAGGATCGGTATCCATTTACTATATAAAACAAAGTTCAGGCTGTCAGAAGTCGCCACACTATCAATATATGATAAAGGCATGTATAGCTAGACTCACACGCGCTACGGTAGTCCTAGAATCGACTAAACCGTAAGCTCTGATACCAATCAAATGTAACACCCCTTACCCGAAACCCTTGCCGGAATCGAGTACGTGGCATTACTAGACTTGACTATTAACTCGGGGTGTAAGATTTTAAAGCTGTCCAACTGCGTCATGCTGACTAAATCGACCATAACTCGAGTTACAAAACTCTAAATTTAGATCCGTAAATTTTCCCTGAAACTAGACTCATATAAATTTTCACCATAATTTTTCCAGAATTTTTCATGTGGCCAATTAGTACAGTTTATTCATCAAAGTTACCCTTATTACACTGCTTGACAATTCTGACCTGTCTCTACAAATATACAGTTATCTCATTGCACAAATTTCCTATAATGTTCTTGTTTATACCAATGAAAATAAGACTCATTGAGGGTTCTACACATATAAACCATGCTTCTTAATTATTTTTGTACAATGTTTGACAATTTTTCCAAAATAGAACAGTGACTCACGAATTCATTCAGAGCAGGTCTCACTAAAACTTAATTATCTCATAATATATATATCTTTTGCCTACTCTGTTTCTTTCATGTAAAAATAGACACAATAAGGTTTAATTTCATATCTCATTTACCTTCTAATTCAATATACCCTATTTTAGGTGATTTTTCTAACTCACATCACTGCTGCTACTATAAGCTGTTTTGTTGCATTTTATGAAAGACTAGCTTCTAACCGAACCTACCTACATCCCTAATTCAAGGATTTATTTCGTATACAAACATTTCCTTAACAAAAACGATTAAACTTTGATTAAGAATGCATAAACATTGCCATCATGAACCAACATACATATCAAGACACAACAGCGTACTTAACTAAAAATTTAGCCATATTCGCATGGCTATTATATACATGAACCTTAAGATTTCATCAAACAAAGACCAAGTCTTTCCTATACATTCCTTCGTTTAAAACCAAAATGAAAGAGTACCCAAAATGTAGATTGATAGTGTGAGCGACTTTCCGAACGATCCCGACGAGCTTGTAGCTTGCACCTAATCTATAAAACAGAGGAAACATTTCACACGATAAGCTTGCTAGCTTAGTAAGTCCTAATTTAATAAAAATAACATTTGAATTTCAACAATTAAATTACTATAATACAACTTGTGGACTTGTACTCATACTTATTTTCAAACTTTAATTTTCATACCCATATTAACAAGTATGAATTCGTAGAAACGATATCTCTTCACCCACATGCTTATGATCAAAATACTTGTTTATAAACCAACCTTTCGAAACCCAAAATGTCATCGTATAATCATAGGTACATGCATTTATACTTGTTTATAAACCAAACTTTCGAAACCCAAAATGTCATCGTATAATCATAGGTACATGCATTTATATACTTAAATGTCAATTACTATAACATGGCATCAATTACACAACCACTCATGTGGCCGAATATGCCTAGTCATGTATCCTCATATTAGAAGACCAAGATACAACAATCATATCATTCATTAGTAAAGCCGAGAACACATATTATAACCATATATATATACGTATATATTCCACACTCGTAACACATGCCATTTGTAATAAATTACTGATTTTCCTTGTCTTATATAAGTAAGAAATTCATTCCTACTTCACATACTCACCTGAGCCGTTAACTCGATAAGTTTGCTTTAATTCGCCTTGAACATAAATTTCGGTTTCTATTCTGTAAAATACATCACCGGCATCAAGCCTGCTAGGCGTAAAAGCCCGATAAGTAACACCGGCACAAGGCCTGCTAGGCGTAAAAGCCCGATAAGTAACACCGGCACAAGGCCTGCTAGGCGTAAAAGCCCGATAAGTAACACCGGCACAAGGCCTGCTAGGCTTAAAAGCCCGATTTAAATCACCGGCACAAGGCCTGCTAGGCGTAAAAGCCCGAGTCGTGTCGATACAGTTAAACATTCCCAACAATTCCAATCACTTACTCAACATAATTCATCAACCAAATATGTCAATATACATTCGGCCATAAGGTAAATGGATACTAAAATTTATCAATTTTTATTTCATATTCCTTTCGAATATCTAATCAAACATACTTGATCACTTCACATATAACAAAACAAATTTCAAATTCACTACCATAATTCACATTCGGCAATTTCCACATTTCTATCCTAAAATGTAAAATTTCAACTTTTAATAGATTCAAAATTAGTCCCTTGACATGTATTAACTTAAGGACTTACCTCGGTTGTCGATAGTCCGTGCGAATCGGCTATTCGAGAACCTTCGTCTTTCCCCGGTCTAATTTCGTTTTTCTTTGCTCTTGATCTAAAACACATTAAAATTTAGCTCATTTAATTGCATTTCATCTCAATTTAGTCCCAAAACACACAAATGGGCAATTTACAATTTTGCCCCTAATGTTTTCCATTTTTACAATTTGGTCCAATTTACACAAAACTCAAAATATGCAAAATTTCCTAACACTATAGCTAGGCCGAACCTTCCCCATAGCCATGGGTGTCCATGCATTTCATCTATTTGACATTTTAATCCTTCACAATTTTATTCTTTTCAATTTAGCCCTATATACTCAAAATCACCAAAAACTCCAATACAAAACTTGTAAATCTTTAACATACATTTAATCTAAGACCATCAATCATCAAAACTATCCAAGCATGTTAATGGCCGAATCCTATATACATAGTATTTTCAAAAATTTAGACATGGGTCGGGTAATACACGAAGCAACGATCTCAAAAACGTAAAAATTATCAAAAACCGAAAACCGACCATACCTTAATCAAGCTTCTTATCTAGCCGAAAATCAAGCTTCAACCATGGAGTTTCTAGCTCCTACATTCGGCCAAGGAAGAAGAACAAGGTATGTTCTCTTTCTTCCCACTTATTTTCATTATTTAATGTTATATTAACACATATAATTTACCTTATTTACTAATATATTAACATAACATATAATAGGCTAAAATAACATATAATTTGAAATTAGAAAGGCCCATTGCCGTTTCCCTTGTTGTACATGGGCTAATTGCCCTTTTAGTACACCCACTTAAAAAGCCACAATCAAATTAGTACTTTACTCTCTAGCATACAACTTTTACGCTTTTCTCGATTAAATCCTTTTTATCAAATTAAGCACTTAAACGATAAAATTTTTCTACGAAACTTTCACACATTTTCATTCACATATAATAGACATGAAATAAATTATTAGAACATTTCTCGGGCTCGGATTCGTGGTCCCGAAACCACCGTTCCGATTTGGGTCAAATTTGGTCTGTTACATTACCACTGCACTTCTTGTGTCATCAAACACAAGCAATAATCCTTAAAGCTGCCCAAAAATGAAATTTCCACCAAGGCTTCAGCTTAACCCCGAGACTTCCTGGGGCCCCCCAAACATAACAAATTAACAAATAAAGCATACCAACACACAAAAACATAACAGAGGCAAAGCCCCTAATTCCCGGATGTTACAGTTCTACCCCCTTAAAGAAATTTCAGCCGCGAAATTTACCTGGTCAGAAGAGATGAGGGTATTGCTGTCGCATAACCTCCTCTGGTTCCCACGTCGCCTCTTCCACACCGTGATTTTGCCACAACACTTTGACCAAAGGGACTGATTTCCTTCTCAGCACCTTAACGTCTCGATCTAAGATCTGCACTGGTTCCTCCTCAAAGGACAGGTCTGGTCTTACTTCAATTTCCTCCACGGGCACAATGTGAGACGGCTCAGAATGGTAACGCCTCAGCATCGAGACATGGAACACATCATGTATCTATTTCAATTCTGAAGGCAACTCAAGCTGATATGACACTGGTCCCACACGTTTTAATACCCAATAAGGCCCGATAAACCTGGGATTAAGCTTGCCTGTCCGTCCAAACCTCATTACCTTCTTCCACGGTGAAACTTTCAGGAAGACTTGATCACCCACCGCAAATTCTATATCCTTACTTTTTAGATCAGCATAGGATTTCTGCCTGTCGGATGCTTCCTTCAACCGAGTTCGAATCAATTTAACTTTCTCCTCTGTCTCCAAAACCAATTCCGGACCCAACATCTGACGCTCACCCAATTCTGTCCATCAAGTAAGAGTCTGACACCTCCATCCATACAACACTTCATTGGGCGCCATCTGAATACTAGACTGGTAGCTGTTGTTGTATGCGAATTCTGCCAACGGTAGAAACTCTTCCCAACTACCCCTGAAGTCAATGACACAACCTCTCAACATATCTTCCAAGATCTGAATTACCCTCTCTGAATGACCATCAGTCTGTGGATGAAAAGCTGTGCTAAAGTCTAGTCTTGTACCCAATGCCTGATGCAGTGCCTTCCAAAATCGCGAAGTAAACCTAGGGTCTCTGTCCGATATGATGGACACTGGTACCCCACGTAACCTTACAATCTCTGCCACATACAGCTTAGCCAGCTTCTGCAGAGAATAGTCGACTTGAACAGGTATGAAATGGGCGGACTTCGTCAATTGATCAACAATCACCCATACCGAATCTTTCTTAGTAGGCATAAGAGGTAGCCCACTAACAAAGTCCATCGTGATCCTCTCCCATTTCCACTGTGGAATCTTCACCGGCTGCAATAGCCCCGAAGGCAGCTGATGCTCTGCTTTCACCTACTGACACGTTAAACACTTACCCACAAACTTAGTAATTTCCCGCTTCAATCCAGACCACGAAAACTGTTCACGTAAATCTCGATACATTTTACTCCCACCAGGATGCATAGCGTAAGGGCTGCTATGCGCCTCCTGAAGAATCATCTGTCTCAATTCAACACCCTTTGGCACGCAGACCCTTTTACGGAAACAAAAAACCCCATCACTGTTCAAACTATAATCCTCTATCCCACCATTCTGCACTTGCAAAAGCCGAGCACTTAACACATCGTCCATGACCTGCTTCTCTCTAATTTGACTTATCCACGTCGGCTTCACTTAGAGTTCAGCTAACAAACTTCCATCATCATACAAGCTGAGATGGGCAAACATCACCCTCAAATCTGATATTACCTTCCGACTTAACGCATCTGCCACCACGTTAGCTTTACCTGGATGGTATTCGATCGAGCAGTTATAGTCCTTCAACAGCTCAATCCACCTCTGCTGTCTTAAATTCCACTCCTTCTAAGTAAGGAGGTATTTCAAACTCTTGTGGTTGGTGTATATAACGGACTTCTCCCCATACAGGTAATGTCTCCAGATCTTCAGAGTGAACACTATCGCAGCCAACTCCAGATCATGCATGGGATAGTTTATCTCATGCGGTCTTAACTGCCGAGACGCATACGCAACTACCTTCCCTTCTTGCATCAGCACACACCCTACCCCTGTGTGCGAAGCATCACAATAGACAACGAACTCTTTCCCAGCCTCAGGCTGAATCAAAACTGGAGCTTCCTTCAAGATCCTTTTCAGCTTCTCAAAGCTTTCCTGCTGCTTAGCAGTCCAAACAAATGATACCCCTTTCCGCAACAACTTAGTTAAGGGTGCCGCAATTAAGGAGAATCCCTCAACAAACCTTCTGTAGTATCTTTCCAAACCCAAGAAACTTCGAATCTCTGCTACAGACTTAGGCGGTTTCCAGTCCAACACAGCTTCAATTTTCCGGGGATCAACCCTAATCCCCTCTGCAGATACAACATGACCCAAAAAGGTAACTTCTTTCAACCAAAATTCACACTTACTGAATTTGGCGTACAGCTGCTTCTCCCTCAGAATCTGCAGAACCACCCGAAGATGGGAATCGTGCTCTTCTTTCGTCTTGGAATATACTAGGATGTCGTCTATGAACACCACAACAAACCGGTCTAGATAAGGTTGGAATACCCGGTTGATCATATCCATAAATGCAGCTGGCGCATTCGTCAACCCAAACGGCATCACTAAAAACTCATAATGACCATAGCGAGTTCGAAACGCCGTCTTATGAATATCCGCTTCCTTGACCTTGAGCTGATGATATCCTGACCTCAAATCTATCTTTGAAAAGACCGAAGCCCCTTTGAGCTAATCAAACAGATCGTCAATCCTCGACAGCAGGTACTTGTTCTTAATCGTCAACTTATTCAACTGGCGGTAGTCAATGCACATACGCATCGACCCGTCCTTTTTCTTCACAAATAGCATCGGCGCTCCCCATGGAGATACACTTGGTCGGATAAAACCACGATCCAACAACTCCTGGATCTGAGCTTCAAGTTCTACCAGCTCCTTCGGCACCATCCTATAAGGGGCGATGGACACTGGAGCCGTACCCGGAAGTAGCTCAATTCCAAACTCCACTTCACGATCCGGAGGCAACCCTGGAAGCTCCTCAGGAAAAACATCCACAAATTCATTTACTGTTCTAACCTCATTATGTAACACCCCTTACCCGAAACCCTTGCCGGAATCGAGTACGTGGCATTACTAGACTTAACTATTAACTCGGGGTGTAAGATTTTAAAGCTGTCCAACTGCGTCATACTGATTAAATCGACCATAACTCGAGTTTCAAAACTCGAAATTTATATCCGTAAATTTTCCTTGAAACTAGACTCATATAAATTTTTACCATAATTTTTCCAGAATTTTTCATGTGGCCAATTAGTACAGTTTATTCATCAAAATTACCCTTATTACACTGCTTGGCAATTCTGACCTGTCTCTACAAAAATACAGTTATCTCATTTCACAAATTTCCTATAATGTTCTTGTTTATACCAATGAAAAATAGACTCATTAAGGGTTCTACACATATAAACCATGATTCTTAATTATTTTTGTACAATTTTTGACAATTTTTTTAAAACAGAACAGTGACTCCCAAATTCATTCAGGGCAGGTCTCACTGAAACTTAATTATCTCATAATATATAAATCTTTTGCCTACCCTGTTTCTTTCATGTAAAAACAGACACAATTAGGTTTAATTTAATATCTCATTCACCTTCTAATTCAATATACCCTATTTTTGGTGATTTTTCTAACTCACATCACTGCTGCTACTACAAGCTGTTTTGTTGCATTTTATGAAAGACTAGCTTCTAACCGAACCTACCTACATCCCTAATTCAAGGATTCGTTTCGTATACAAACATTTCCTTAACAAAACGATTAAACTTTGATTAAGAATGCATAAACATTGCCATCATGAACCAACATACATATCAAGACACAACAGCGTACTTAACTAAAAATTTAGCCATATTCGCATGGCTATTATATACAAGGTCAAACATCATATGTTTCTAAAACTTCATCTAGCCATACATGCCTTCTAATTCGTAACCAAAATTCAAAATACCAAAGGAAGGCGATAGTGTGGTTGACTTCTTGAAGATCCTTTACGAGCCCGCAACGTGACCAAAATCTATAAAACAAAGGAGAACATTTCACATAATTAAGCTTACTAGCTTAGTAAGTCCTAACTCATGATAATAAAACATTTAATTATTTACGAAATGAAAGCAATCAACTTATGGCATTTCACATAGGCAATTAAGTAAATTATTTATACAAAGCCAGATACTAGTAATTCATTAACCCAAGTAAATTAGGAATCATTTCCTTCAACCTACATTTCTTTGTAGTTCATATAAGCATATCGCATGAAAATCTCCTTTCTTAACATTTAAACTTGAAAACCAATTGTTCCATAATAGCACATTCTAAGCTCGAATTCCATCATATTACATCCATCAATATTAACTTCGAACACATATAACACAATTCTCATAATATTAATTCGACCCAAGTAATATTAAGCATAGCATACCTTACATGCTTACCTGAACCGTATACTCAATAAATTAGCTTTAAGTTGTCTTGAACAAAGATTCGATTTCTCTTTTATAAATTACATCACCGGCATCAAGCCTGCTAGGCGTAAAAGCCTGAAAAGTAACACCGGCACAAGGCCTGCTAGGCGTAAAGCCCGATAAATAACACCGGCACAAGGCCTGCTAGGCATAAAAGCCTGAAAAGTAACACCGGCACAAGGCCTGCTAGGCATAAAGCCCGATTTTGTCACCGGCACGAGGCCTGCTAGGCTCGAAGCCCGAATGTCAGAATAATTTTACATGCTTTTCACATTTCACTATCACATATCAAACCATATGCATTTATTCACAGTGCATAAAATATATGTGAAATCAATCCAATCCATCATCATCACATTCGGCCAACTCATGGTTTTACACCAAACTTATACATATTCTATCATTCATTAGATTTGTAATTAACCTTTAAGCATAAGGTAGCTCAAGAACTTAGTTATACACCTTGCATTAGCCAAAATAAATTCACTTCAATACTATACATTCACATTCGGCTATATCATGAATTTATACTCTAAATTTCCACAATTCATCATTCACTAAGTTCATAATTAATTTATTGACATATTTTAGCTAAAGGACTTACCTCGGTTGTCGATAGTCCGTGCGAATCGACTATTCGAGAACCTTCGTCTTTCCCCGGTCTAATTCCGTTTTTCTTTGTTCTTGATCTAAAACACATTAAAATTTAGCTCATTTAATTGCATTTCATCTCAATTTAGTCCCAAAACACACAAATGGGCAATTTACAATTTTGCCCCTAAGGTTTCCCATTTTTACGATTTAGTCCAATTTACACAAAACACAAAATATGCAAGATTTTCCAACACTATAGCTTGGCCGAATATCCCCCATATTCTTATGTGTCCATGCATGTCATTTATTTCATGTTTTAGTCCCACAACTTTTTTTTTTTTTTATTTTTCAAATAAATCCTTAACATCCAATTCCACCACAACTTCAAATTCAAAAGAGGATGTTTTAACATATACTAATTGAAATCTACTATCAAACATCTTAAGTCAAGCATATACAACCATAGCCGAATTTAATGTGCCATAATCTCAAAAATTTCTACATGGGTTGTATAGGATTCGATGCAACCATTCCAAAAATGCAAAAATTATCAAAAACTAAACAAAACACATACCCCTAATTAAGCCCCAAAGTGCCGAAATTTCAAGCTCCAAAAATGGAGTTTCTTCCTCCAACTTCCCGCCAAGGAGATGAGCAAGGTGAAGTTCTCTTTCTTCCCACTTAACTTTATTATTTTATGTTAAAACAAACATATATATTATCATATTTATTAACACTAATTTTTAACTTATAATTATACTAAAACAACATAAATTTTGTAATTAAAAGGCCTATTGCCGTCCCTCTTTGTAGCACATGGGCTAATTGCCCTTTTAGTACACCCACTTAAAAAGCCACAATCAAATTAGTACCTTTCACTTTAGCATGAAACTTTCGCGTTTTCTCGATTAAATCATTTTTAACAAATTGAGCACTTAAACGACTAAATTTTTCTACGAAACTTTCACACTCACTAAATCACATATAATAAACACAAAATATAATATTAAAATATTTCTCAGGCTCGAATTCGTGGTCCCGAAACCACCGTTCCGATTTGGGTCAAAATTGGTCTGTTACACATTAACAGTCACTTCCTTTGCATCCAATGCACTGATAAAAGCTAGGAATGCCTTGCACCCTTTCCGAACCATCTTAATAGCCCTTAACGCGGAAACTACGTTAGACAAATAATTCCTTCTTTCCCCTATCACAACCACCTCTTCGTCTTCTGGGGTACTCAACACCATCCGTTTAGTCGCACAATCCAATTTAGCACGATGTTTAACCAACCAATCCATGCTTAAGATGAGATCAAACTCCCTGAATGGTAATTCCATCAAGTCAGCCGGAAACAAAACTCCTTGAATTTCAAAAGGCACATCCCTA
The DNA here is from genome assembly GCA_005393395.2 of Gossypium australe. Classification (NCBI taxonomy): domain Eukaryota; kingdom Viridiplantae; phylum Streptophyta; class Magnoliopsida; order Malvales; family Malvaceae; genus Gossypium; species Gossypium australe. The sequence continues at coordinate 72,570,903 of CM016623.1, read as the reverse complement.
AATAATTTGTTCACTACCATAGATTGTCCTAAAGGGCTAACCACAGTAATCTCTCTAGCAGCTATTTCAGATTCTATACTTAAAGTCTCAGATACAGTGCTAGCAACATAAGAGTGGGTCTATCCAATATCAATCAAAGCAAGAAATGGCTTATTAGCTATGAGAAATGTACCGATAATGACGTCCTGTGCGTCGCCATCCTCTCACCGACGAGCTGCATAGACTAAGCCCGGCTGTCTAGGTTCTACATTACTGACACCCCTGCCTGGTGTTCAACGACCTCAACCATAACCATTCCCTCTTCCAACCGGACCACGACCTCTCGGCGGTTGCTGTCCACTTTTCTTGAACTGAGTAAAACCCTGACCTAATGGCCGCACCTTATCCAACTCTTGTGGACAATCTCTAATCATATGATCCTTAGATCCAAACTTGAAACATCCCCCAGTTCTTTTCCAACATTCCCCCGGATGCATCTTCCCACACTGAGCACATAGACGAAACTGACCCACCGCGGCAGGCGCCGGAACTCGAGCTGGCCCAGCAAACCTAGGCCTTTCCTGGAAATCCCCAGACGATCCCGACGACCCAAAACTTCTCTTGTTTTTACCTTGATCTTTATCCCTATTCTATCTCTCAGTCCGCTTTACTACCTCGGCTATTTTAGCTTTTTCGACCAACACGACAAAGTCCCTCTCCCGCTGCGGAGCTATCAATACCCTCAACTCATCCCGCAGCCCATCTTTGAATCGCACACAACGCTCATAGTCAGTCGTTACTATTCCTCGGGTGTAACGGCTCAAGCACAGAAATTTCGCCACATACTCGGCTACGAATTTACCCCCTGTACCAAATTCAGGAATGCCTTTCTCTGAGCATCCACATAACTTGCCCTGACGTTTTTCCCTTGGAATGTCGTCTTAAAGAAATCCCAATCAATTCAATCCGCTGGAGTGCCCTCTCTTACGGTGAGCCACCACTGATATGCCTCATCTCGAAGAAGAGACACCGCTCCTTTCAGTTTTTCCTCTGCCGCGCAGTCTAGATCATCCATAATCCGCTCGACTGCCTCCAGCCAGTATTCAGCCACATTTGGAGCCACACCAGAAATACCCCTAAACATTTCAGCTCTGTTTGCTCGAAGTCTCTTAGGAATAGACTTCCGAGATACTGTCCCAGTGCTTGCCCCAGCAACTCGCTCCAACACACGCAGCATTACTTGAGACAGGGCATCATCCCCACCAGTTCTATCTTGAGATCCTGCTTATGCCACAGGTGATGCTGGCGCTTCACCTTCAGGCTCATGCCTTGCTTCCGAGAATTCAGCCTCAACACCCCGGCCTCTCCCACGACCTCGTGCAACACGTCCACGCCCTCTGGCACTCATGTCTACTGTTTCGTCTTAATCTGATTTACAAATTTTATGCATTAGCATTTCTTTTCACTGTTGGTTAAGGAGTAGTTTTATGATATTAGAGTTTTAAGTACTTTTCCGTAAAACACACATATTCCTAAGGGTTTCCATTTCTAAAGTAGAGTTTCTTAATTCTAAATTCCATAGCACAATATATCTAATTCATGTAATTCACCCAACTTAGTCAGAAGAACTTACCGTGCGGACTTGGTGCCGGAGACTCGGGTGCCATGCTTCTAGAAAAACTTGCATACATATATATATATATATATATATATATTCTAAATCCTTTTTAGACCAACTTCGGAAAATGTTTTGAACCCAAAACCCATGGCTGAGCTTTTCAAACTAGGCCCTGAAACCATAATTGTAACACCCCAAACCCGGCCCAAACACCACGACCGGATCTGGTATGTCACATAAAAAGATTCTTATAAAACTTCGTAGTCGTCTGAATAATTTTAAAATCTCTTTTGACAGACTTCAAACTTGGTGGTTCTTTGGAAAACTCAATGTTCATTTTATAAAACAATTGTAGTTAGCCCAAATCTTGCATTTAGGTGACATTTGAAAATGCTTGATGTTACTTTAAGATAACTTAATTTTTTTGTCTTGTTATCGATTGTAAATTCGTCGGTTAAATTTTGAGAAAACTTAATTTGCATTTTATTTAAAACATTTACCAATTAACTTATCAATTAAAGTGTGTAAAGTTCCAACTAAAACAAACCAAACATATTAGCGGCCTTATTACATAACAAAATCCCAAAAATTAAAGAAAAGAAAAGTTCTATTTATTAAAACCGTGCATGGCCACCTCGAAGTCCTCTCCGGCCGAAATCCACTGCACTAAGTATTACCTGCAGAAATATTAAGCAGAAGGTGTGAGTCAAGAAGACTCAATGTGCAATTACCTCACATGCACCATTACTGGGCCCGAGCCCATTCACATACCATCTGGGCATTAGCCCCTTACAAAATCACATTGGGCGAAGCCCATTTGGAATCAGATTGGGCCTTAGCCCTACATCACAGTATAGCAGATAACATATGCAAAATGATGCAAAACCCAACCCAGCCTAAATATCCATCCACTACTCACCACCTATTCCTGCCAATCACACTAGTGGGGATTTCTAAAATCGACCCTCACCGCTACACACCATCGATGGCAGTCATGCTGCAGTTAGCTGCTCATCGCCAAAACATGTGCCATAGCCACCGATATTATGTGACCATGTCACCAAAGTATGTGGCAAGGCCACCAAAATATTTGTGACAACATCACCGGAATATGTGGCACAGCCACTGAAAACACTGCCCCTTTCATCATAATCATACCCCCATGTCCATGCAACATACGAATATAGTGGTGTAAATGCATCAAATAATGGCATACTCAAGGTATTCGAAGCATATGCATAATCATGTAACGTCAATACTATCAAGCATAATCAGAGAATAACTCACCTGATGTTACGAGTTTTACCCTTTATGGGTAACACAATAGCCGTTACTGCACTTTCGACTTTCCAAATAGAATACATATATATAATAATAACATACAAAGAAGGTGTGGGAATTACACACCTGTAAACACGAAGAATAAACTATCAATCTCATTAACACCCTCACTTGCAGGGATCACAACAATCTGCCTATCCCGATCCGAAGCCGGCCCACAACCCGGTGGAAAGTCTCGTATGGCAGACACCGCATGTTTTTTAAACTTAGAGGTAGGGACTACGAGTCTAACCCCCTCCCTTACTTGGCTGGTATTCAAATCCATGAAAAAGGTCTTGGTCAGCAGACCGGGTTAAGGCATTGAAGACTATGAAAATGAGAATATACGTTCAAACGAAGGAGTTTCTTACCTAGATCGATAGAAACCGGAAGCTAATATAAACAACAAGAAGTGATCTTTCGGCCAAGCAAAACCACATGAATCCTTACTACTCAATCGGTCGGCCTAGCAAAACCACATGAATCCTTACTACTCAATCGGCCATCAATCACTTACCAATAATCTTCCAACCGTTGGCCACGTGTAGAAAAGAATACGAAAACGAAGCCCCTCCTACATTCGGCCAAAGCACCCACAGTACCAAGTTAACACCTTCGGTTTAACCACCAGCTAAGGAAAAGGAAGAATCGAAAGAGTATAAGAACGCTTACCACCAAACAGGAAGAAACTGATTTGAGAAAGTTAGGAGAAAGAGTGACGGCAATCCACTGAAACAAGAACGAATGAAAGGAAATGAACATACAAGGGAGATCCGACTAAAGTGATAAGTAAAAGCAAATCTCAAAGACAAGAAATGAGGGATAGGTTTCGGCTATGAAGAACAAATGGAAGAAAACAATGAAATGGGAAAGGTGATAGGAGGGTTCGGCTAAGGGGATATGAAATGTAAAATGAGTATAAACAAAAGAAAAAGAGAGGGTTAGGGTGTAGGAAAGGATTCGGCAACCCAAGACACAAGAATGGGATGAAACAAAAAAGAAGAATGGGAGCTTATGAGAATTTGGCAAAGGGATCGAAGCTTGAGAATGGAACAAATGAGAGAAGAAAGAAAAGAAAAGAATTGAAGGGAAAAGAGTGCCCAAGAGGTTTCGGCTTTTACCAGAGAAGAGATGAACAACAATAGTCTTAGGAGCTTTCGACCAACAGAGAAAAGAACAAAAGCTGACAAGATGAGAAACACCAAATGCCGAAAAGGAGAAAGCTCTCAACACCAAATTTGCTAAACACACCTCAAAATTTTGGCACCTAAACCCTCACCAAAATCGAATGCCTCCCACAACCAAGGGACTCCACTTTGACCAAATTTCCCCCCAACACTAACCAAAAATTCGGCCACTCCCCTTCTCCTCTCCTACATTCACTCTCCTCCCCTCATTTGTATCGGTTTGAATGATTCAAACTCCCCAAATGCCTCTCCACTACTTATTCAAATTCTTTGACCAGGTCTTCCCTCTCTCCTCCAGAGTTTGACTACCATCCAGCCGCCTCCCTTGCCTGAGCCAAAAAAAATAATACCCTCTTATGCTGCTTGACAGATTCGAACACTCTCCCTCTTAGCTTCCCTTGTGACGCCACTTCCCTGCATGCTAAGTGGCGTCTCCTTGCCACTTTACCACTGCACTTCTTGTGTCATCAAACACAAGCAATAATCCTTAAAGCCTGTCCCAGCTAGCTCTTCCCTAAAGCTGCCCAAAAAATGAAATTTCCACCAAGGCTTCAGCTTAACCCCGAGCCTTGCCGGGGCCCTCCAAACATAACAAATTAACAAATAAAGCATACCAACACACAGAAACATAACAGACGCAAAGCCCCTAATTCCCGGATGTTACATCTCTAATATTGATACATTGTCTATACTTCCTCGAAATTCATATACTATCATTCTCGTATACATTCATCACAATGAGATTTCATATGAAAATACATAAATCAATACAAATACATTTATTTGTATATAGACTTACCTCAGATTCAGTTAACGTAAGGACTCGACTATTCGATCACTTTCGACTTTCTATGATCTAAATCTGTTTTCTTCGGTTCTTGATCTATACATTTTCAAATTTAACTCTTTTATTTACTAATTCATTCAATTCAATCCAAAAACACATAATTAGGGCAATTTACAAATTAGCCCTCGTTTTTCACATTTTGACATTTTAGTCCCTATTTCACAAAATCACAAAATACACAAAATCTCAATACACCCATGCTTAGCCGAATTCTCTATAGGTCCCTAGCAACCCATATTTTTCATTTATTTCACAATTTAGTCCCTCAAAATATTATTTTTTCAATTAAGTCCAAATTACTCAAAATCATCAAAACTCCAAAGACAAACTATGTTAATCTATCACATATATTTCATATTTCATCCTCAAACTTCACAAAGCTTGCAAAATCATCTATGGCATACTTCACATTCTTCATCAATTCACAAAATTAAAGCATGGGTTTTGAAGTTTATGAAACAACGATTACAAAAACATAGAAATTATCAAGAACCGAAGCAAAACATACCTTCAATCAAGGAATATCAATGGCCGAATGTAACCTAAGCTCAAGCTTCTTTTCATTTCTTATTTTTAGTAGCCAAAAGATGAACAAAACATCATTTTCATATTTTTGGTTTTGTTATAATCATATTATTAATTTATTTACCATATTAACCTTTTAATTAATATATAAAACATATAAACATTAAGGTCATATTTGTCCATTGCCACCCACTAACTTATAACATTGCTTAATTGCTTCATAAGGCCTCCACATTTAAAAGCCACATCAATTTCTCCATTTATCAAATATAAAGCTACTTTGTCATTTTATGCTATTTAGACCTTTTCTCAAATTAAGCACACAAACGGCAAAATTAATTCACGAAAATTTCACACAGACTAATTCACATATCATATGTGTAACACCCCAAACCCGGTCAATACGCCATGACCGAATCCGGCATGCCACGAAGGAAAACGTTTTGAAGAAAAACGAGTTAACGATTAAATTTTTGTGAAAAAACTCTTTGTTGAACTTTGTTTGTAGAAACAAGTGTATAATAAATTGAAAGCTGATAATTTACTTTTGAAAACCTCAAAATAAGTCTTAAAAACTTAGTTGCAAATCCATAGATTAGAAAACCTTTTAATATTTTAAAGAAACCAAAGTGATTAGGTTGAAAACTGTATCTAAAAGAAATTTGGAAAGGTTGAGTTTTATAAAAAATAGTATGAGTTATCGAAAACACTTAAGATGATAAAATTATCAAATGATTTATGTTACCCGATGGTAACGTTTTAAAAACCATCGCATTTTGTAATTTAGAAAACTTTATGCTCAAATTATTATATCAAACATGTAAATTTGTAAGCCAAATTTAAGTCAAATCCAAAACATATAAATAATCCAAAACATAAATAAACAGGCCTTATTACAAATCCATAAAAATATGAAAACCAAATTTAAATAAAGTACCCAAATGGAAGTTCATGTAAAACCAAATTTTATTGCATGGCCTCCTTGAGTTCATCCGCCTCCTTATCCGCGACCTCACGAATCACCTGAAAAGATATCCCACTGAAGGGTGAGTCAACAGACTCAATGTGTAACAATACACTAAAAGTCCAATCGATCATAGCAATAAAGCCCATTTAAAATCACATTTAGCCATAAGCCCATAATATAGTAAATCAGATATTCATATGTACATGTAAAATGAAATGCAATCCCGAGCCCAACCTAGATATCCATCCGCTACACACCACCCGTACCAGCCAATCACACCGTGGGGATTACTAAATCGACCCTCCATCCGCTACACACCATCGAAGGCAGTTGCTGCAGTCAACATGCACATCGCCCTTATAATCGTGGCATAGCCACCAGATAATCGTGACAGAGTCACCGGATTCATAGTATCGTGACCGAAGTCACCGGATTCATAATATCGTGACCGAAGTCACCGGATTCATAATATCGTGACTGAAGTCACCGGATTCATAATATCGTGATCGAAGTCACCGGATAATGTGGTAAAACCACCGGAACACTTCCCCTTTCAATATTACCCATATGCCCATTCAATAACATATTATTTCATTATCATGCCATATACCCCATAATCATATCGGAATCGGACACATTTTATATTATGCATATAGCATTATTAACGATGTAAATATCATGCCTTGTACATTATCCCAAAAATCATAATCAAATATCGAATATGTTTCATATTAAAATCATACATAGTACGAAGGAATAACGTACCTAAATTCACCGTACCATTGAATGGTACCTGAAGCCATAATCATTTATATTTCTTTAGAAACACATTTTTATCAATAAAGCTATTAATCTATTAGAAGTTTAGTATAAGTTACACACCTGATAATAGTGATAACTAAACTTTCCCGTTCGTCGATACCCTCGGAATCTCGAACAACATCTATACATGATTTCTCTCCGATTGATGGTTCATAACCCGATGATGAACCACGAACAAACAATGGCTCGGGGGTACGAACGACTTCAAATAAACGATTATCGCCGGCAGAGGGTCCACATCCCGGTGGAAAGTCTCGAACTCCCGATACAGCCCTTCGCTTGAAATTTGAGGGTATTGCGGAACCACCCCTCTTCCAAACACTATGAACTGCTCTTTTCGAACCCATACTTGATTCTCCAAAATCTAACATTCACGAAAAGAAGATAATAAACGAACGATAGAGTCTCCTAAAACTTAATCGATTAGAAGACCATCTAAAACGATATAACAAGCATAAAGATCCTTACCTTAACACTTCGATTCAATTCCGATAATCGTCACTTACCTAAGGAGTTGTCAAAATCCTTGAATAATAATATCCTTTTCCACACGATCTTAGAATGGCTATAGTCGACTATCAATAAAGAAATAATCAACACTCCACTATACCACTACCAAAATAAAAAGATTTGTTTGAAAGAGAAGAGATAAAGAAAATTCGGTCAAAAATATCCTCACAAGACAAAACTATTACGGCAAAGTGATAGAGTGAGACACAAATAGGATTCAGCTAGAGCAAATAATGGAAGAAAAGAAAAGAGAAATGAGAGAAGGAAAATTCGACCAAAGGAAATTAAAATAAGAATTGTGGATTATTGAACAATATGAAAAAGAATGAAAAAGAGAGATGAGAACTAGAGAGGTCGTTTTCGGTTACAAAGGAATAAGAGATGAGAGGGAGGTTTCAAAGAAGATTCGGCCAAAAGCCTAAGAGGGAAGAAAAATCAACAAAACCTAATGGACATTCGGCTATGGCTCACTATGATGCACTAGAGAAAAGTTGGTAAAGTTCTAAAAGAATAGGTTTTTGGTTAAGACACAAAACAAAGAAAGAAAGCCAAAACTAAAACAAAATTGAACCTAAATGCCAAGAACATATTCGGCTAAAGAGGAGAGCTTTGGGGAGGAAAAGAAAAATGCCAAAGATGCACAAAAATGCTAAAATGACCAACCAATTCCCCCCCAAACTACCTATCAAAATTCGGCCACCCCCTAGCCTTACATGCCGTCCACATACATGATCTCCCAAGTCAAAACTTACCACTCAATTCTTACCATAGCAAGACACCCCACATCATGCCTTATTTTCTCCCATTAGCCTTAAAATCTTTGATTTCTTTCCCAAACATCAAACTTACCTTAAGCAAATATTCTACTTGCCAAAAGTTGAAAGTCCAACCCATCATAAATTTGAATTGACCGTCCATTAATGCTAGGATGCACAAAATATAAAATTCTCAAAATGCCTTCCATGTTACTCGAACCACTTCCCTCAAGCAACTTCCCAAGCTCCTTATCCACCTTGCCACTAATTCCTCTTGTGCTTTAATTTAACACTTAAATTAACATAAGTGTCAAGCTCACCTAATCCACTTCATTAAATAAACCATACTAGAATTATTCTAGCTTCCTAAACAAAAATCAAACCTTCACAAGACTATGCTAACACACAAACAATACTACCCGAGCTAACACAAGTAATAAAAATAATACTCAAAATTTTCCTAAAGCCCAAGGTCCAATTAGCCCAATCCTACTAGGCCCAATTTCAGGATGTTACAATATGCACTGAAAATAATATTTAAATATTTTTTAACTCAGATTTGTCGTCCTAAAGCCACTATTTTGACTAGGGTCTAAATCAGACTATTACAAAAATGGGCTCACATGCCCATGTGGCCTGCCCGTGTGGCCCACACGGCCCCAAATTGGCCTTGGCTGTATAGATAACACGACCTGGCCCAGAATTCCACATGCCCGTGGGGTTTACTCGTGTGGTTCACCCATGTAGGCCCACACACCTGTGGCCCACACAGTCGAATAGGTCGAGCCTGTGTGTCGCATACCGCCTTGCTCGGCCATCACATGGCTGTGTCTCTTGCGCACGGCCTGGCTCATCGATCACAGGGCTGTGTTGTGGCTCACAGCCTTGCACACGCCCTACCACACGGTCGTGTGGCGTTGACAAAATCGTTTTTCGGCTTTCATTGATACTTGTTTTCTGTGGTTCTAGGTACACACCTGGTTCGTTTTCGACGCTTAAACACTCCCGAACACTCCAGAACCTATATTCGAAAATTGGAAACTTAATCTCAGTCACTTAATCTGAATTACTTACAACTGTCATTTCCCAAAACTATCGACAACCTTACCTCGCTTGAGCAACCCAGGTTTTTCCACAACCACAACGTCAATTGAGATCCACCAGCCCCTTGATTATCTCCTAAGCACCAAAAGAAACCTAATAAACAACGATTCATTATTCCAAAACAATAATTCACCACTATACGTACCAAAACGCTAAAATAGAACCTAAGCGGTTGATTGCAGGACCAAGCGACAAAAATAAAACAATTGTAAACAGTAAAAAGAGGGGAAATTCTGCAGCAAGGTGGAGAGGAAAAAGTACCAGTCAAATTTTGAAAAAAAAAAGAAAAACAGAATAATCAGAATTAGATTTTTTGATAAACCCCCAACTTAAACTCCCTTAATTCTCTCCACCAACTCCCCACTACTCAGATTTTCAGTAAAACTCAAACTCTAGCCGAATTTTGCAGCAAAAAAAACCTATCCCTTGTCGTCCCTAGGAATCGAACACAAGACCTCCAACACACCCACACTCCACTTAACCACCAGACCAGCAGGCCCATTCTGATATCATTTTACCAACAATGACTTAAAAGCCTACCGACCCCAGTGAGAGCTTGATTCATAAAAATGCCAAAATTTACCCAAGTTGTGACTTGAGCTTGGGACCTCTCACACACACCCAGAATACATAACCACTAAAGCAGACAAATATTTGTGTCAATCAATTTCAGAAACACATATAGATATTTTTGTACTCCAAAATCACATAAGCCGGAATTAAAGATATTTGGGGCGATAAATACAACAGAGTTATGCATTTATGTTCGTATAAATCTCATATTGTACCACTTAATACTTAACAATAACTATTATCACATTAAAACTCTGTTAATGGTAGAAATTTTCTTTAATTACTTTAAAATTTCATTGTACAACACTGTAGTTTCTCTTCTAATATCTGAGTCATTCGTTTTAATTGTCTATCAATTTGGGGATGAAATAAAATACAAAAATTCTATTTCATGTTCAAAACTTCATATAATCTATTCAAAAATCTAGAGATAGATCTCAATTTCGATCTGAAATGATAGGTAGTACTTTTTTTATGACAAAGTGAATCTGATATAAATTCCATATTAACTCATTCTAACATCCATTTCTGACTCAATATAATTCTGAATCTATTCTTAACTTGATGAAATAATTGACATTTTAACCATGCATTCTAAAATTTTCTAAAGGAATATTGGTTTTGTTCTCAACTCAACTAAAGCAGAACTATCACTTTTAACTGTTCGAAACTCTATTAGAATTTATCCAACCAAACAAAGCTAATGTTTACTGTAACAGTCTCATTAATGGCAAAACTATCATTGAGAAGTCTGTAACAAACAATCTGTAATATCGAGCAAATTCCCAGATAACTATGTACTTGTAATAACCTTCAGAGATTTTTATTCCACATTTTTCAAAATCTAGTTCAGATCAATTTAGATATTCCAGCCAATATTACAAGTCCTAGAAATCTTACTTTTCAAAGTTAGAATTAACATTTACTAAAATTTTGCATATCCTTGATTCTCTTACAAAATCTGTAACATTATTCCCGAATACAATAATATCCAATACCTTAGATCTAAAAAGTGATCGTGTGTACGTTAATCTGAATGATATTTTCAAAAACTCACATTGTTCATGTCAAGTTCAAAAAACAGTCTTCGATACAACTAACTCATAACTCTGAGCTGATAACAATATGATCAAAAGTTAATCCTTCAAAATATGGTAACTTCCTTTTACTAATCAAATGAATCGTCAATACATGGTAAAAGATACTTGTTATTTAAAGTGATTATGTTCCACTGCCCACAGTTAGTATACAATCTCATAGTTTCAGTTTTCTTTTTTCACAAATAACATTGACACACTCCAAGTTGACACGCTCAGGTGAACACATCATCTGACTAATAATTATTAGAACTATGTTTTCAATCCTTTCCTTTTTTTTCTATACCAACCTGAACTGTGTAATCGAGATCGGAGCATTTCCGAATGTTACTTCAATACCAATATCAAATTTTCTCACCCTGGTGGTAAGCTTGGCAGTCTTTCTGGAAATATATCAATAATTTTATTTTCTGTCGAAACTAGTTCTATCTTTGTTCTCGATACTCTAGCATCTAAAATGTAGTCAAATACGCTTTACAACATTTTTCTAATTAGTACTCGGGCAAATACCGTTGATATGATATTGAGAAAACAATCAAATATGTCTATCTCAACATTAACCAAATCACCATTCTGATGTCCCAATATAATTCGTTTTTGTTAGCTATGATGTCAAGGGTTGTAGCCTCTTCTCTAACTTCAATAACATATGCTCCAACTGGTGCACGAGCTACAAATATCAACTTCATATATGTAGCCTCACCTTGGCTTGTTCCAATATCACTACTAATTATCGGTTTCTTACTTCTCTGCTATAACATCATGGAATTAGGGGCTCTGTATTATTGTATGTTGCTGTGTGTTTGGCATGATTTGTTTGTTAATTTGGTGTGTTTGGGAGTCCCGGGAAGGCTCAGGGTTAAGCTTGAGCCTTGGTAGAAATTTTGTTTTTAGGCACTTTAGGGGAGAGCTAGCTGAGGCAGGCCTTAAGGGTAATTACTTGTGTTTGTTGACAGAAGACAAGGTATGGTAAAGTGGCAAGGAGACGCCACTTAGGATGCAAGGAAGTGGTGTCACAAGGGAGCAGCAGCAGGGAAGAGGTTCGAATCCCACAAGCCTCACTTTGGAGCTTTATTTTTTTTGGCACCTGGATGGGAGAGGGTGGATTCGGCTAGGACTCTCCATGGTTGTTGGTGGAATGAGTCAAATTATTTGAATGGATGGACATGAGGAGCTTGGGGAGTTTGAAGTGCTCAAACAGTTCGAATGGGTGATGGGGAGCGTTTGGTGGAGCAAATCAAGGGATTTCAAGTGGGTGGAAGTGATGGCCGGTTGTAGGAAGCTTGAAGGGGGGAAGAGAATTCGGTTTAGTGCTAGTTGGGTGTGTGCCGAAACTCTTGACGCTTGAGGCACATGCTTTTCTCTTTTGTTTTTGCCCATTCGGTCATAAGGGGAGTGGTGTAGTGCCGTTGGTGCAGGTGTCTATTGAGTGAGGGTTAAGCCGAAACTGTCTAGAGGGTCCTCATTTTTCTTTTTCTCTTTAATCTTTTGGTCTCATTTCCTTATTGTTACAAAAGAGAACCGTAGCTCTCTTCTTTCTCTTTCTCTCCTTTTTCCGCCCATTTCATGTGTTGGCCTAAACTCCCTGAAGCTCCCTTGCCGAATCTTTTCTTCTTCTTTGTTCTTCTTTAACACCTTAGCCGAACCTAGTTCAACCCTCATCTCCTCTCTTGCCAAGCCGAAAACCCTCTTTCTTCTCTACTATTTTCTTTCCCTAGCCGAATCATCTCAGACTCATCTGCTTCATAGTCGAACCTTGTTGTCATTTTCTTCTTCTTTTCTTTCCTCTAATTATTCTCTTTTGCAAAGCTGAAATTCTATACTCCCTAACTCTCCTCTTTTCTCTGTTAGATAGCCACCACATATCCTGTTAGCTTTCTTAATCGGCATCTCCTTGTTGTTCTTGGTAAGGGATTCATCTTCTTCTTTTCTGTTCATTCTATTTCTTTTCTCTTACGGTTTATTAAACCAAGAGTGTTGACCCGTTTCCTTTGGGGGTATTGGCCGATTGTAGAGGGGCTCTTACTCAAATTCTCTTCTTCATCTAGCCGGCATTCGGGTGGTCTTTGGGGCTCATTCGATTTCACAAGCCAACCTCCTGGTGTTCGGTTTCGTTGGTCAAAGTAAGGTATTCTCTTTTAGTTTCTCTTCGTCCCCTTTACTCTTATTCAATAAACCGATCACTCCTTCTTCCATAACGTGTTCTTTCATTCTTCATGGTTAGAAGCCGTATATCAGGAAGAGAGGTGCTAAGACTTCTCAAGTGGCCGAAAGTTCTTTTCCAAGCAGTCTTGCTTATTCGCGTTAGTACAGAGGTAAGGAGTTATCCTTGGTTCAATTTGTTTGATTATTCATTGTTGATTCGCCACCTTAGCCTGATATCATTGTTAGATAACCGTTGTTTCTGTTATGGTATTGTATTGATCAAGTTTCTCCATGGATGCAAGTGTTGGTCAATCCAAGGAAGGGAGCGAACCCATAGTTTCAGCTCCTAAGTTTAAAAGGCGTGCTGTGTCGGCGGTTCGAGATTTTCCACCGGGTTGTGGGAGAGAGCCGATGTCTGCCTGGGATAGGCAAATAGCTGTCGTCCCTGCTAGTGAAAGCGTCGACGTAGAAATTCTAGTATTACGCGTTATCAGGAGTGTATTACTCACACATTTCTTTACTGTTTACGTTATTAACTGTGAAGGCTGAAAGCCGTATTGACTGCGATGTTAGTCGAAATACCCTTGTGGGTAAGGTTGGAGACACCAGGTAAGTTCTTGATGATGATATTTGTGATTATATGCATGTATGTATGTTCGATGTTATGCATGCATGAATTAGTTATCTGTTACGTATTGTGACTATGGCTGCATTCATATTTTGCACGATGTAAAGAGCATGGTCTCGAGATTGAATGAAAGGAGAAGGGAGAATTAGTGACTATTGTCACGAGTGGTCTAAGTACCACGGTGGTTGAAACCATGAATGTTTTAATCAGTGACTTGTCTCAGTGGTCAAGTACCACAGTGGGTTGGCCCCACGTATGCGTAATTTATCAGAGATCGTCACGATGGTCTAAGACCATAGTGGGTTGGCCCCACGATTATACACTATAATGACTTTGTCACGAGTGGTCTAGGACCACGATGGGCAAGAACCACAGTGGCATAATGCCACGGGTGTATGGATGGAGAGCTAGACTGGGTTAGGCTGCATTGCATGCATGTGATATATGCCATATGGAGTGGGCTAAGGCTCATTGTGCATCTGTGGGCTTAGGGCCCAATTTGCATTTACGGGGATTTACACACTGAGTCTCGGTGACTCACCTCTCTGCTGAATTTTGTAGGTAATCAGTAGATCGTGGATTTTGAAGCCAGGTGGACTCGAGGTGGCCATGCGTTGCTATTTCTCTCGTAAATTTCATTACCTTATTTTGAACTTAGTTTAATTCGGGATTCTATTATGTAATAAGGCCGCTTTAACTTAAATTTGGGGTTGGTTTTAAATGCCGATTTTATTTATGTTATAAACTATCAAAAATTGGGTGTCCTTAAAAACGTAAATCAAGATTTTTTCAAATATTAACAAACAGATCACAAGAAATAAGTAACTAAAACTTGGAATTTTCTTAGAACTACTAATAATATTATTATTTCTTTCTTTTTCCCAAAAGTCACATTACTCAACACCATTTTCATTAAAATTTTCTAAGCATGGTTTTACGAATTTAACCCGATTTCTACTTCTTGATATTTTAGTAAGCAGTGGTTAAAATATAATACACTCTAATCAAATCACCCTCAACTTGGATTTATCAAACAAAAAGAAAAAAATGTTTTTCTCAAATTACGATGTTCCATTAAACGATTTTCAAAACTACCTTTCCAGTAACATACCAGATTTAGTCGTAACTTATTGACCGGATTTGGGGTGTTACAATTTTCGTATCAGAGCAGTTTCAAAAACTTGGCTGTGGGTATGAAGTTCAAAAAAATGTTTTCAAAAGTTGGTTTAGAAAACGGTTCAAAAATATATATATACACGTTTTTTGGAAGCATGGCACCCGAGTCTCCGGTACCAAATCCGCACAGTAAGTCTTCTGGCTATTGGTTGTTTTACATGAAGTAATTGTAATGTGCTATGATTACTTGTTTTAAGAAATTCAACTCTAGAGACTGAGACATTATGTATGCATGAACTGGCGAGAATTACTCATAATACTATTTTTATAAGACTGCTCTGTACTAAACAGTGGAAGAAAGTGCTAAATCATAAAACTTTTAATCAGCTTAAGTCGAGTCGTTAGTAATGAGCACTAGAGGACATGGACATGGTATGCATGGTCGTGATGGAGGCCTAGGTGTCGGGGTTGAACCTTCGGAATTTGGGCATGGACCGGAAGGTGAAGTGCCAGCATCGAAGTGGAATTTCAGGATCAAACTGGTAGAGACGATGCGGTGTCTCAGGCTATGTTATTTGTTTTGGAAAGAGTTGCTGGAGCGAGCACGGGATCAGTGATTCGAAAATCTGTGTTTGAGTGACTTCGAGCCAATGGGGTTGAGGTGTTTAGGGGCATTTCTGGTGTGGCTCCTAATATAGCTGAGTTCTGGTTAGAAGCGGTGGAACGGATTATGGATGATCTTGACTGCACCGTGGAAGAGAAACTGAAAGGAGTTGTGTCTCTTCTCCGAGATGAGGCTTACCAATGGTGGCTTACGGTTAGAGATGGTACGACAGCAGATCGCATTACTTGGGACTTCTTTAAGCCTGCGTTCTAGGGGAAATACATTGGGTCAATCTATGTGGACGCTCAGCGAAAGGCATTCCTTAACTTGTTTCAGAGAAGTAAGTCGGTAGCCGAATATGAGGCGAAATTCTTACGACTAAGCTGGTATGCTCGTGGCATTGTGTCCACAGATCATGAGCGCTACGTCTGATTTGAAGATGGTCTGAGGGATGAGCTGCGAGTACTGATAGCTCCGCAACGGGAAAGAGAATTCACTGTTTTGGTTGAGAAGGCTAAGATAGCCGAAGAGGCAAAGCGATCTGAAAGGCAGAACCAGGATAAGGACAAGGGTAGGAATAAAAGAAGTTTTGGACTGTCAAGATCTACTGGGAATTTTCAGAAGAGGCCTAGGTTGGATGGGCCGGGTCGAGCTGCGAGGCCTGTTGTTGGGGTCGGCCACAGCAATGTGCTACATGTGGAAAGTTCCACTCAGGAGAGTGTTGGGCAAAAAGTAATAGATGCTACAGGTGTGGATCAATGGATCATTGGGTAAGGGACTGACCGCAAGAGCCAAACAGAGCGCGGCCAGTGGGTCAGAATTATATTCAGCCTGGTAGAGGTGGTCAGCAACCACAGAGAGGTTGTGGTCTGGCCAGAGGAGGAAATGGTTTTGGTCGTGGACTCAGAGCACCAGACAGAGGTACTGGGAACACAGATGCAAGACATCCTAGGTTGGTCTATGCTGCTAGACACCGAGAGGAGGGCGATGCACCGGACGTCATAACGGTACGTTCTTTATTTTCGGTTCGCTTTTTACTGCACTGATTGATATTGGGTCAACAGATTCCTATGTTGCTAGTGCTGTGTCTGGAACTCTAAACATAGACTCTGAGATTGCTTCTAGGGAGATGACTGTACTTAGCCCTTTTGGACAATCTGTAGTGGTGAATAAACTCTTTAGGAGTGTACCTCTAGAAGTACAAGGGATGGTTTTCCCGGCTAATTTGATGGAACTGCCGTTCGGGGAGTTCGATTTGATCTTAGGCATGGACTGGTTAGTAAGATATCGAGCAAACTTGGATTGAGCTGCTAAGTGCATGGTGTTAAGGACTCCTGAGGATGATGATGTGATGGTGATAGGTGAAAAGAGGAACTACTTGTCTAATGTAATGTTTGCTTTAAATGCTGAAAGGATGGTACGAAAAGGGTGTGAAGCATTCTTAGCTTTCATTAGTGCTTTGGAGACGAAAGAGATAACTGTAAAGGATGTTAGAACGGTGAAGGAATTATCCAATGTTTTTCCAAAAGAGCTTCCAGGGTTACCTCCAGATCGCGAGGTGGAGTTCGGTATTGATCTTCTTCCTGGAACAGCGCCAGTGTCTATTGCCCCACATAGAATGGCGTCGAAGGAGTTGGTGGAACTTAAAGCACAGATTTAGGAACTGTTGGACCGGGGTTTTATTCGACCCAGTGTGTCACCTTGGGAAGTGCCGATGTTATTTGTTAAGAAGAAGGACGAGTCAATACGGATGTGCATTGACTATAGGCAACTGAACAAGTTGATGATTAAGAATAAGTACCCGTTTCCTAGAATAGATGATCTGTTCGATCAGTTGCGAGGCGCTTCGATCTTTTCAAAGATAGACTTGAGGTCGGGTTATCACCAGCTTAAGGTCAAGGAGGCATATATCCATAAGACAGCTTTCCGAACTCGTTATGGTCACTACGAGTTCTTGGTGATGTCGTTTGGGTTGACGAATGCACCAGCTATGTTTATGGACATGATGAACCGGGTATTCCAACCCTATCTGGACCGGTTTGTCATTGTGTGCATAGACAATATCTTGGTTTATTCAAGTACGGAAGAGGAACACGATTCGCATCTTCGGGTGGTTCTATAGATTCTAAGAGAAAAGCAGCTGTACGCCAAATTCAGTAAGTGTGAATTTTGGTTAAGGGAAGTTACCTTTCTGGGACATGTGGTGTCTGCTAGGGGAATTAGGGTTGATCCCCGGAAAATTGAAGTCGTGTTGGACTGGAAGCCGCCTAAGTCTGTGGCAGAAATTTGGAGTTTTCTTGGTTTGGCTGGGTACTACAGGAGGTTTGTTGAGGGATACTCGTTAATAGCTGCATCCTTAACCAAGCTACTACGGAAAGGGGTACCGTTTGTCTGGTCGGATAAGCAACAGGAAAGCTTTGACAAGTTAAAGAGGATCTTGACTGAAGCTCCAGTGTTGATTCAGCCTGAGGCTGGGAAGGAGTTTGTCGTTTAATGTGATGCGTCGCACACAGGGTTAGGATGTGTGTTGATGCAAGAGGGGAAGGTGGTAGCATATGCATCTCGGTAGTTAAGACCATGAAGTGAATTATCCTACGCATGATCTGGAGTTAGTTGCAGTAGTGTTTGCTCTGAAGATTTGGAGACACTACCTGTATGGGGAGAAGTCCATTATCTACACAGACCATAAGAGCATGAAATATCTCCTTATCCAGAAGGAGTTGAATTTAAGGCAACGGAGGTAGATTGAATTGTTGAAGGACTATGATTGTTCGATCGAGTATCATCCTGGTAAAGCTAACATGGTGGCGGATGCGTTAAGCCGTAAGGTAATATCGGACTTGAAGGCAATGTTCGCCCATCTCATCTTGTATAATGATGGAAGTTTATTACCTGAACTTCAAGTGAAGCCTTCTTGGGTCAGTCGGATTAGAGAGAAGCAATTATCTGATGAATCACTAAGTCCTAAATTTCAGCTAGTGGCAGGTGATGAGATAGCAGATTTTAGTGTGAACAGTGATGGGGTATTATGCTTTCGAGGAAAGGCTTGTATGCCGAAGGATTCTGAATTGAGATGGAAGATTCTACAAGAAGTGCATAGTAGCCCATACGCTATGCATCCTGGTGGGAGTAAGATGTATCGGGATCTGCGAGAATAGTTTTGGTGGCCAGGTCTGAAGCAAGAGGTGACTGAATTTGTGGGTAAATGCTTAACGTGACAGCAGGTGAAGGCAGAGCATCAATTGCCTTCGGGGTTGCTACAACCAGTAAAGATTCCACTTTGAAAGTGGAAGAGGATAACGATGGACTTTGTGAGTGGGCTACCCCTTACGCCTACGAAGAAAGATTCAGTGTGGGTAATTGTGGATCGGTTGACGAAGTCCGCTCACTTCATACCGGTTCGGGTTGATTACTCATTACAGAAGTTGGCCAAGCTATATGTGGCAGAGATTGGGAGGTTGCATGGGTACCTGTGTCTATTATATCAGACAGAGATCCCAGGTTTACATCGAGGTTCTGGAAGGAGTTGCACCAAGCGTTGGGTACAAGACTGGATTTCAGCACAACGTTTCATCCACAGACTGATGGTTAGTCTGGGAGGGCAATTCAGATATTGGAAGACATGTTGAGAGGCTGTGTCATCGACTTCAGGGGTAGTTGGGAGGAGTTCCTACCGTTGGAAGAATTCACATACAACAACAACTATCAATCTAGTATCCAAATGGCACCCTACGAAGCGTTGTATGGTCGGAAGTGTCGCACTCCTATTTGCTGGACAGAGTTGGGGGAGCGACAGTTGTTGGGTCCAGAATTAGTTTCAGAAACAGAGGAAAAGGTTAAGTTAATTCGGACTCGGTTGAAGGAAGCTTCTGACAGGCAGAAATCTTATGCGGATTTGAAACGTAAGGATATAGAATTTGCAGTGGGTGATCAGGTTTTCTTAATGGTTTCACCGTGGAAGAAAGTTCTAAGGTTTGGACGAAAGGGCAAGTTGAGCCCTAGATTCATCGGGCCTTATCGTGTGTTGGAGCGTGTGGGACCAGTAGCTTATCAACTCGAGCTACCTTCAGAATTAAGATAGATTCATGATGTATTTCATGTCTCGATGTTAAGTCGCTACCGTTCAGATCCATCTCATATAGTGCCAGTGGAGGAAATCGAGGTAAGACCTGATTCATCTTTTGAGGAGGAATCAGTTTGAATCCTAGGCCGAGATGTTAAGGTGATGCAGATAAAGATAGTCCCGTTGGTTAAAGTGCTGTGGTGGAATCACGGGTCAGAAGAAGCCACGTGGGAGCGGGAGGATGTGATGCGACAGGAATACCCTCACCTCTTTTGATCAGGTAAATTTCAGGGCCGAAATTTCTTTAATGGGGTAGAACTATAACATCCTGGAATTAGGGGCTCTGCGTTATTGTATGTTGCTATGTGTTTGGCATGATTTGTTTGTTAATTTGGTGTGTTTGGGGGTCCCGGGAAGGCTCGGGGTTAAACTTGAGCCTTGGTAGAAATTTTGTTTTTAGGCACTTTAGGGGAGAGCTAGCTGAGGCAGGCCTTAAGGGTAATTACTTGTGTTTGTTGACACAAGACGAGGTGTGGTAAAGTGGCAAGGAGACACCACTTAGGATGCAGGGAAGTGGCGTCACAAGGGAGCAGCAGCAGGGAAGAGGTTCGAATCCTACAAGCCTCACTTTGGAGCTTTATTTTTTTTGGCACCTGGATGGGAGAGGGTGGATTCGGCTAGGACTCTCCAAGGTTGTTGGTGGAATGAGTCAAATTATTTGAATGGATGGACATGAGGAGCTTGGGGAGTTTGAAGTGGTCAAACAGTTCGAATGGGTGATGGGGAGCGTTTGGTGGAGCAAATCAATGGATTACAAGTGGGTGGAAGTGATGGTCGGTTGTGGGAAGATTGAAGGGGGGAAGAGAATTTGGTTTAGTGGTAGTTGGGTGTGTGTCGAAACTCTTGAGGCTTGAGGCACATATTTCTCTCTTTTGTTTTTGCCCATTCAGTCATAAGGGGAGTGGTGTAGTGCCGTTGGTGCAGGTGTTTGTTGAGTGAGGGTTAAGCCGAAACTATCTAGAGGGTCCTCCTTTTTCTTTTGCGCTTTAATCTTTTGGTCTCATTTCCTTATTGTTACCAAAGAGAACCGTAGCTCTCTTCTTTCTCTTTCTCTACTTTTTCCTCCAATTTCATGTGTTAGCCGAAACTCCCTGAAGTTCCTTGCCGAATCTTTTCTTCTTCTCTGTTCTTCTTTAACACCTTAGCCGAACCTAGTTCAACCCTCATCTCCACTCTTGCCAAGCCGAAAACCCTCTTTCTTCTCTACTATTTTCTTTCCCTAGCCGAATCATCTCAGACTCATCTGCTTCATAGCCGAACCTTGTTGTCATTTTCTTCTTCTTTTCTTTCCTCTAATCATTCTCTTTTGCAAAGCTGAAATTCTCTACTCCCTAACTCTCCTCTTTTCTCTGTTAGATAGCCACCACATATCCTGTTAGCTTTCTCAATCGGCATCTCCTTGTTGTTCTTGGTAAGGGATTCATCTTCTTCTTTTCTGTTCATTCTATTTATTTTCTCTTATGGTTTATTAAACCGAGAGTGTTGACCCATTTCCTTTGGGGGTATTGGTCGATTGTAGAGGGGCTCTTACTCGAATTCTCTTCTTCATCTAGCCGGCATTCGGGTGGTCTTTGGGGCTCATTCGGTTTCACAAGCCAACCTCCTGGTGTTCGATTTCGTTGGTCAAAGGTAAGGTATTCTCTTTTAGTTTCTCTTCATCCCCTTTACTCCTATTCAATAAACCGATCACTCCTTCTTCCATAACGCGTTTTTTCATTCTTCATGGTTAGAAGCCGTATATCAGGAAGAGAGGTGCTAAGACTTCTCAAGTGGCCGAAAGTTCTCTTCCAAGCAGTCTTGCTTATTCGCATTAGTACAAAGGTAAAGAGTTACCCTTGGTTCGATTCGTTTGATTATTCGTTGTTGATTCGCAACCTTAGCCTGATATCGTTGTTAGATAACCGTTGTTTCTGTTATGGTATGGTATTGATCAAGTTTCTCCATGGATGCAAGTGTTGGTCAATCCAAGGAAGGGAGCGAACCCATAGTTTTGGCTCCCAATTTTAAAAGGCGTGCTGTGTCGGCAGTTCTGGATTTTCCACCGAGTTGTGGGAGAGAGCCGACATCTGCCTGGGATAGGCAAATAGCTGTCGTCCCTGCTAGTGAAAGCGTTGACGTAGAAAGTCTAGTATTACACGTTATCAGGTGTGTATTACCCACACATTTCTTTACTGTTTACATTATTAACTGTGAAGGCTGAAAGCCGTATTGACTGCGATGTTAGTCGAAATACCCTTGTGGGTAAGGTTGGAGACACCAGGTAAGTTCTTGACGATGATATTTGTCATTATATGCATGTATGTATGTTCGATGTTATGCATGTATGAATTAGTTATCTGTTACGCATTGTGATTATGGCTGCATTCATATTTTGCACGATGTAAAGAGCATGGGCTCGAGATTGAATAAAAGGAGAAGGGAGAATCTGTGACTATTGTCACGAGTGGTCCAAGTACCACGATGGTTGAAACCACGAATGTTTTAATCAGTGGCTTGTCTCGGTGGTCAAGTACCACAGTGGGTTGGCCCCACGTATGCGTAATTTATCAGAGATCGTCACGGTGGTCTAAGACCACAGTGGGTTGGCCCCACGATTATACACTATAGTGACTTTGTCACGAGTGGTCTAGGACCACGGTGGTCAAGAACCACAGTGGCATAATACCACGGGTGTATGGATGGGGAGCTAGACTGGATTGGGCTGCATTGCATGCATGTGATATATGCCATATGGAGTGGGCTAAGGCTCAATGTGCATCTGTGGGGTTAAGGCCAAATTTGCATTTACGGGGATTTACACACTGAGTCTCGGTGACTCACCCCTCTGCTGAATTTTACAGGTAATCAGTAAATCGTAAATTTTGGAGCCATGTGGACTCGAGGTGGCCATTCATTGCTATTTCTCTTGTAAATTTCATTACATTATTTTGAACTTAGTTTAATTTGGGATTCTATTATGTATTAAGGCCGCTTTAACTTAAATTTGGGTTTGGTTTTAAATGCCAATTTTATTTATGTTATAAACTGTCAAAAATGGGGTTTCCTTAAAAACATAAATCAAGGTTTTTGCAAATATTAACAAACGGATCACAAGAAATAAGTAATTAAAACTTGGAATTTTCTTAGAACTACTAATAATATTATTATTTCTTTCTTTTTCCCAAAAGTCACATTACTCCACACCATTTTCAACAAAATTTTCTAAGCATGGTTTTACGAATTTAACCCAATTTCTACTTCTTGATATTTTAGTAAGCAGTGGTTAAAATATAATACACTCTAATCAAATCCCTCAACTTGGATTTACCAAACAAAAAGAAAAAAAATGTTTTTCTCATATTACGATGTTCCATTAAATGATTTTCAAAACTACCTTTCCAGTAACATACCAGATTTGGTCGTAATGTATTGACCGGGTTTGGGGTGTTACATCTGCGAAGTTAACATCTATTTAACAGTCTAATAATTAATTTGATTCTATCAGGAAATTTTTCATCAAATGTTCTGTAAGGTCGCTTTCAAAATAGGCTCCCACTCTGTATTCCCTTAAAATGATTTATGTCGCAATGTTCACAAACCAGTTTACTCGTGCTCCAGACACTACCTAAGGCCTTGAATAACTTTGTTTAGACATATCTTTCGTCAGATTTCCTATAGGGCAAAGGACTAACATCTAAAATTTCTCGTCTGCTTGGATGACGAGTTGAGAAAGATCTGATTTTTGGTGCCACTGATGTCATGGTTACTCACCTCTAATAAACTTCATCCTGTTGTAATAATATTACGCAATTTAGATTGTCTTTCAAAGAACACATTCATTCATCGGACACTCTCATAATACTTTTAGTTAATATTCAACTCACATCAAATTGCCATTCTTTAAATCTTAAAATTCTTTTATCCCACATTCGTAAATTTTATAGATCAAGGGTCAATGAACATCCATCGTGATAAGGTTTTGAGGACAAGAGGGTGCCACAGGAGGCACAATCGGGGGGGGGGGGGGGGGGGGTAAAAGCTGTTCTAATAGTTGTGGAGCTCAAGAGGTAACTCTAGCTATTAGGTGAATCACTGGTTTAACAATTGGAAGAAGGCATATCTTGCCTCATTCCCTTACACTTTTGGAACAAACACTCTATAGCAATTCCCTAATCGGAATCAGGAACATCACTATTCACTTACAAGATACAACATGATTTAACTCTAATTTTTATCATCATCTCACAATATTTACCTTGAATTTTACTATTTCTACAATTTAATCCCTAAGCATTAAAATTATCAAAAATCACTTAACAAAACTTGTTTCTTTAGCAACGAAATTTAATAATTCATCATCTAAATTCAAAACACATGCTAACTCTACCATTGTAAGTACCTAAAATTTTAACAACTTTAGAAATTGACCCCAGGCTAGCTAGATTAAGCTAATACAGTAACAAAAACATAAAAATCATTAAAAAGGGAAATAAAAAAGGCTTACATGCAAAGTCTCTATGTTGGCCGAACCTTAAAGCTAATAAAAATGGTGTTCTTTAGTCTTCAAATTCGGTGGAAAAGAAACATTTAGGAATATGATACATTTTTTCGTCATTTACTTTAATTACTAATTACATATTTACTATTTTAACCTTTGAAAACACCAAATTTTACACAAATGCCAAACCACCAACATCCACTAACTTAATATATGGTATTATTACCATCTAAGTCCTTTTGTAACACCTCATACCCGGTTTGATTGCCGGACCCGAGCTATGAGATGCTATGAATAAATACGAAAGAATCACATGCAATTTAAAATATTAAATGGTCATATAAATACACACATTAAATATAAAAAATGAAAACAAGACTAAATCGAACTTTAAAATATGATAAATTAGATTCAGGCATGAAAAAGGATTAAATTGTAAAATTTTCAAAACTTTGAACTAATAATCGATACCAAGGGAATCAGTATCGACACCATTTTGGCATTCGGTAATTTGAAAACATTGTTCATTTGGTTAAGTATCGATACCTTGATCCGTAGTATCAATACTTTTATCCAAATTCAATAATTTTATCCAAATGGTCAAAAATCACTGGTTTAAAAATTTCATTTCATACCAAAACCTATATCTTAATTCAGGGATACAAATAGGTACACATTTGAGCTGCATAAAACTCACTAAACCCATTACAAACATGCCATGATTCAACCAAAATTTATTAACCATATTACCTATTATAATTAATAATTAAGTATGCAATTAGGTACCATTATCCTAATACTAACCAATATGCCAATTGGCACCATCACAAACAAATTAAAACCATAACTCAATTATACATACAAACATGTATTATCATAGTACAATTTACCTTGTATATAATCAAAACTTACCATGTCATTAAAATAATTTAATATATTGAATGCATACACCACAATTATCAACTAACGGTCTGGGCCTAAGCCCTATTCGGTAACAATCTGGGCCTAAGCCCCAAAATCATATCAATGCAATGAACATGTACCCAACCCATACCATCCAAACTCTCCACCCGTACCAACCAATCTCTCCATGTGGGGAGCATGTCAACCCACCCAGCCAAACTCTCCAATAATACAGCCTAGCTGCTAATAACGGTATACGTGGCAGAGCCACTAAAATAAGAATATGTGGCTATGCCACTAAAACGGTACTTCCTCCAATCAGCAAACCCAACCCAATGCAATATGTTACGTATGCAGTGTATTACGATCATAAACCGATATATAAAACTCACATAAGCAACATTTAAACTGCCACTAAGGGTATAATAGTCATTTTGTTTTTTAGGGGTAAAACGGTAATTTCACCCTCGGGGGTATTTCGGTAATTTTACAAATCGGGGTATTTTGGTAATTATTCAAATCGAGGGTATTTCGATAATTCACAAACCAGGGCTATTCGTTAATTTTACAAATCAAGGGTAGTTCAGTAATTTCACAAATCAAGGGTATTTCGGTAATTTTCCAAACTGAGGGTATTTTAGTAATTTTACAAACGAAGGTATTTCAGTAATTTTACAAACTGGGGTATTTCGATAATTTTGCAAATCAAGGTATTTCGGTAATTTCGCAAACTAGGGTATTTCAGTAATTTTGCAAACCAGGGGTATTTTGGTAATTTTGTAAGCCAAGGTATTTTGGTAATTTTGCAAATCGGGGGTAAATTGGCAATTTACAAACCGAGAGTATTTCAGTAATTTTGCAAACTGGGTTTCGGTAATTTCGTAAGCTGGGGTATTTCGGTAATTTTGTAACCAAGGAATTCTAAACAGAGATAACGATGCGAATGGGCCTAGGGCCCATTCTCGACCAAATGGGCCCACATGCTCGTGTGCCCATTTAGCCCAAATTAGCCATAGATATGAGATTCACATAGACCAATCCAATCTACTACACAATCATACAATTTATTCATATGGGCTCACGGGCCCATTGGGCCCACTTGGCCCCTTTGGCCATCGTGGCCCAAATAGCCTAAACCACAGAACACTCACGATGGCCTCAACTATTGCGACGAAGCCCCACACGTGCGCTCACGCTCGTGTGGCTACCATCGCCGTGTGACCGGCATTTCGGCATTTGCCGTTCTACAGCTAGAGTAGTGGGAAATATACACCTGATAGGAAACTGAAGCTAATCCGTGCTCTGAACACTCCTATGCCAAAACGCCAACCATGGTATCCTTCTCCTCATAAATTGTTCTATTTAAAGCCAGCTTCTCACATTCACTCATGCTAGCTTCCCGATGTGGGATCCCTAATTCAGCAGAGTTTAAATCCATCACAACCACTTGTCGTCCCAACTTAGCAAAATAAATATCCCTTTTTTTCTTGTAATGGGATTTAAACCCTTGCCCTCTCCTACACATGCACCACAACACAAGCTCCTTTTGTGACTTACAACATGCGCAACTAAATATAAGCCTATGGGCCAAAGTCTAAGCTCCCCAACTTAGCAAAATAAATATCCTTTTTTCTTGTAATGGGATTTAAACCCTTGCCCTCTCCTACCTCCAAACGCTACATGCAAACAACACAAGCTCCTTTTGTGACTTATACAACATGCGCAACTAAATATAAGCCTATGGCCAAAGTCTAAGCTCATTAAAAAGAAGTCAAAGAATTGCAAGTGCCAAGACTGAACCTTGGACCCCTTACTTCCTCTATGGCGTCACTTCCTTGTCTCCCGTGTGGCGCCATTTGCCATGGACACACAACTCTTTTTGTGTCATTTTTTTCCACATTTTATTCTAAAGCCTACTTACTTACCCAGGGTTTTACTCACCTAAAACCAAAATTTTCCTAAAGCCCAGGTTTGAACCCCGGGACATCATGGAAGCCCCCTACCTTTCCAAAATCACTCACGTAATAGGTCCAACTTGCTTAGCTTGAGTGTCGTTCTCTTGTTCTCAAAAATTTTAAACGCTCTGAGCCCAAGGCCCAATTCTACTAGGCCCAATTCGAGGCGTTACAATTCTACCCCCTTCAAGAAATTTTGTCCTCGAAATTTCCAACTATATAATAGCCGCACAACACAGGTTACACCACCACTCTGCTGTGTTCACTTGATTCTAATATCTCTATCATATCTTAACTAGAACTTGGAACTCCCTACACCTACTCAAACACCTAACCATTGAAGTAGACAGATATCTCACACACAACCACACATCTAACCATAGAAACAAACAAATATTTATCACACATGCATACAATTTCTATATTCAAACATCACATTAAAAAAAAACACACAGAATAAATACCGAAAAAATACAGTCCAATATCTGAGGAAACCACCGTATTTGTAACTTACTGTATTTAAATTTCTAAATAGAAAAAAAGTATTCAGAAAACTTACGGATTCGGCACCGGAGACTCGGTGTACCACACTTTTAGAAAACGGTCAATACAACATTTTAGAACATCAAATCTTTTTAAGCCTTTTTGATTTTCAAGCCTTTTTGAAACAACACTTTCAGAAATTTAATTTTGTAAACCCAATCCACAGTTGAGTTTTGTAACCGGGCACTGATACCATTAAATGTAACATCCCAAACCCGGCCTAAAAGTTAGGCCCAAATCCGGCGTGTCACATTGAAGAGTTTTTCGAAAACCATGCTTTCGTTAGAAACCCTTCTTAAAGAATTTAAATCTTTCTGCCATGTAAAACCTCAGATTTCATTTGCTTATCTTCAAACCGTAGTTTATTAAAAGTTATTCTCTTGCAAAAACATTATTACTTTCAGAACCTTGTTTGTTGCTAAAGTTTGATTCAAACAATTGCGAATGCGTGATATTTGAAAACGGTTATAGTTCTAAAAACCCGTGTTTAACAGACCAGCAGTTTGTAAAAAAAAATACCAAAAAAGTTAAAAAGAAAAACCCAATGGCCTTATTACAAAAATTATTAACCCAATAATTTAAAATAACTAAATTAAACTAAAATCTCTAAGTTTAGTCTTTAAAACCATATCCGACGTGTGGCCACCTCCGAGTCCTCCGCAGCTCCAAATCCTTTAAGGCTGGGGATTACCTGCACGGTTAAAATAAAGGGGTGAGTTACGAGAACTCAATGTGTAATCCCTGATACGGTCACAGTTTGGGCCTAAGCCCTATTTGGTAACGATCTGGGCTTAAGCGCTATTCAGTAACAATCTGGGCCTACGCCCCAAAAGCATATCAATGCAATGAAGATGTACCCAACCCATACCATCCACACTCTCCACCCGTACCAACCAATCTCTCCATGTGGGGACCATGTCGACCCACCCAGCCAAACTATCCAATAATGCAGCCTAGCTGCTATAACGGTATACATGGCTGAGCCACTAAAATAAGAATATGTGGCGATGCCACTAGAACGGTACTTCCTCCAATCAGCAAACCCAACCCAATGCAATATGTTATGTATGCAGTGTATTATGATCATATGCCGATATATTAAAATTCACATAAGCAACATTTAAACTGCCACTAAGGGTATAACGATCATTTTGTCGTTTAGTAGTAAAAGCGTAATGTCACCCCTCGTGGGTATTTCGGTAATTTACCCACTAAGGATATTTCGGTAATTTACCCACTAAGGGTATTTCGATAATTTTGCAAATCGAGGGTATTTCAATAATTATACAAATCGAGGGTATTTTGGTAATTTTTCAAATCGGGGGTATTTTTAGTAATTTCACAAACCAAGGGTATTTTGGTAATTTTGCAAACCAGGGGTATTTCAATAATTTCACAAATAAAGGGCATTTCAGTAATTTTCCAAACCGAGGGTATTTTAGTAATTTTATAAACCGAGGGTATTTTATTAATTTTACAAACCAGGGGTATTTCGATAATTACGCAAACTAGGGGTATTTCGGTAATTTTACAAATCAGGGGTATTTCGGAAATTTCGTAAACTAGGGGTATTTCGGTAATTTTACAAATCGGGGTATTTCGGTAATTTTACAAATCGAGGGTATTTTAGTAATTTTACAAAATAGGGTATTTCAGTAATTTCATAAACTGGGGTGTTTCGATAATTTTGGTAATTTCAAATAGAGATAACGATGCGAATGGGCCTAGGGCCCATTCTCGGCCCAAATTGGCCCATATGCTCGTGTGGCTGATTTAGCCCAAATCTAGCCACAGATATGAGATTCACATAGACCAGTCCAATATCTACCACACAATCATACAATTTATTCATATGGGCCCACTTGGCCCCTTTCAGCCCATCGTGGCCCAAATAACCTAAACCCACAAGAACACTCATGATGGCCTCAAGTAACGCGTCGAAGCTCCCACACATGCGCTCGCACGCTCGTGTGGCTACCATCGCCGTGTGATCGGCATTTCGGCATTTGTCGCTCTACAGCTAGAGTAGTGCGAAATACACACCTGATAGGAATCTAAAGCTAATCCGTGCTCCAAACACTCCTACGCCCAAACGTCAACCAAGGTTCATTACTCTTCTCATAGATTGCTCTATTTAAAGCCAGCTTCTCACCTTCCCTCATGCTAGCTTCTCGATGTGGGATCCCTCCTTCAGCAGAGTTTAAATCCATCACAACCACTTGTTGTCCCAACTTA
The DNA here is from genome assembly GCA_005393395.2 of Gossypium australe. Classification (NCBI taxonomy): domain Eukaryota; kingdom Viridiplantae; phylum Streptophyta; class Magnoliopsida; order Malvales; family Malvaceae; genus Gossypium; species Gossypium australe. The sequence goes on along the minus strand of CM016623.1, from coordinate 72,540,870 downwards.
TCAAAATAAATATCCCTTTTTGCTTGCAATGGGATTCGAACCCTTGCCCTCTCCTATACTCCAAACGCTGCATGCCACCACAACACAAGCTCGTTTTGTGACTTACAACATGCGTAACTAAATATAAGCCTCTGGGCCAAAACCTAAGTTCATTTAAAAAGAAGTCAAAATGAATTGCAAGTGCCAAGACTTGAACCTTGGACCCCTTGCTTCCTCTATGGCGTCATTTCCTTGTCTCCCATGTGGCACCATTTGCCAATAGACCACAACTTATTTTGTGTCATTTCTTTCCTTATTTTATTCTTAAAGCCTACTTACTTACACCTAGGGTTTACTCACCTAAAACCAAAATTTTCCTAAAGCCCAGGTTTGAACCCGAGACTTCATGGAAGCCCCCTACCTTTCCAAAATCACTCACCTAATAGGTCCAACTTGCATTAGTGCCGTTCTCATGTTCTCAAAAATTTTAAACGCTTCCGTGCCCAAGGCCCAATAGGCCAATTTTTACAAGGCCCAAATGCGGTGCGTTACAGCGTCGTCCCCAGCTGCTTGATCGTGAGACTCAGTCTTAGTCATAGGTGAAGCCGGTGTCTCACTAGTCTCCAAATTAAGGATATGGTCAGACGACGAGGACCCCGCTTGAGCACCTCTACGGCCTCTACCACGGCATCTTGTACCCCATCCGCGTGTACCTCCTGTGCTAATTATCGAATTATGTTTTATCTAAATTAATTGTATTATGTATATCATTTTACAGTTTCAGTTATTTATTAGCAAAGTTTGATTCAAATCATTATCAGTAATTTAGAGTTCGTTTTCGTAGATCGCAGTCTTACTATAGTTTTTAGTTCACACTAACTAGAGTGTTTCAGTGTAGTCTTCTACCTACAGTAGTCTCAGTAATTTCTATTTATAGCATTTCAGTTTAAAACAAACAACCGTTTTAGAAGACTTACAGGATCGGAGCTGGAGGCTCGGTGTACCACACATTCAGTAGAACATTTTAAAACTTTTCAGATCGTTCGGAACAGTTCTTTTTGAATATTCCAAGTTTTAGAAGAAACCCAAAAACCACAGTCAAGTTTTGAACCTGGCTCTGATACCACTAAATGTAACACCTAAACTCGGCCCAGACGTTATGGCCGAATCTGGAGATATCACATTGAAGTGTTTTTCGAAAACATTATTTCTTTAGAAAAATCCATGCTTTTTATAGAACCTCGTTTATGTATCTTAACAGAAATTTAGGGTGCCTTGTTCTTTCAAAACATTAGTGATTTTGATAGAACATTGATCATATTAATTTGTCACTATATTTTAAAACCAAGTTTGATGCAGAAGCTTTTATTATAAATTACGAAAACGTGGTGTTTTGAAACCAATTATCTTTTGGAAAACCGCGTTCTACTACTAATCAATTGTAAAATAAAATAAGTAAAATCCCCAAATTAAAAGTTAAAAATTAAAGAGGCCTTATTACATAACAAAAACCCAATTAAATTCATAGAAATAAACTTAAAAAAAAATAGATGCGGTTGTGTGGCCAGCTCTGACTCCCTTGTAGCACCGATCTGCCTAAGATTGGGGATTAGCTGTACAGATAAATAGATAAGTTTGGGGATCATAGTCATTTTATCAGTGTGGGGTCTAGGTGTACTTACCGACCCATCAGTAGGTCCACAGCCAAACAGTGCAAATGGGCCAAGGCCAATAATGCGGGCCCATGTGGGCCCACACACTCTTGAGGTCCACTTAGCCCAAAAAGTGGCTCGGCCATGTAATTTACACAGCTTGGCCCAAAATTCTCCACACGCTTGTGCGGTTTACCTGTGTAGGGCCCACGAGCCTATTGGGCCCACACGGCGGTTTCGGCCCAAAATGGCCCAAGACCATGAAATCTCTCATGGTTGTCCCGGTAGTCTAACGCTAACGTTTTATGCGTTCAGTTCACCACACCAGCGAGCGCACGCTCATGTAGCACCAATTTTTATAATTTTTCTGGCTTTTGCTGGTTTACGATTTGGTAGTGTTACACACCTGGTTTTGATTCTTCACGAACAGTCGTTCAGGCACTCACCAACCTACATTTGGTCAATCGAACACCACTATCAGTTTTACTTTATGGATAGCAAGAAACCCGAAATCGAGAATCAATTTATAGGGTAGCGTTACCTTCAATCGAACAACAGTGATTCCCCACGAACCTTAGACTTCAATGATTGATTAGGAGTTTCCAGAGTCTTTCCTTAACTTCCATACGATTGTTTTCAGTTAATACATAAGGCAGAAAAAAAAAGGAAAGGGAAAGATGATTCTTTGAAGAACTTACCGAAAGAGAGCGAGAGAATCGAATAGAGGATGGGTACTAGCACTGCCTTTCACCTTCAATTTATTGCTGTCAAACACAGTTAAACAGAACCCCACTTAGTAACTTAAAAGCCGAAAATTTAAGTGCTATACTTACTTACTGAAAAGGAAGGAGTCAATGAAGAGGACTGGTCTCGGTAGCACAACCCTTGAGGCAGAAGAGGAGGTTCGATTTAGGTGAGAAGAGAGAAACAAAATTGGCAGAGACAACTAAGGCCTATTCGGCCAACATAGGGGAAAAAGAAAAAGGGGGAAGAAAAGAGAAGGAAGGTATTCAGCCAAGGGGAAAATAGTTGTCAAAAAAGTGCAACTAAAGAAAGTGTAGATGCCCTTACCACAACCGGCTGAAGAGAGAAACAAAGCAGAAATCGAAAAGAAAAAGAAATGGGAAAAAGGGAGATTTAGGCAGAGAGCACCTCATTTACCCAACAAACCGAAACTGAGAATCCCCCTATAATCTCCCTACAACCAAATTCTAGAGTGCCAGAGTCCAAATTTGGCACTCCACTACCTCTTCCCTCATCGCTTGATTTTCTCCTCAAATCATTCCACCTGATCACACTCCCCTCAACCATTCAATTCAAATTCACCTCAACCAGTTCGGTGTTTCAGTCAACCTCCAACACCTCCCACAGCACAACAGCAAAATAACAATTCCCTTACCAATACCAAGATTCGAACCTCAATTCTCTGACCTGTGCAAAATGCCACTTACCCCCTAGACCATTTTTATGTCATGCTTTACCCACATTTATTTAAAAGCTTACTAACCAAAAGCAAGGGTTTTATTCCCCAAAAACCAAAATTTTACACAAGCCCAGGCTCGAACCCAGGACTTCTCAGACACTCCCAAACACATCCAAATCACTTGGCCACTAAAGCAGACAGGTATTCATGTTAAAAACATGCAAAATTAAATAACTAAGTTTTGGGGCGTTATAGCATTACCCAAACAAAACACAACTTCCGAACTATTACATATGCACACATGTCATATACACATAAATAAAACAAATGGGGATTAAATGTTAAACATACACTATTAATCGTAAAACAAATAAAATTAACTTGCATATAATCATATTTATACTTAAATAAACATGCCTTAAAGCCATACAAAATTTTCTTCTAAATATATGCACAAATTGTTAACTTATCATTGCAATGATATTTGAATACTTAATAACTATTAAACCTTTATTACTTAATAGTATACCTGCATTTAATAAACCAAACAAATCATATCACAAAAACTTAATGTCCAAAATCATATGTGACATAAACAATAATACCAATTGATCAATTATATAAATATATATCTCATTGAGTAAGTAAAATCATTGCATATTTCACCACGTCAAATTTGAACCATTCAATCATAAAACTATATACGCACAATACAAATCAACTTATCCTTGATTCGGCTAATCAATTAAATTTATATAAGCTAAATTCAAACATGCATTACTCATTTAACTATAAATAACTGAATTTGTATGTACCCTAGTTATTGACTTTAAGCCTATTTAAAAGACAACTATATAACATTTAAAAGACCAAAAACATGCATATTTTCTTGTTACAAACTTGCGCATATGAATACACCAAATGAGCCATTTCCAAAAATCCATATAATTCATATCATTTTACAATTACAAAGTCGAATTTTAAGACCACTCACATGAGCAATCAAACGTTTATCAAGTGCACCACATGCATATATGTATGACATGTCTATTATGTAACTAACACATAATATACCCTAACTAACATCCATTACTTAGCTTATTGCCGAAACACATAATCAAACATCACCTTATATATACATGATATGTAAACTTAAGCCATAATCAATTTCAAGGATTAACAAGACATACCAAACTCAGTCCACCTATATGCTATAACCGAACTTACTTTATACCGAAACATTTACCACATTTTTTTTACAAAACATATCAAACATAATTCACATATATAAATAAGCCATGGCCAAATTACCAAAATCAACATATTTATCATTTGATCAAAAGCATAAAAACCAAGCTTAACAAAATAAATAAGCCATTTTCGCATGGCTTATTTTACATACCCAAAAATCAAACATATTAATTAGCCTATACATGCCATATGTTCGAATTCAAATTTAATAAAATACTGAAGACTGTCGATAGTGTGATAGACTTCTCTGACGATCCCCGAGCTCGTAACCAACTTCCAAAATCTATAAAACAAAGAGCAAACACACAGTAAGCTTTCACAGCTTAGTAAGTCATAAGCAAATGAGACATTTAATCATATACATAATTTAATCTAGCTAAACCGAAATAAACCATCAAAAATTCATATACATTTCCAACTTATAATTTCATATATCAAAACATATAAATTTTGCATAAATTTTCCTTTGGCTGAATACTTATTTGAACATTAGTATATTTAACCTTTACTTTCTACCACACAAATACATCATTTGGTTGAATATATACATTCACATATACTTACACATAGTTCACATTAACATATAATATTATATCATCAATTCAAACATTCAACTTACCATATTTTCATAACTTTGTATGAGTACATACCTGAGCCTTTCTAACTTGATTTTACACCCGATCTTAACTTATCATTGCCCATTGAACCATTCGGAATTAAAAAGGATACTCGAATAGTCAAACATTTCGTACAATGCCAACGTCCCAGACTTGGTTTACATGTAATCACATATTGATGCCACTGTCCCAAACAGGGTCTTACACGTAAGTCACAAGTCGATGCCAGCGTCACAGACATGGTCTTACACGATAACACATAACGAAATCCTATGTCATGACATATGTATCCTAGCTATTCCTAAGGTTCGTACGGGACTTTCGGACACCGTAGCTCAATTGAATCGATCTCGTAAACATTGCTCCCAAGCATATAGACATTCGGCCATCACTTATATACATTCATAAAATTCAATTCAGCATATAAAGTTCACATATATTCAAAATTAACAACATTTATTTGCTTATAAACTTACCTCAGATATCGACGGACGGAATAAAACGACTATTCAATTATTTTTGTTTTCCCCTGATCCAAGTCTGTTTTCTGTGGTTCTTGATCTAAACATATTCAAATTAAACTCATTCAAACAAAATTTTATTCAATTTAGTCTAAAAACACATAAATGGGCAAATTACCATTTTACCCCTGATATTTTACACTTTTCAAAATTTAGTCCCTATTGCATAAAACACAAAATATGCAAAATTTTAATGTTCTATGCTTAGGCTGAATTTACCCCATGTTCATACAAGTCCATACATTTCATTTATTTCACATTTTAGTCCCTCAATTTATTATTTTTACAATTTCGCCCTAATTACTCAAAATCTTCAAAATTTCCAATTTAAAACATATTAATCCAAAACTTATCTTTCATAGTCTATCATCTAACATCACAAAGCTCATAAATTCATCAATGGCTTAACTCAAAATATTCATCAAAATCAAAATATTCATCAAAACCGGACTGTTACAGAATGTTTTCTGAATGTTATTAAACATGTTGATCATAAATTGAGTTTAATTAAAGTAATTGTCCAAGCTTATTTATGTTATAATTGTTACAAATTGTGTTTAATTTTGCTAAAATCTATTTCATTCATATAGTTTGCATATTTAGGATAATTTGTATTAGGGATCATTGCATTTAGTTTAATATATTTAATTTTAATCATCACTTCTTAATCATATTGTGTTTTTATTTACCAAGTTGTTAATATAATTTTACAATTAAGTGATTTGTCACAAATACTATCCTTGTGGAGACGATAACTCGATACTTACTTAATACTTGATAACAACTGTGTACATTTTCACAAATCTACGCGTTACAAGTTTTTAGCGCCGCTGTTGGGGATTGTTAACTGTTGCCAAAGTATTTTTTTGTGAAATTATTTACTTCCAATTTGGTTTATTTCTAACATTACTAACTTATTTTTTTAGTTTTGTGATTTTCTTTTCCAGTGTTTATGAGCATAGATTTTATTATCGATTTACTCCCTGTAAACCCTAAAATTGAGGACACTTTCCGACAAAGAAGACGTGAATGAACAGCTTAAAGACAAGTTAATGAAGCCGATCGTGTAAGAAATCCCATCCTAATTGCCAGTGATAGGGATCGATGCATCAGACAATATGCTGTGCCACTTTTCAGTGAGTTAAATCCAGGAATTAGAAGGCCAGTTATTGAGGCAACTCAATTTGAATTGAAAACAGTGATGTTTCAAATGCTCCAAATGATGGGCCAATTCAGTGGTATGCCAATGGAAGATCCACATCTCCACCTTCGATTCTTTATGGAGGTGAGTGATTCATTCAAGATAGCCGATGTGACTGAAGATGCACTAAGGTTGAAGTTGTTTCCATACTCGTTGCGAGATCAAGCACGAGCATGGCTCGCCACCAAGTTTCATATCAACATGGCAAGAATTAGTAGAGAGATTTTTGGTTAAGTATTTCCCGCCTAGCAAAAACACTAAGTTGAGGAATGAGATCATAACTTTCCAACAATTTGATGATGAGTCTTTGTATGAGGCTTGGGAGCGATTCAAGGAGTTACTTCATAAGTGTCCTTATCATGGGATTCCTCGTTGTATCTAGTTGGAGACATTTTATACTAGTCACAATGCACATACAAGATTGATGGTAGATGCTTCTGCGAATGGTGCAATTTTGTCTAAGTCCTATAATGAGGCTTATGAGATCATCGAGAGGATTGCGAGTAATAACAATCAATGGCCAACAAATTGAACAGCTTCAGGAAGAGGTGTAGCCGGAGTTCATGAAGTTGACGCCCTCACTTCGTTGTCAGCTCAGGTATCGTCTATTTCCTCTATGTTAAAACAGTTTATCACTAATAGTGCTAATAATTTTGCAGCTCAGCCACCAAGTTCGTTTGAAGTAGTTTCCTGTGTGTACTATGTGGAAGGTTATTCTTTTGAGAATTGTCCATCAAATCCCAAGTCAGTGTACTATGTAGGGAACCAACCTCAAAATAGGAGTGGACAAGGACCCCAGTCTAACTTCTACGATCCTTCATGGCGTAATCATGCTAACTTTTCTTGGAGCAACCAAGAAAATGGACCGAACAACAACTTATTGCAGCATACCCAATCAATCTCAAGGGTTTAATCAGCTAGCTCCAAAACCACCTCAAGCTAAGGCATCAAATAGTTTGGAGAACTTGTTGAAAGCGTACATGGCAAAGAATGACGCTTTGATCCAATGCCAAGTAGCAACATTGAAAAATTGGGAAAACCAAATGGGTCAATTAGCTATGAAGCTTTGTAATAGACCGCAAGGAACCTTGCCGAGCGATACTGAGAATCTAAGAAATTTAGGTAAAGGACAAATCAAGGTAGTGGCATTACGAAGTGCTAAAATTCTAGAACCCCGATTGATTGATGTCGAAGATAAGCCCGTTGAGAAGAATCAACCAGCTGTTGAAATTCCTATACCAAAAGAGTTAGAATCGACAAAGACTGACAAGGTAAATCCTAACTTAGTGAATTCAATTCTTTGGATGTAGATTTACCTACTCAAAGGAGTTATCTGATTCAATCAAAATTTCCATCACCTCCATATCCGCAATGATTGCAGTAACACAAGAAAAAACAAGAGATGTAATTCAAGACATTTTTGGATGTTCTGAAGCAGTTACACATCAATATTTCGTTGGTGGAGGCTTTAGAACAAATGCAAAATTATGTGAAGTTTATGAAGGATATACTGTCCAAGAAGAAACGACTGATTGAGTATGAGATTGTTGCCTTGACAAAGGAGTGCGGTGCATTCTTGAAGAACAAATTGCCACTGAAATTGAAGGACCCAAGAAGCTTTACTATACCCTGTAACATTGGTGAATCTTATTGTGGTAAATCTTTGTGTGATTTAGGAGCGAGTATCAACTTGATGCCTAAGTCTATTTCCAAGATGCTAGGGATAGGTGAAGTAAGACCTACAACTGTGATGCTTCAGCTAGCGGGTCGATCTTTAGCATATCCTATAACATCCTAGAATTAGGGGTTCTGCATTTTAGGCTTTTCTGTGTTCTTGGTTTGTTCTGTTGTTATTTAAATGTGCTTGGGGTCCTGGTTAGGCTCGGGTTCAAGCCAAAGCCTTGGTAAATTTTCTTTTTTGGGCATCTAAGGGGGGAGAGCTAGTAGTAGCAGGCCTTAAGTTTATTTGCATGTGTTTGTTGACACAAAAGAAGCTTGTGTCCAAGTGGAGGTGGCGTCACTTGTAGGAGCAGAAGGGGAGGAGTTCGAATCCCATAAGCCTCATTATGAAGCTTTATTTTTGGTGCCAGGATGGAGAGGAGATGGTTTCAGCAGGGACTCTTCAAGGGTGGTGGTTGAATGGGTCAATGTATTCAAATGGATGGACAAGAGAGCTTGGAGGAGTTTGAATTGGTGAAACCAATTTGAATGAGTGATGGAGAGTATTTGGTGGATCAAATCAAGGGATATGGTGACGGTGGAGGTGTTGGCCGAATGTGGGGAGCTTGGAGGGGGATTTCGGTTTAGTTGCTAGGATAGGTGAGTGTGCCAAAATTCTCTTGAGTAGTAGGCATTTCCATTTTGGCATTTTCAGTCATATAGGCAGAGTGCCGAATCTTTACAAGGGTCTTAGGGAGTTATTTCTTTTTCTCTCATTCGGTTTTCTACTTCTCTTTGTGCTGAAACTTTCAGCTTTCTTCTCTTCATCTCTTATTGCTTCTTTGACATTAGCCGAAACTAGGGTGACCACTCGAGCATTTCTTTTTCCTTTCATTCTTTTTCTCTAACGATTTTCTCTTCTACCCTCTCATACCCGAATCTCAATTTCCATTTGCTTTTCCCTTCTTTTTGGTTTTCTTTTATTTTACTCTAAAGCTGAAACAATCTTCTTCATCTTTTCTCTTCTACACTCTTTTCTTCTCTAGCCGAAAAATACTTTTCACTCTTTTCTCTTGTGTGTTTTGTTTCTACACCTTTTCACCATAGCTGAATCTCCTTTGACACCAAACTAAATCTATTCTTACACTCTTTTTCTATTAGCTGAACATCACGAAACAAGGTGTTAGGAATCTTTGGCCGCAAGAAGTCTCTTCAATCGGTTTCTGTTGGTTAAGGTAAGGGGAGACTCTTTCGATTCGCTCTTTATTTCTTTCGATTCTGTTGGTCATAGCCGAATGGCTATTTTGTTCTTGGTATTTAGATTTAAGCTAATCCATTCTTTTTCTTCTCTCATTTTGGAATGTTTACTTCGGGAAACCCCATTAACCGAACATCGGTGGTTCGAAGCCTGAAGGTCTGTTGATTACCGAATCTGATCACTCCATTCGGGTTCTTAAGGTAAGGGGCCATCTTTTCGTTTTCTTGGCTATTTCATCCCTTTCAATTGCAGTCTGCCTTAATCAAATTCTTTTGTTAGTCAACCTACGTTTCTCCTTGAGTACTGATCAAAGATCCTCTCCATGGATGCGAGTGCCAGCCAAACTGAGAAGGGTAGTGGACTCGTAGTCTCTACTCCTAAGTTTAATTGACGTGCTGTGTCGGCGGTTCGAGACTTTCCGCCAGGCTGTGGTAGGGAGCCGACATCTGCCTGGGATAGACAAATCGTGGTTGTTTCTTCTAGTGAGAGTGTCGACAATCTAGAGAGTTTAGTCTTACGCGTAATCAGGTGTGTAATGCTTACACTTTGTTTTATTAATTTACGTTAATAACTGTGTTGGCTGAAAGCCAAAACGACTATATAGCTAGTCGAGATACCCTTGTGGGTAAGGTTGGAGACACCGTGTAAGTACCACTATGATTTTACTTTCGAAGATATGTATGTATGAATTAATTGTCTCTTTTACATTGAAAGTATGTTTGCATTCATCTCAGTATGATAATATGTTGCATGGGCTTTGGGATATGATTGATAGGGGAAGTGTGATTTAGTGACTTCTGTCACAATGGTCTGGAACCACAGTGGTTTGGAACCACGTATACATATATTTATCAGTGACTTATCTCAGTGGTTTGGTACCACAGTGGGTTGGCCCCACATTTATATATTCTGTGGCTTTGTCACAAGTGGTCTGGGACCATAGTGGTTTGGAACAACAGTGGCTTGATGCCACGGGTGTTTGGCCGATTCAGGTGACCTAGTGGATGGAAAACTAGGTTAGGCTGGGCTGCATTGCATACATTTTTACTATGCTATATTGTGTGGTGCATCAGTGAGCTTAAGGCCCAGATTACGTTATAAGGGGATTTACACACTGAGTCTCGGTGGCTCAACCCTCTACTTAATTTTGCGGGTAATACCTAGATCGCGGATTTGGAGGTGAGGCGGACTTTGAGGTGGCCATGCAATATTTTTCTCGTAAACTTTCGGTTCTTATTTAAACTTGTTTTTTTTTTTAATTATGGGATTTTGCAATGTAATAAGGCCTCTACAACTTTAAATTGGGATTTGCTGTAATACTGTTAGTACATATTTTTGAGGTGACAAATATGGAGTTTTTCAAAAATAAAATCACAAACCATATTTTTTCTAAAAAGGTGTTAACAAAAGATGGCATGCGAATAATTAATAAAGTCGGAGATTTTCTTAAAACCTCAACATTGTTTTCAACTGTCACGTTTATAAAATTCCCTAATTTCGGCTTTCGTAAAACAAAACTGTATACGACTTTTAGTTCAATCTAATAAGGAATTGGCAAGAAACTTTCAAACAAGATTTTAAATTATTATCAAGTTGGTAACACTAATTAGAAAGTTTTTTTCAAATTACGATGTTCCGGTAAAAATTTCAAAACATCTTTTCCAGTAACATACCAGATTTGGTTGTAACGTATTGACCAGGTTTGAGGTGTTACAATTATGGTATCAGAGTCAGGTTGCAAAACTCGGCTGTGGGTTTGGGGTTCAAAAATGTTTTCAAAAGTTAGTTTGGAAAATGGTTTAGAAAACTACATGTTTTCTAGAAGTATGGCACCCGAGTCTCCGGCACCAATCCGCACTGTAAGTTTTCTGATTATTACTTGATTTCTCATGAAAAATTGTGATAGATAGTTTTAAGAAATACAACTTTAGAAATGGAGACCTTTAGAAATATTTCTTGCGAAAAACTACTTCTAATGCTATTTTCATAAGACAGTCCGGTAATAAATAGTGGAAGAAATATTAACTCATAAAATTTTAATCAGATTAAGTCGAATTCGTAATCGTGAGCGCTAGAGGACGTGGATGTGGTATGCGCGGCCGTGGTAGAGGCCGGGGTGTTGAGGCTGAACCTTAGTAATCAGGGCATGGGTCGGAAGGTAAAGTGCCAGCATCACCAATTATGGAAGCGAGATTTCAGGACCAAACTGGTGGAGACGATGCTTTGTCTCAAGCTATGTTGCGTGTTCTGGAGCGGGTTACTGGAGCAAGCACGGGATCAGTAGCTCGAAAATCTATTTATGAGTGGCTCCGAGCTAATGGGGCTGAGATATTTAGGGGCATTTCTGGTATGGCTCCTAACGTAGCTGAGTACTGGCTAGAAGCGGTTGAACGATTCATGGACGATCTTGATTGTACCGCGGAGGAAAAGTTGAAAGGAGTAGTGTCCCTCCTTCGAGATGAGGCATGCTAATGGTGGCTCACGGTAAGAGATGGTACATCAGTGGACCGTATTACCTGGGACTTCTTTAAGTCAGCGTTCCAGGGAAAGTATGTTGGGACAAGTTATGTGGACGCTCAAAGGAAGGCATTTTTAAACTTGGTCCAAGGGAATAAGTCAGTGGCTGAATATGAGGTGGAATTCATGCGTTTAAGCCGTTATGCCCTGGGTATTGTTACAACAGATCACGAGCGTTGTGTCCAATTTGAGGATGGTCTGAGGGACGAGTTGCGAGTACTAATAGCTCCGCAACGGGAAAGAGAGTTTGCTATTCTAGTTGAGAAGGCTAAGATAGCCGAAGAGGTGAAGCGGTCTGAAAGGCAGAATTAGGATAAGGATAGGGGTAGGAATAAAAGGAATTTTGGGTCATCAGGATCTGCTGGGGGTTTCCAAAAGAAGCCTAGGTTTGATGGACCGAGTCGAGTTGCGAAGCCTGTTGCTGTTGGTCGGTCTCAGCAGTGTGCTAGATGTGGAAATTATCATTCGGGGGAGTGTTGGGCAAGAAGTAAAGGATGCTACAGGTGTGGATCTGTAGATCATTTGGTAAGGGACTGTCCACAAGAGCCGAACAGGGCACGGCCAATAGGTCAGGGATATGTACAGTCTAGAAGAGGTGGGCAGCAACCACCGAGAGGTCGTGGTCTGGCCAGAAGAGGAAATGGTTTTGGTCGAGGGTGTGGAGCAGCAGGCAGAGGTCTGGGAATACAGATGCGAGACAGCTTGGATTGGTTTATGCAGCTAGGCGCCGAGAGAAGGGCGATGCACAGGACGTCATAATCGGTACATTCCTTATTTTTGGTTTGCTCTTTATAGTACTGATAGATATTGGGTCTACACATTCGTATGCTACTAGTACTGTGTTTGGAACGTTGAACATAGAATCTGAGGTTGCTTCTAGAGAAATGACTGTGATTAGCACTTTAGGACAATCTGTAGTAGTGAACAAACTATTTAGAAGTGTGCTTTTATAAGTTCAAGGGATAGTCTTCCTGGCTGACTTGATGGAATTACCGTTCGGTAAGTTCGATTTGATTTTAGGCATGGAATGGTTAGTTAAGTATCGTGCAAACTTGGATTGTGCAGCTAAGCGCATGATATTGAAGACTCTCGAGGATAAAGAGGTGTTGGTGTTAGGTGAGAGAAGGAATTACCTGTCCAATGTGGTGTCTACTCTAAAGGCTGAAAGGATGGTGAGAAAAGGGTGTGAGGCTTTCTTAGCTTTCATTAGTGCTTTGGAAGCCAAGGAGTTGTCTGTAAGAGATGTTAGAACGGTGAAAGAGTTCTCATATGTTTTTCCACAAGAGCTTCCAGGGTTACCTCCAGATCGCAAGGTGGAGTTCGGTATTGATCTTCTTCTGGGAATAGCTCCAATGTCCGTTGCCCCATATAGGATGGTGCCGAAGGAGCTAGTGGAGCTTAAAGCTCAAATTCAAGAATTGTTGGACCGTGGTTTTTTTCGACCAAGTGTGTCTCCGTGGGGAGCACCGGTGTTATTTGTCAAGAAAAAGGATGGGTCGATGCGGATGTGCATTGACTATAGGCAATTGAACAAGCTGACGATTAAGAACAAGTACCCATTGCCAAGGATTGACGATCTATTCGATCAGCTGTAAGGCGTTTCAGTCTTCTCGAAGATAGACTTGAGGTCAGGTTATCATCAGCTTAAGGTCAAGGAGGCGGATATTCATAAGACTGCTTTTCGAACTCGTTATGGTCACTACGAGTTCTTAGTGATGCCATTCGGGTTGACGAATGCACTAGCCGCATTTATGGATACGATAAACCAGGTATTCCAACCCTACTTGGATCGATTTGTCGTAGTGTTCATAGATGATATCTTGGTATATTCAAAGACGGAAGAGGAGCATGATTCGCATCTTCGGATTGTTCTACAGATTTTGAGAGAGAAGCAACTGTATGCCAAATTCAGCAAGTGTGAATTTTGGTTGAGGGAAGTTACATTTCTGGGACATGTTGTGTCTGCCGAGGGAATTAGGGTTGATCCCCGAAAGGTTGAAGCTATTTTGCAGTGGAAATCACCAAAGTCTGTAGCGTAAATTCAAAGTTTCCTTGGGTTAGCTGGGTACTACAGAAGGTTTGTTGAGGGATTCTCGTTGATTGCTGCACCTTTAACCAAGTTATTACGAAAAGGGGTACCGTTTGTCTAGTCAGATAAGCAGCAAAGAAGCTTTGAAAAGTTGAAAAGGATTTTGACGGAGGTACCAGTGTTGATTCAGCCTGAGGCTGGGAAGGAGTTTGTCGTCTATTGTGATGCGTCGCACACAGGGTTAGAATGTGTGTTGATGCAAGAAGGGAAAGTGGTAGCGTATGCATCTCGGCAATTGAGACCACATGAAGTGAACTATCCCACTCATGATCTGGAGTTAGCTGCGGCAGTGTCCGCTCTAAAAATTTAGAGACACTACTTGTATGGAGAGAAGTCGGTTATCTACACCGACCATAAGAGCCTGAAATATCTCCTTACCCAGAAGGAATTGAATTTAAGGCAGCAGAGGTGGATTGAATTGTTGAAAGATTATGATTGCTCGATTGAATATCACCCAGGTAAAGCTAACATAGTGGCAGACGCGTTGAGCCGTAAGGTGATATCTGATTTGAGGGCAATGCTTGCTCATCTCAGTTTGTATGATGATGGAAGCTTGTTAGCTGAACCTCAAGTGAAGCCTTCATGGGTAAGTCAGATTAAAGAGAAGCAGTTGTCAGATGAATCGCTAAGTTCTAGATTTCAGCAAGTGGAAGGTGGTGAGATAGAAGATTTAAGTTTGAACAGTGATGGGGTATTGAGCTTTGGTGGAAAGACTTGTATTCTGTAGGAAGCGCATAGTAGCCCATACGCTATGCATCCAGGTAGGAGTAAAATGTATCAAGATTTGCGTGAACAGTTTTAGTGGCCAGGTCTGAAGCAAAAAGTTACCGAGTTTGTGAGTAGGGGCTTGACGTGTCAGCAGGTGAAGGAGGAACATCAGTTGCCTTCAGGTTTGCTACAGCCAGTGAAGATTCCACTTTGGAAGTGGGAGAGGATAACTATGGACTTTGTTAGTGGGCTACCTCTTACGCCTACTAGAAATGATTCGGTGTGGGTTATTATCGATCGGTTGATGAAGTCCGCTCATTTCATACCAGTTCATGTTGATTACTCACTACAGAAGTTAGCCAAGCTGTATGTAGCAGAGATTGTGAGGTTACATGGGGTACCAGTGTCTATCATATCAGACAGAGATCCCAAGTTTACATCGCGGTTCTGGAAGGCGTTGCGTAAAGTGTTGGGTACAAGACTGGATTTTAGCACAGCGTTTCATCCGCAGATTGATGGTCAGTCAGAGAGGGTAATTCAGATTTTGGAAGGTATATTGAGAGGCTGTGTTATCGACTTCAGAGGTAATTGGGAGGATTTCTTACCATTGGCAGCATTCACATACAACAATAGTTATCAATCCAGTATTCAGATAGCACCCTACGAAGCGTTGTATGGTCATAAGTGTCGTACTCCTCCCTGCTAGACAGTGTTGGGTAAGTGACAGTTGTTGGGTCTGGAATTGGTTTTAGAAACAGAGGAAAAGGTTAAGTTGATTCGGACTCAGTTGAAGGAAGCTTCCGACAGGCAGAAATCTTATGCAGATCTGAAGCGTAAGAAAATAGAATTCGCAGAGGGTGATCAGGTTTTTCTGAAAGTTTCACCTTGGAAGAAGGTTTTAAGGTTTGGACGAAAGGGTAAGTTGAGCCCCAGGTTCATCAGACCTTATCGAGTGTTGAAACGTGTGGGACCAGTAGCTTATCAGCTCAAGTTACCTTCGGAGTTGAGTCAGATACATGATGTATTTCATGTTTCAATGTTAAGGCGCTATCGTTCGGATCCATCTCACATAGTGCCAGTAGAGGAAATTGAAGTAAGACCTGATTTGTCTTTTGAAGAAGAACCAGTTCAGATCTTAGATCGAGATGTTAAAGTGTTGAGAAGGAAGTTAGTTCCATTGGTTAAAGTTTTATGGTGGAATCAAGGTTCAAAGGAAGCCACGTGGGAGCCGGAGGATGTGATACGACAGCAATACCCTCACCTCTTTTGATCAGGTAAATTTCGAGGCCAAAATTTCTTTAAGGGGGTAGAACAGTAACATCCTAGAATTAGGGGTTCTGTATTTTAGGCTTTTCTGTGTGCTTGGTTTGTTCTGTTGTTATTTAAATGTGCTTGGGGGTCCTGGTGAGGCTCGGGTTCAAGCCAGATCCTTGGTAAATTTTCTATTTTGGGCATCTAAGAAGGGAGAGCTAGTAGGAGTAGGCCTTAAGTTTATTTTCGTGTGTTTGTTGACACAAAGGAAGCTTGTGTCCAAGTGGAGGTGGTGTATCTTGTAGGAGCAGAAGGGGAGGAGTTTGAATCCCATAAGCCTTATTATGAAGCTTTATTTTTGGCACCAGGATGGAGAGGAGATGGTTTCGGTAGGGACTCTTCAAGGGTGGTGGTTGAATGGGTCAATGCATTCAAATGGATGGACAAGAGAGCTTGGAGGAGTTTGAATTGGTCAAACCAATTTGAATGAGTGATGGGGAGTATTTGGTGGAGCAAATCAAGGGATTTGGTGATGGTGGAGGTGTTGGCCGAATGTGGGGAGCTTGGAAGGGGGATTTCGATTTAGTTGCTAGGATAGGTGAGTGTGCCGAAATTCTCTTGAGTGGTTGGCATTTCCATTTTGGCATTTTCGGTCATATAGGTAGAGTGCCGGATTTTTGCAAGGGTCTTAGGGAGTTCTTTCTTTTTCTCTTATTCGGTTTTCTACTTCTCTTTGTGCCAAAACTTTCAGCTTTCTTCTCTTCATCTCTTATTGCTTCTTTGACATTAGCCGAAACTAGGGTGACCACTCGAGCATTTCATTTTCCTTTCATTCTTTTTGTCTAACGATTTTCTTTTCTACCCTCTCATAGCCGAATCTCAATTTCCATTTGCTTTTCCCTTCTTTTTGGTTTTCTTTTGTTTTACTCTAAAGCCGAAACAATCTTCTTCATCTTTTCTCTTCTACACTCTTTTCTTCTCTAGCCAAAAAAATACTTCTCACTCTTTTCTCTTGTGTGTTTCGTTTCTACACCTTTTCACCATAGCCAAATCTCCTTTGAGGCCAAACTAAATCTATTCTTACACTCTTTTTCTGTTAGCTGAACATCGCGAAACAAGGTGCTAGGAATCTTTGGCCGCAAAAAGTCTCTTCAATCAGTTTCTGTTGGTTAAGGTAAGGGGAGACTCTTTCGATTCTTTATTTATTTCTTTTGATTCTGTGTGGACATAGCCGAATGGCTATTTTGTTCTTGGTGTTTAGATTTCGACTAATCCCTTCTTCTTCTTCTCTCGTTTTGGAACGTTTACTTCGGGAAACCCCATTAGCCGAACGTTAGAGGTCCGAAGCCTGTAGGTCTGTTGATTGCCGAATCTGATCACTCCATTCAAGTTCTTAAGGTAAGGAGCCATCTTTGTGTTTCTTGGCTATTTCATCCCTTTCAATTGTAGTCTACCTTAATCAAATTTTTTTGTTAGTCAACGTACGTTTCTCCTTGAGTACTGATCAAAGATCCTCTCCATGGATGCGAGTGCTAGCCAAACTGAGAAGGGGAGTGGACTCGTAGTCTCTACTCTTAAGTTTAATTGACGTGCTGTGTCGGTGGTTCGAGACTTTTCGCCAGGCTGTGGTAGGGAGCCGACATCTACCTGGGATAGACAAATCGCAGTTGTTTCTTCTAGTGAGAGTGTCGACAATCTAGAGAGTTTAGTCTTACGCATAATCAGTTGTGTAATGCTCACACTTTACTTTATTAATTTACGTTAATAACTGTGTTGGCTGAAAGCCGAAACGACTGTATAGCTAGTCGAGATACCCTTGTGGGTAAGGTTGGAGACACCGGGTAAGTACCACTATGATTTTACTTTTGAAGATATGTATGTATGAATTAATTGTCTATTGTACATTGAAAGTATGTTTGCATTCATCTCAGTATGATAATATGTTGCATGGGCTTTGGGATATGATTGACAGGGGAAGTGTGATTTAGTGACTTCTGTCATAGTGGTCTGGGACTACAGTGGTTTGGAACCACGTATACATATATTTATCAGTGACTTATCTCAGTGGTTTGGTACCACAGTGGGTTGGCCCCACATATACTTATCAGAGATTATCACAGTGGTCTGGGACCACAGTGGGTTGGCCCCACGTTTATATATTCTGTGACTCTATCACAAGTGGTCTGGGACCACAGTGGTTTGGAACCACAGTGGCTTGATGCCACGGGTGTTTGGCCGATTCAGGTGACCTAGAGGATGGAAAACTTGGTTGGGCTGGGCTGCATTGCATACATTTTTACTATGCTATATTTTGTGGGCTAAGGCCCAATGTGCATCTTTGAGCTTAAGGCCCAGATTGTGTTATAAGGGGATTTACACACTGAGTCTTGGTGACTCACCCCTCTGCTAAATTTTGCAGGTAATCCCTAGATCGCAGATTTGGAGCTGAGGCAGACTTTGAGGTGGCCATGCAATATTTTTCTTGTAAACTTTCGGTTCTTATTTAAACCTATTTTTTTTAATTATGGGATTTTGCAATGTAATAAGGCCTCTACAACTTTAAATTGGGATTTGCTGTAATACTGTTAGTATAGATTTTTGAGGTGACAAATATGGAGTTTTTCAAAAATAAAATCACAAACCATCTTTTTTCTAAAAAGGTGTTAACAAAAGATGACATGTGAATAACTAATAAAGTCGGAGATTTTCTTAAAACCTCAACGTTGTTTTCAACTGTCACGTTTATAAAATTCCCTAATTTTGACTTTCGTAAAACAAAACTGTATATGGCTTTTAGTTCAATCTAATAATGGATTGGTAAGAAACTTTCAAACGAGATTTTAAATTATTAAGTTGGTAACACTAATGAGAAAGTTTTTTTTCAAATTACGATATTCCGGTAACATACCAGATTTGGTCGTAACGTATTGATCGGGTTTGGGGTGTTACATATCCCGAAGGAAAGATCGAGGATGTTTTGGTAAGAGTAGATAAATTTATTTTTTCCTACAGATTTCATTGTCTTAGATTTTGAAGCAAATAAGGAAGTTCTGATCATCCTTGGGAAACCTTTCTTAGCCACAGGAAGAACGTTAATTGATGTGTAGAAAGGTGAACTCACCATGTGAGTTGAAGACGATTAGGTAACCTTTAACATTCTTAAAGCGATGAAATTTCCCGATACGATAGATAAGTGTTCAGTTATGGAAGAGATAGATACCTTGGTTTCAATGGAAAACAATTTTGAAGAAGATCCATTGGAGAAAGCCTTAGATCTTGATCCTTTGGAGGATGAAGAAGGTGAAGAAAACATGGCTTTAATGGAAGCCAATCTGAGAAATTTTATTCAATCCTTACCGTTTGAACCGTTGGAGTTAGAAGTCGAAGAATTTGTGCAACCCAAGTTGTCAATTGAAGAACCACCTAAGCTCAAACTAAAGGTACTTCCTTCCCATTTAAAATACGTTTATTTAGGTGACTGTTCCACTTTTTCTATGATTATTTTAGTAAAACTGACGAAAGATCAAGAGGAGCAACTAATTGCTGTTCTAAAGAAATTTAAGAAAGCAATTGGTTGGACCATAGCTGATATTTGAGGTATAAGCCCTTCTTTTTGCATTCATAAAATTATTTTAGAAGAAGGTGAAAGAGCTTGAATGGATGGGCAAAAGAGGCTCAATCCTATTATGAAAGAAGTTCTGAGAAATGAAGTGATCAAATGGTTAGATGCAGGAATCATCTATCCTATTTCAGATAGTTCGTGGGTAAGTTTGGTGTAATGTGTACAGAAGAAAGGTGGAATCACGATTGCTGAAAATGAGCATAACGAGTTGATTCCAATGAGAACTATTACTGGTTGGAGAATGATCGTTATATGTCAGAGTCTTAAAATTTATATAAAGAATGATCGAGTCAAGAAACTAACTATGACAATGACTTGAGGCAATCACACCTATCGAACAGTAGTATAGCTTAGCGGCAAGACAGGATTGTCGAACCCAAAGGAACCAAAAGTACTAATACTAACTTTCTTTTTATTATTTAGCCTAAGAATTAAAGGGATTTGTTATCTAATCTAAAATTAACTAACAACTAAGCTAAATATGTAAAGACAAAGAGAACGAATTGGGAAAAATAACTTTGGGAAAAACCAATTGATTAAGACGATACCCGAGGAAGAATCCACCTAGACTTCACTTGTTATCTAACTCTGAACCAGACGATTTATTCACTTGACTTGATTCGTAGGATTCCCTAAGTTATATTAATACCTCCGTCAAGGCTACTAATGTCTAACCCTAGGTTGATTAATTGAAATCTATTTCTAATTAAAACCCCTAGAATTACATTAAATCGATCTATGGACTCCCATATTAGGTTTCACCCTAATCCGGCAGAATCTCGTCACCTTATGTCTAGGCGTGCGATCAACTCTGCTTAATTATGCTAGATCTACTCTTAGGCAGGGACTTTTGCTCCTTCACCTAAGCACATCAAACTTGAATTAATATCCCGGAAATATCAAAATAAGAATTATGAACACATAATTAAGAACAAATCAAGTATTTATCATATCGTTCAGCAAACGATAACAAGATTCATCTTAGGTTTCATCCCCTTCAGGTATCTTAGGGTTTAATTCATAACGATAAAAGAATACATCTCAAAAGAAAAGATAAAACAAAACATAAGAAAACCCTAAAACTCCCTAAAAGAATTGAAGAGAGATCCTCTGTCTTGAGTATAACTCCGGCTTTTTGAGATGAATCAACTGGCTATTCTTCGAGTGAATTTCACAAATCTGGCCTCTCTGGCTCGGCTCATTGGCCTAGCTGGTCGCACCCTTGAAGGTTGGCCTCTAGGGTGTTTATATAGGCTTTCGAAATGGCTTTCTTTGCCTCTAAGTACCCTAATCCGACTGAAACTCTTCTTTCTTACGTCAGGGACACGCCCATGGCACATGCCCGTGTGAATCGTGGCCAGACCATTTTCGAGTCTGTTGAATGAGGCACGGCCATGTGGTCTTGGGCCCAGGCCGTGTTGATTTCGTTATATGGCCCATTTATTCTGTTTTGGGCCTATTTCTCATTCCTTTCATCCTCTTGTGCTCTTCTGAGTATAAAACATGAAATTAAAGGATTAAAAAAACCAAATTACATAATTCAAGGGATAAATCATCCAAAAGAATGCTAAATGTGCACTTAAAATATGTTACTATTACGGTTTATCAGAGAATTTGTATTGATTGAATAAAATTGAATAAAGCCACTCAGAAGCACCATTTTTCGTTGCCTTTTATGGATCAGATGTTAGATCAACTGGTAGGTAATGAATTCTATTGTTTTTTAGATGGCTATTCGGGATATAACCAAATAGTTGCAGCTTTGGAGAACCAACATAAAACAACCTTTACTTGTCCATATGATACGTTTGCTTTTAGAAGAATGCCTTTTGGTTTATGCAATACACCTACAACATTTCAACGATGCATGATGGCAATATTCACTGATATGGTTGAAAATTTTGTTGAGGTTTTCATGGATGACTTTTCTATTTTTGGTAACACTTATTATATTTGTTTGAATAATTTGGCTAAGGTACTGAAGAGATGCGAAGAGACGAATCTTGTCCTCAACTGGGAAAAATGTCATTTTATGGTTAAGGAAGGGATTGTCTTAGGGCATAAAATCCCAAAGAGAGGAATTGAAGTCGATAAAGAAAAGGTGGATGTAATTGAAAGATTACCGGCCCCAATTAATGTGAAAGGAATCAGAGGTTTCTTAGGCCATGTCGATTTTTATCGACGGTTTATCAAAGATTTCTCTAAAATTTCTAAATCGTTGTGCTTGTTGTTAGAGAAAGATACAGTGTTTGATTTCAAAAAAGCATGTTTGAAAGCTTTTAAAGATTTTAAAAAATGGTTAATCTCGGCCCCAATAATCGTTACACCTGGTTGGAGCTCACCGTTTGAGTTGATGTGCAATGGAAGTGATTATGCCGTTGGAGCTGTGGTGGGTCAAAAAAGAAACAAAGTGTTTCACCCTATTTACTATGCAAGTAGAACTTTGAGGGGAGCCCACTCAATTATACGGTAACCAGAAAGGAACTCTTTTCTATAGTTTTTGCTTTTAACAAATTTTGCTCATATCTTATAGGTACCAAAATTATAGTATTTATTGATCATGTAGCCATTAAATACTTGCTCACGAAGAAAGATGCAAAACCAAGGCTAATTCATTAGATACTTTTACTCCAAGAATTTGACCTTGAAATCTAGGACAGAAAAGGTGTCGAAAATCAAATAGCTGATCATCTGTCTGTAACGCCCCGAATTTTGGGCCTAGAAGACATAGGTTTTGAACAAGGGAACAATTAGGATACTGCTCATAAATATTTAGTTGTGCAAGAAAGTGACACAAATATCTGTCAGCTTTAGTGGTTAAGTGCTCTGGGAGTGTGTGAGAAGCCTGGGTTCAAGTCTTGGCTTTTGCAGAATTTTTAGTTTTGCTCTTATATGAATCTGGACACTGACATTTAGGCCTTATAAATAACAGTGCTTGTTTTATGACACAAAAAGAGCTTGTGGTTTAGTGGCATGGTGGCGTGTTGTGTAACTGGGAGGTCTGAGGTTCAAGTCCTGGGTTGCGCAATGGAGTGTTTATTTTGCTGCTTGAGCTGTGTAGGTAGTGGGGTTGGACTGAAACACAGCTAAGGGCAGTTTGAATAGAATTTGAATGGAGTTTGAACT
Source organism: Gossypium australe (assembly GCA_005393395.2). Lineage (NCBI taxonomy): Eukaryota > Viridiplantae > Streptophyta > Magnoliopsida > Malvales > Malvaceae > Gossypium > Gossypium australe. The sequence goes on along the minus strand of CM016623.1, from coordinate 72,517,996 downwards.
GGTCATGGAGAGGTTTGAGGAAGGATTTTAAGAGAAAATCAAGGAGATGAGAGGGGAGGGAGTTTGTGCTGAATTTGGACTCTGGCACTCAAGAATTCGGCCACGAGAGGTATACTACTCATTTGGGTTTTTTTTCTTTGGTCGAATGTGGTAGGTTCTTTTGGCATTTTTTTTCTCTGCTCACTTTTTCATTTTTGTATTTTTCTTTCTTTTCCCCTGCCAAATCCTCCTTTCTCTTCCCCTCTTCTTTTTACTGTTTCTTCCCTTTCCTCTACTTTCCCAAACCTTGACTGAATAGTGTTGGGCAGTTTCGCATTCTTTTTTTCTTCTGATTTGCTCTTCTTCCTTTACCCCTTTTTGGTCAACTGTTTGTCGAATATTGCCTTTCTCTCCATCTTCATCTCTTCAATTGTGCTTTCGGCTTGACAGCTATTCTCTGACAATTCGAATTCCTCGAGGAGTGAAAAAGTTTCAGGTAAGATTAAAGTCGTCGAAACCTTTCTCTCATCACTCGATCAAAGCTAAGTATGTAGGCTAGCATTCTAAAGTGTAGGCCGAATGCTTTCTGCGATTTTGTAAGTTATCATGTTTGGATTTAAACTACATGAATAAACAATCCTATTTAATAAAATCCATTTGTAATGGAAATATCCGTCAAAGAGACTGTAGTGAACCTTCGTCGGTGGTATAAGTGGGCTAAGCCACATTTGTCAATCGAGACAAGTGTTAATTTTAGTTTTAGTTAGGGGTGTAAAGAATGAGATTAATCATATTGTTCAGCAACTAATGGAAAGCCTTGTATGAATGTAGGTTTTCATGCTCCTGGAACTTGGAGCGGTTGCGTAAACAGGTGTGTATTCACACTGTTTTGATTGTAGAATGACAAAAGTCGAAAAGCTGAAAGATTGGGCTTTGAGGTCACATGGGCGTGCGAACGCTTGTGTGGTCAAATCGAGCCCATGAATCACGAGCGTATGACTGTAGAGGCCTCTATGAGCATATTCATGTGCTTAGGCCGTATTGGGCCACGTTGGGCCAAAATGGGCCGTGTGGGCCAAATAGGCTCGTGGGCCCCACACGGATGAAATCCACGATTTGTGGCAAATATTGAACTGGGATATGTAGGTCTCATAGTCGTGGCGAAATCTAGATTAAACAGGCCGCACGAGCGTGTGGGCCCACTTGGGCCGAGTAATGGGTATTGGGCCCATTTACACTGTTATGACCATTTAGGTTACCGAAGTCGCTCGAGGCAACTGCGAACCTTTCGAGAGGTCGATATCTACACAGAGACCCAAAGTAGGGTAAAATAACCGAAATACCCCCATAGGGTAAATTATCGAAATACCCTCATAGGGTAAAATGACCGAAATACCCTCATAGGGTAAAATGACCGAAATACCCTTATAGGGTAAAATGACTAGAATACCCCGATAGGGTAAATGACTGAAATGCCCCCATAAGGTAAAATGACCGAAATACCCCCATAGGGTAAATGATCGAAATACCCTCATAGGGTAAAATGATCGAAATACCCCTATAGGATAAAATGACCCAAATACCCCCACAGGGTAAAATGACTGTTATACCCCTAGGTGATGAAATGATTGTTATGGCCTTATGTTATGTATGACTATGATTCAGCATGACATTTTGCATACACGTATGATATTATGTCACGACATATTACATGGGGATGGGTTGTTATATTTGGAGGAAGTGTACTATACTGATAAGGTCGCACGGGTCACCCAAGATGATTGTGGACCTATTGATGGCTATATGCCGTTTATTTTACTGGCAGCTCTGCTGCAATACTGTTTAGTGCCGTAACTGGTGCTAATCTTGGTGTGTCTTGCTGGATGGGTCGATTTTATCCCCACATGGTGTGTTTGGCGGGACGGAGTGGTGTGTAAAGGCTGGATTGGGTAGGATTTTTGACTGCATATCTGCACTGATTAATGATACTGTACTGTTACTGCATCGGTTAATAATATTACATACTATTCACTGCATGGCTGATATCTGTTACTGTTATGGGCCAAGGCCTCACTGATACTATTACTGAAATTGGGCAAATGCACTACTAATTACGGGCATTGTGTTGGGCTCAAGCCCAATTGTTTACTATTACAGGAAAGGGCTTAGGCCCATACTAGACTAGATTATTATTGTAACGAGCTCAGACCCAAACTGTATTTATCTACTGTTTAATAGACTGTTTTCTTGTTAGGGGATTACACACTGAGTTTTCATAAACCCACCCCTCTATTTAACAGTACAGGAAATTCCCAGTCGTAGGCGAGTCGATTCTACGAAGGACTCGATGATGGCCACACAACCTCATCAGCTTTCGTTTTTATCTTTTGATTTATAAGTAACTGAATTTGGGTATTTTTATGTAATAAGGCCTCTTTAAAGTTATAAACATTAAATTGGGGTTTTTATTTATTTAGTTTGATATAAACTGGTAGTTGTAGAAAAAGACGGTTTTTCAAAAGGTAATTGTTTTCAAAGACACCACGTTTTCACAATATTTCTAAAAAAACTTCCGCAATAAATGAGATTTTGAAAATTAAAAACGTTTTAAAAGTGATTAGCTTTTAATGATGCACGCTTTGGAATTGAACAACCCGTTTTTGAATCACCGTTAAATAACAAAATAATTAACTGATTTTGGGGATTTCAACGACAACAAGTTTTACGCTAAACACTTCAATGTGACACCGCCAGATTCAACCATAACGTCTAGGCCAAGTTTGAGGTGTTATACTGTCGAGGTTGGAGCAAGATGAGGTAACTCAATCATGTGTGCCTATCAACGAGAATTTCCTAGAGGAACACTTATTTGAAGTAAGTCAGATTCATGAAACACCTTGGTTTGCTGATTTTGCCAATTATCTTGCATGTGGAATAATTCCTGGAGCAATAACATACCAACAAAGGAAAAAATTCCTTCATGATAGTCGGTATTATCTTTGGGAGGATCCGTTTTTGTTTAAATAGTATGCAGATAATATAATCCGAAAGTGTGTAGCTGAAAGTGAGATTGCTGAGATCTTGTATCATTACCATTCATCTCCAAGTAGGGGACACTTTGGTGGTTCAAGTACTGCACCAAAGATATTGCAAGCAGGTTTTTTTTTGGCCTACATTATTTAAAGATGCTTATGCTTATGTGAAGAACTGCGATAAATGCCAAAAGGATCTGAAATATATCAATGAGGAATGAAATGCCCTTGACAAATATTTTGGAGATTGAATTATTTGACGTATGGGGCATTGACTTCTTAGGCCCGTTTCCTTCTTCGTATGGGAACAAATACATCTTAGTTGCTGTGGACTATGTGTCCAAGTGGGTTGAAGCTGAAGCGTACCCTACAAATGATGCTGAGGTAGTCATGCGATTCCTACATAAGCATGCGTTTACACGATTAGGGACACCAAGAGCTATTATTAGTGATGAAGGTTCTCACTTTGTGAACAAATGGTTTAAGTGGTTTCTTGAAAAATATGATGTGAAGCACAAGATTGCTACTGCCTATCACCCCCAGTCCAATAGGAAAGTTGAAAAAGTGAACTGTGAAATCAAAGGTATCCTTGAAAGGGTAGTACGCCATAGCAGAAAAGATTGGTCTCGAAGGCTCGATGATGCATTATGGGCCTATCGAACAGCATTTAAGACTCCGCTAGGAATGACTCCTTATCGGTTAGCCTTTGGAAAGGCATGTCATTTGCCATTAGAGTTGGACAATAGAGCTCATTGGGCTTTGAAGGAGTTGAACTTTGATCTTAAGCAAGCCGATGAGAGAAGGATGTTACAACTTGATGAGTTGGAAGAGCTGAGGTTGTTTTCTTATGAGAATGCCAAAATGGGTAAAGAAAGATCAAAGAGATGGCATGATAGTCATATACAACCTCGCGAGTTTAAAGAAGGTCAGAAGGTTTTGTTGTTTAATTCAAGGTTAAAGTTATTGAAAGGACCCTATACCATCTACCGAGTTTATCCTTATGGAGCTATTGAATTATACAGCATTATGAATGTATGTTTAAAGTTAATGGTCAATGTCTCAAACACTACTGGGATGGTGAAGTTGAGCGAGTTGAATCCTTGTTCAAATTAACAACCTTTGATTTTTCATGAACTCGTTTTGTAAATAAATAAATAATTAGAACTTATTTTCTAAACTTATTACATTTAATTAATTCTGTCTAAGGAGATTGGAGCTTAAAAGGGACCACTGTGACCCCTCCAACCTTTCCTAGGAATTAATTTAATGTAATTTGTTAAGAAGAAATTTTCTAATTAAGATTTAAAATTTTTAAGTTTCATTTGTTTTGTTTAAATTTTAAATTTTTATGTTAATAAAGGGGGTCAAATTTGTCCCAAGTACTAATAAGTTTTTTTTCTTGAGTAAGTTGCAAATACAGTCTAAGTTTGAGGCCCAAGACAGCAAAAAAGAGGGAAACATCCATACTTTGTCTCCACTCCCGTTAGTTGCTGCCCAAGTAACCCTTATGTAGCTAAATTTTTGCTACATGTTGCCCTAATTCTTCCCTATATAAACTCCTCTTCATTCTACTATTTTTCATATTCCTCAAAACAATTTGTTTAAACCCTAAAAAATCCCTAAATCTTCCTTTTATGTCATCAACCTCAAATCCTGAAAGAACCCTAATTCTCTTCCTTTTTTTCTGGAAACCATCTACTGCCGCTGCAAGAAGATTGCTAAAGAGTCGTCATTGTTACCACAAAATTGCCGTTTTCGTACGTTATTGCCACCGCACTATTATTGCCGTCACACGATTTCTGCCGTAGAAAGTCTTTACCACTTTGTCGATTTCTCTTTTCCCCTTTGTGCAGAAACTTTGCCAAATTCTCAAGCAAAGATACCATGTCTAAGCAAAAGAACCAGATCTTCAAAGACTACTCTTGAAAACCCGATTTTGATCGATAAAGAAGTGAAAGAGAGTTTTGATTCAATCTTCAAGCATCAACCTATGATGCCAAAAAAGGTTTTAACTTAAAGAGTAATGATTTGATGGTTCTTCCTATACTGATTAAAAAGAAAATCAATGCTCTCGAGTGGGAACGATTTTGTGATGCTCGTTCACTTCTCGATAATGAACTAGTTCGAGAATTCTATGTTAGTTTGAGTATGCAAGATGCTACTGAGGTCATCGTTCGAAAGAAAAAGGTACCTCTTACTTCTAAGTCCATCAATGATTTGTTGATCTTACCTGATGTTGAAAAAGATGAGTACTACCCTATGATGAACAATATCAATCAACTAGTGCTTGATGTTGTGACAAGTCCGGGATACCAATGGATTATAAGAAAGTATGGGAGCCATTCTTGTCAAAGGGAATACCTAAAACTAGCAGCAAAGGTATGGTTTTATTTTGTTTGCTATAATTTCATGCGTATCTCACATAGTTCCACCATCTCGATGTAACAGATGCTCTTGTTTTATGCAATTTTGACAAAAAAGTCCATTAATGTTGGGAAAATTATTCTCAACGTGATTCATGATTGTGCTAAAAAGAAGACAGGAAGTGCTTATTTCCCATCATTAATCACTTCACTTTTCTTAAGGGCCCATGTTAAAACACAAGCAAATCTGAAAGGGCAATATGTTCAAGGGTGCATTACAAATCATGATATTGAAAGGTTAGTAGAGAAGGTGCATGAGCTGAATCAAGGCAAGTAAGAAGAGCCAACTGAGCCAGATACTGAGGAGTCAACAAAGGAAACTGAAATTGGAGTTAATTCAGTTACATACACTGAAGAAGAAGAATCTGATAAGGAATCGAACAGTCCTAAACTAGTTGAAAGATCTGCAAACCCTGAACCAAGGGTTGAGCCAGAAGAAGATATAGTCAAGCCAAGTGTTGAGCATGAATCTACAACTCCAATGCCGACTTCTACAAGTGCTTCAAAGAAATCGGAGTTGTCAATTATGATGGATATGTGCAAGTTCATGCACAATCAACAACAAACTTATTGGAAATATGCAAAAATTAGAGATGTCTGAATTCGAAATACGTTTAAGAATATCACTAATATTTTTGTTCCTGAGTTCCCAGATGCTATCTTTGAGATATGGACGGAAGATACTGACTATGCAAGCGGAGATGGAGCTGAAGAAGACAAGGAGAATGAGTCAGAAAAATAAAAGGAGGGATTCTTGTCTTATTATTTATTTAATTATTTTTAGGTCTTTAGGAATTTATTTCTTTCGTAATTAGGATTTAATTTCTACAGAATAAAACATAACAAGCATGAATAAACTTAACACTTCTTTAAAAAGAAAAATACTAAGTATTGTGGTAATTGGAATGAACATGTCTAGGATTGGGTTATTAGGAAAGACTTGGTATTTAAGGAGTCTTGATGACTCACCTCTCTTTCTTTACAACCTTACCTGGTGTTCAGTTTTCATTCATTACTTTGTTCTTGCAATGAGAACACTACTTCTTTTTAAAGGGGCGTAAGGCAAATAAATTGCTCAAATTTTTAAAATTTTCAAGTATGTTTCAATCATTTCTTTCATAAGTATGTTTTAATAAATGAATGTTTAGAGACATTTTTTGTTAATGAGATAGTTTGTATGTAAGTATGAATGATGATTACATCTGAGTGAAAGTATGTTATAATGAAGAATAGAATGCTTGTATGATCTGGCCTTAGTAATGTTTGCCATGAAAACTTAGTTTCTCTTGAGATTAGACATGCATGAAGGTTTATATCTTTAGAATTAACTTAGTAACTTTCTTGAGGTGAAATCCTAGGAGACATAATAAATCTAAAATGATATAGGCACTATTTCTTTGGATCGTTTGAGCCTTTTCAAGCCAACCCTATGATATTTGACCCTTGAAACTGTAATTTTGAGCTTAAAGGCCTGTTTATTGCAATGAACCTACTATAAACGGATAAATATATAGGATTTTACCTATGTAATTTATCACCTTTTTACTTAAATCCGTTGTTAAAACTAGATATTGTTTAATAAATTAATGAAATATGTGAAAATATGAAATTAGGACATAGAAATTATTAAAATGTGATTTTATGCTTTTTTTTTATAGTTTTCATGTAATAAATGACTTATTTTATATTAATTTGAATATATTATATTTCTTTAAGACATAAAGTGGGTCATGCATGATTAAATTAAATAATAAAATATAAAATTATAATTAATAATTCATTTTAAAATATTTCAATAACAATTTGGGTTTTAATTCATTAATTAAATTGGATAAATTTATTCTTTGGTCCTCTAACTTGTTGATTTATTTTGGAAAGGTCGATAGCTTTGCTAGATTACAAAACCGTCCAAATTGGAGACCAAGTCAACCCAATATTCGGCTACACATGGCTGTCCATTTAAACCATCCTTTGGTTTAATTACACAAGGTCCTTACAGTGTTGAAGAAATTAGAGATTTACTCGAAGATTTACGATTGACCGAGTCTCAGTCCTGAGTTGTGTGGCATCCAAAAGTGCTTAAAAATCAAGCAAAAATCAAGTCAAAAGCCACTAAGCATAGCCGGCCAAAATTTGAGGAGATTTGAAGAGGTTAACATCCACTATGTTTAGCAAACTATCCCCCTCTCCTCACCTATAAATAATACCCTCTCATTCCTTCATTCATCATCTCTCAATCATTCCTCATTCATTCTCATCATTCATTCTCATCATTCATCATTCTCTCTTCTCTCCAAATTCTCTTAGCCTTTCCATTCCCACGCCTAGCATTATCTCTTCATAGAGATTTTAACAATTAAGCCTATTAAAGAGCCCTTGGTCGGCCACCATGGAGAGCCATCAACAAAAGAGCAAAGCAAAGGAACGAAGGAGCCTCGTCAGTCAAAGTCTTGGGTGACAACCACTCTGAATTGGGTTTAATCTTTCTTTTCTTTAATTTAGTCTAAAGATGTTTGCTATGTGTTCTTTGTTCTTGTATACAAAAATGTTAGCTTAATTTTATTTAAGCTAGAATGATTGCTTTCATTAAATAATATTTATTTGATTCATGCTTATAATGTTTGTGCCTCAATCGATCATGTTCTCAATTAAAATCAAGTCTGTATTTCGTTCAACCGTGATTCAAATGCACCTGAATTAGTTTAGCGATCCTGACCAGACGACGACTAATGGACACCTACTTGAAATGAGCATGCTCAATTAAGATCCTGACCCGATTAAATTGTAGGTTGCATAACAACTCTGACCAAGCTCTATTATCTGCATAGTTTTTAGATTTGTGTGATTGAACTGTTTCAAACCTGACACGTCCCTGTTACCTCACACGAAGGCTAAGAAACCCTTTGTAAATAAAGACCAGTAAAATGCGTATTTACTAAGTAAAGGATTCCGAAAGGACCTAATGTGGTTTCCAAACTCATGAAAGATCAAGTTGCCATGGAATGTTTTTCCGAATGTTATTAAGCATGTTGATAATAAATTGAGTTTAATTAAAGTAATTGTCCTAGTTTATTTATGTTATAATTGTTACAATTTGTGTTTAATTTTGCTAAAATATATTTCATTCATATAGTTTACATACTTAGGATAATTTGCATTAGGGATCATTGCATTTTGTTTAATATATTTTAATCACCACTTCTCAACTATATTGTGTTTTTATTTACCAAATTGTTAATATAATTTTACAAATTAAGTGACTTAGCACAAATACAATCCCTGTGGAGACGATAACTTGATACTTATATATTACTTGATAATGACTGTGCCACTTGCACAAACCTACGTGTTACAAGTTTTTTGGCGCCATTGCGGAGGATTGTCAACTGTTGCCATAGTCATTTTTTCGTGAAATTATTTATTCTCAATTTGATTCATTTTTAACATTACTAACTTATTCTTTTTATTCTTTTATTTTCTTTTCAACTGTTTTTGAGCATAGATCGAATTATTCATTTACTCCCTGTAGACCTGAAATTGAGCAAACTTTCAGACATAGAAGACATGAACAAACAACTCAAAGACAAGTCGAGATGGACCTTTGAAATCAGAATCAAGACTAAGGTAATGAAGTCGATCATGTATGAAATCCCATCCTCATTGTCGATGATAGGGATTGATGCATCAGACAATATGCTATGCCACTTTTCAGTGAGTTAAATCTAGGAATTAGAAGGCCAGATATTGAAGCAACCCAATTTGAATTGAAACCAGTGATGTTTCAAATGCTACAAACGGTTGGCCAATTTAGTGGTATGCGAATGGAAAATCCACATCTCCACCTTCAATTATTTTTAGAGGTGAGTGATTCATTCAAACTAGCCGGTGTGACTGAAGACGCATTTAGGTTGAAGTTGTTTCCATACTCGTTGTGAGATCGAGCATGGCACAATTCACTGCCACCAAGTTCCATATCTACATGGCAAGAATTAGCAGAGAGATTTTTGGTTAAGTATTTCCCACATAGCAAAAATGCTAAGTTGAGGAACGAGATCACAACTTTCCAACAATTGGATGACGAGTCTTTGTATGAGGCTTGGGAGCAATTCAAGGAGTTACTTTGTAAGTGTCCTCATCATGGGATTCCTCATTGTATCCAGTTGGAGACATTCTATACTTGCATCAATGCACATACAAGATTGATGGTAGATGCTTCAGCGAATGGTGTAATTTTGTCTAAGTCTTATAATGAGGCTTATCAGATCATCGAGAGGATCGTGAGTAATAACTATCAATGGCCAACAAATCGAACAACTTCAGGAAGATGTGTAGACGGAGTTCATAAAGTTGATGCCTTCACTTCGTTATCAGCTCAGGTATCGTCTATTTCCTTTATATTAAAATAGTGTACCGCTAATAGTGCTAATAATTTTGTAGCTCAACCACCAACTCCGTTTGAAGTAGTTTCTTGTGTGTATTGTGGGGAAGGTCATTCTTTTGAGAATTGTCCATCAAATCCTAAGTTAGTGTACTATGTGGGGAAACAATATCAAAATAGGAGTGGACAAGGACCCGAGTCCAACTTCTACAATCCTTCATGGCGTAATCATCCTAACTTTTCTTAGAGCAACAAAGGAAAAGGACCGAACAACAACTTATTGCAGCAAAGGCCCAACCAATCTCAAGGGTTTAATCAGCAAGCTCTAAAACCACCTCAAGCTGAGGCATCAAACAGTTTGGAGAACTTGTTGAAAGTGTACATGACAAAGAATGACGCTTTGATCCAAAGTCGAGCAGCAACACTGAAAAATTTGGAAAACCAAATGGGTCAGTTAGCTACAGAGCTTCATAATAGACCACAAGGAACCTTGCCGAGCGAGATTAAGAATCCAAGAAATTTGGGTAAAAAAAATATCAAGGCTGTGGCATTGTGAAGTGGTAAAATTTGGGAACCCCGATTGATTGATGTCGAAGATAAGACCGTTGCGAAGAATCAACCAGCTGTTGAAATTCCTACACCAAAGGAATCAAAATCTACAAAGTCTAACAAGGTAAACCTTGGCTTAGTGAATTCAGATATTTTAACATCTTCTTTGGATGCAGGTTTACCTACTCAGAAAAGTTGTTCGGTTCAACCGAAAGTTCCATCACCTCCATATTTGCAAAGATTGTAGCAACATAAGCAGAAGTAGGAGGTGCAATTCAAGAAGTTTTTGGATGTTCTGAAGCAGTTACACATCAATATTCCGTTGGTAGAGGCGTTAGAAAAAATGCCAAATTATGTGAAGTTTATTAAGGATATACTGTCCAAGAAGAAACGACTGAGTGAGTATGAGACTGTTGCCTTGACAAAGGAGTGCAGTATGTTCCTGCAGAACAGATTGCAACCGAAATTGAAAGACCCAGTAAGCTTTACTGTACCCTATAACATTACTGAATCATACTATGGTAAAGCTTTGTGTGACTTAGGAGTGACTATCAACTTGATGCCTAAGTTTATTTTCAAGATGTTAGGGATCGATCTTTAGCATATCCCGAAGGAAAGATCAAGGATGTTTTGGTAAGAGTCAATAAATTTATTTTTCCGGGTGATTTCATTATCTTAGATTTTGAAGCAGACAAGGAAATGTCGATCATCCTTGGGATACCTTTCTTAGCCACGAGAAGAACGTTAATTGATGTGCAGAAAGGTGAACTCACCATACGAGTTCAAGACGATCAGGTAACCTTTAACATTCTTAAAGCGATGAAATTTCCCGATCCGACAGAAGAGTGTTCAGTTATGGAAGAGATAGAAACCTTGGTTTCTATGGAAAGTAATTTTGAAGAAGATCCATTGGAGAAAGCCTTAAATCTTGACCCTTTGGATGATGAAGAAGGTGAAGAAAACATGGCTTTGATAGAAGCCAATCCGAGAAATTTTATTCAACCCACATGGTTTAAATCGTTGGAGTTGAAAATCAGAGAATTTGTGCAACCCAAGTTGTCAATTGAAGAACCAACTAAACTCGAACTAAAGGTACTTCCTTCCCATTTGAAATACATTTATTTAGGTGATTGTTCTACTTTGCATGTGATTAATTCAGCGAAAATGACAAAAGATCAAGACGAGCAACTAATTGATGTTCTAAAGAAATTTAAGAAAGAAATTGGTTGAACCATTGTTGATATTCAAGGTATAAGCCATTCTTTTTGCATTCATAAAATCATTTTAGAATAAGGTGAAAGAGATTGAATTGATGGGCAAAGGAGGCTCAATCCTATTATGAAAGAAGTTGTGAGAAAGGAAGTGATCAAATGATTAGATACAAGAATCATCTATCCTATTTCAGATAGTTTATGGGTAAGCCCGGTGCAGTGTGTGTCAAAGAAAGGTGGAATCACGATTGTTGAAAATGAGTGTAACGAGCTAATTCCAACGAGAACTGTTACCGATTGGAGAATTTGTATTGGTTACAAAAAGTTGAACAAAGCCACTCGGAAGGACCATTTTCCGTTGCCTTTTATGGATCAGATGTTAGATCGACTGGTAGGTAATGAATTCTATTGTTTTTTAGATGGATATTTGGGATATAACCAAATAGCTATAGCCCTGGAGGACCAACATAAAATAACCTTTACTTGTCCATATGGTACGTTTGCTTTAAGGCGAATGCCTTTTGGTTTATGCATGTAACATCTGAGATTTAGGGGCTTTGCATTTATCTTGTTTCTGTGTGTTTGGTATACTCTGTATGTTGTTTGAGTGTGTTTGGGGTCTTTGGGAAGGCCCGGGGTTAAGTCGGAACCTTGGCCAAAACTCTAATTTTGGGCACTTTAGGAGGGAAGCTAGTTGGGGGAAGGACTTAAGGTTTATTGTTTGTGCTTGTTGACACAAGAACTAAGGTGGTTAAGTGGCAAGGAGGAGCCACTTAGGGAGCAGGAAAGTGACGCCTCGGGGGAAACAGAGGAGAGCAGGTTCGATTCACGTTGCCAGCAATGTGGCTTTTATTTTTGCTCATGCGTCAAAGGGCTGGATGAGGGATTCGGTTGGGAGACTTGAAGAGTGGAGGTGACTTGGTCAAACTTTTTGAATGGTTGGACAAGAGTGAAAAGGGGGATTTGAAACTTTCAAATTATTTTGAATATTTCAAACCTTTTCAAATGTGTGTTCAGGAGTGAAGTTAGGAAAGAATCAAGGGGTTGAAGGTGGTGTAGAGTGCTAGCTGAATTTTTGAAGGGGTGCTAAGTGTCGAAAATTTTAAAAGGTTAGCTTTAGGTAGTGAGCTCTCTTTTTCGGCATTTGAGTGTGTTGCACTTTGGGCAATTTTGGTTCTTTTCTTTGTGTAGCCGAAAGTTCCTAAGGTCTTTATTCATTCTTCTTTCAGCTTAAACCGAAATTACCTTCTTCTCTTTTGGTATTTCGGTAACTTGAGTTCTTTCCCTCACCATCAAAGCCGAAACAAGTCTCTCATCTTTCTTTTGTCAAAAAGTGTTCTCTTTTGATAACCTCTTGGCCGAACCTTCTATTCACCACCATTTCATCTTCTTTTTCCTTATTTTAGCATTTTGGTAACAAGTGAGCGTTTCTTCTTCACCTAAAGCCGAACCTCAACCCTCCCCTCTCTTTTTCTCTTTATTCTTCCTTGGTCCATATTTTCTGTTTGTTTCTTGATCACCTTGAACCGAAATCATCTATAGGTCCTTATCTTAATATTCATCTTCTTGAAACTAGAATCCACTTTCCTTTCTTTCTCTGATTTGATTCTCATTTGTTTCCTTTTCCTCTTTTGGCCAAATCTCCTTGGGTGTGCACATTGTTAATTCATTTTTATTTCGGAAGGCTGCCGTCACTTCTTCTCTCTATCTCCTCAATTAGATTCTTCTTAGTGGTGTAAGTGTTCTTTTCTTCTCTTTTAATTTTCTCTTCTCTTTTAGTTGCCGAATCAAAGGCATTAATCCTGTTCCATGGGTTTTGGCCGAATATAGGAAGGGCTTGGTTTCGTTTTTCTCCTGTTTTTGGCCAGCGCTTGAAGGGTCTTTGGGATCAATTGGATTCGATCAATCGTTTGGCCAAAGGCCACTTCTTTTAACCCATATCTTGGAAGGCCGAATCTAAGACGGAGTTATGTAGGGATATCAGGTGATCTATTAGTTCAAGTGTAGAAACCTCTGGGTTCTGTCAATTATTGGGTAAGGACTTCTTTGTTCAAAGCAATTATTTTTGCTATTATCTTATTCAACGGTTTAACTCGGTCTTCTGACCAAGATCGTTTTTATGGAATCAAGTACTAGTCAGGCGAAGGAAGGGGTTGGACCCGTAATTTCAACCCCTAAGTTTAAGAGACGTACGATGTCTGCCGTTCGAGATTGGCCACCGGGTTGTGGGCCGGCTTCTGAAAGGGATAAACAGATCGTTGTGATCCCTGCAAGTGAGGACGTTAGCAAGATCGACAGTGTAGTCTTGTGTGTTCACAGGTGTGTAATTATCACACTACTCCTTTTTGTTGCAATAATCATGTATGTGTTATGAAAGCCGGAAATCCCGTCAATAGTGATTGAGTTACCCTTGTTGGGTAAAACCGAAACATCAGGTTAGTGTATCTTGGTTAAACCTTAAAATTTTGATAGCATGATTGTGTGACATCATATATAACCCGTTTATTACACTATGTTGCATATGCATGGGATATTGGGATGTTATGATATGAAGGGGAAGTGCTTATAGGTGACAATGTCACACCAAATGATGGCTTGGTGCCACACTATCGAATCGGTGATTTGGTCACATGGTGATCGGTGGCTAGGCCACGTTATTTTGATTGTGAGCAGTGTGTCTGTCAGCATGACTGCCAAAGAGGAGTGTAGAGGATGGAGGGTCGATTGTAGAAATCCCCAGGTGTGTTGAGGATGGACATATGGAGTGGAGTGTAGAGGATGGAAAAACTAGGCTGGGATGGGCTATCATGTTGATTGTTTGCTATAATGTATGATTGGGCTTCGGCGGATGGTGTTTTGGGGCTTGGGCCCATCTATGGATAATGTGAATTAATTGCACACTGAGTCTCGTGACTCACCCCTTTGTTTAAACAATTGCAGGTGATTCTTAGCTTTATGGACAGGGTTGGAGGGAGCTCGAGGTGGCCACGCATGGGTTTACTAGTAAACTTTATTTTATTTATCGTTTATAACTTTTGGGGATTTTTCTTTGATTTGTAATAAGGCCATTACAAAATTTGTAATTTTCTTTCGGGTTTTAACTTTTGGACATATTAATTACAGACTGCTCAATGGGGCATTTTAAAAATTGAGTTACAAACTAAAGTTTTCTTATAACCTGCCAAACAACGTTTTCATAAATAAAATAAAAAGGGAGCATTTTCACTAATAACCTGAAGATCGCATAATTGGTAAGTGTTTTCAAACGTCTCCTAATCGTAAGGCCCATCTAATTAAATTTTAAAGTTAACTAAACAACGGGTTTTCAACTAAACCACGAAATTCGGGATTTTAAAATGTCTTGGAATTTACTGAAACCAGTCAAACTTCCTAAACTTCATCCTAGTGAAATGCCAGATCCGGTCGTAGTGTTTGGGCCGGGTTTGGGGTGTTACAATGCAATGCACCTGCAACTTTTCAATGATGTATGATGGCAATATTTACTGATATGGTTGAAAATTTTGTTGAGGTTTTCATGGATGATTTTTCTATTTTTGGTAACACTTACGGTATTTGTTTGAGTAATTTCGCTAAGGTACTGAAGAGATGCGAAGAGACGAATCTTGTCCTTAATTGGGAAAAATGCCATTTTGTGGTCAAGGAAGAGATTGTCTTAGGTCATAAGATCTTAAAGAAAGGAATTGAAGCCGATAAAGCAAATGTGGACATGATTAAAAGATTATTGGCCCCAATGAATGTGAAAGGAGTTAGAAGTTTCTTATGCCATGCTGGTTTTTACCGAAGGTTTATCCAAGATTTCTCAAAAATTTCTAAACTGTTGTGTTTGTTGTTAGAGAAAGATACAATGTTTAATTTCAACAATACATGTTTGGAAGCTTTTGAAGATCTAAAGAAGTAGTTAATCTCAACCCCAATAATTGTTACACCTAATTGGAACTCACCTTTTGAGTTGGTGTGCAATGCAAGTGACTATGCCGTTGGAGCTATGATGGGTCAAAGAAGAAACAAAGTGTTTCACCCTATTTACTATGCAAGTAGAACTTTAACGGGAGCCCAACTTAATTATACGGTAATTGAAAAGGAACTTTTCGCTATAGTTTTTGCTTTTGACAAATTTCGCTCATAACTTATAGATACCAAAGTTACATTATTTACTGGCCATGCGACCATTAAATACTTGCTCACGAAGAAAGATGCAAAACCAAGGTTAATTCTTTGGATACTTTTACTCCAAGAACTTGACTTTGAGATCCAATATAGAAAAGGTGTTGAAAATCAAATAGTTGATTATCTATCGAGGTTGGAGCATGATTAGGGAACTCAGTCATGTGTGCCTATCAACGAGAATTTCCCAGATGCACAATTATTTGAGGTAAATCGAATTCATGAAATACCCTGGTTTTGCTGATTTTTCCAATTATCTTTCATGTGGACTAATTCCTCGAGATATGACATATCGGCAAAGAAAAAAATTCCTTCATGATAGTCGGTATTATCTTTGGGAGGATCCATTTTTATTTAATCAATATGATAATATAATCCAAAAGTGCGTAGCTGAAAGCGAGATTGCTGAGATATTATATCATTGCCATTCATCTCCAAGTTGGGGACACTTTGGTGGTTCACGTACTGCAGCAAAGATTTTGCAAGCAGGTTTCTTTTGGCTTACACTATTTAAAGATGCTTATGCTTATGTGATGAACTATGATAAATGCCAAAGAACTAGAAATATATTAATGAGGAATGAGATGCCCTTGACAAACATTTTGGAGATTGAATTGTTCGACATATGGGGCATTAACTTCTTAGGCCAGTCTCCTTCTTCGTATGGGAACAAATACATCTTAGCTGTTGTGGACTATGAATCCAAATGGATTGAAGTTGAAGCATACCTTACAAATGATGTTAAGGTAGTCATGCAATTCTTACATAAGCATGTGTCTACATGATTTGGGACACCAAGAGCTATTACTAGTGATATAGGTTCTCACATTGTGAACAAATGGCTTAAGTGGTTGCTTGAAAAATATGATGTCAAGCACAAGATTGCTATTGCCTATCACCCCCAATCTCATGAGCAAGTTAAAAGAGTGAATCGCGAAATCAAAGGTATCCTTGAAAAGGTAGTATGCCCTAGTAGAAAAGATTGGTCTCAAAGGCTCGATGATGCATTATGGGCCTATCGAACAGCGTTTAAGACACCGTTAGGAATGATTCCTTATCAGTTAGTCTTTCGAAAGGCATGTCATTTTCCATTAGAGTTGGAGAATAAAGCTCACTGGGCTTTGAAGCAGTTGAACTTTTATTTTAAGCAAGCCGATGAGAGAAGGATGTTACAACTTGATGAGTTGGAAGAGCTGAGGTTGTTTTCCTATGAGAATGCCAAAATGTGTAAAGAAAGATCAAAGAGATGACATGATAGTCATATACAATCTCGCGAGTTTAAAAAAGGTCAGAAGGTTTTGTTGTTTAATTCAAGGTTGGAGTTATTTCCTGGGAAGCTTAAATCCCGATGGAAAGGACCTTATACCATCTACCGAGTTTACCCTTATGGAGCTATTAAATTATACAACAATTACAGCAGTACGTTTAAAGTTAATGATCAACGTCTCAAACACTACTGGGATGGTGAAGTTGAGCGACTTGAATCCTCATTCAAATTAACAGACCCTTAATTTTTCATTAACTCATTTTGTAAAAAAATAATAATTAGAACTTATTTTCTTAACTTATTACATTTAATTAATTCTGTCTAAGGAGAATGGAAATTAAGCGGGGCCGCTGCGACCCCTGCAACCTTCCTGTGAATTAATTTAATGTAATTTGTTAAGAAGAAATTTTCTAATTAAGATTTAAAAAATTTAAGTTTCATTTGTTCTATTCAAATTTTTAAATTTTTATGTTAATAAAGGGGGTCAAATTTGGCCCAAGTACTAATATGTTCTTTTAGTAAGATACAGTCTGAGTTTGAGGCCCAATACATCAAAAAGGAGGGAAAAATCCATGCCTTGCCGTCACACCCATTGCTTGCCGCCCAAGTAACCTTAATGTAACTAAATTTTTGCTACATGTTGCTTTAATTTTTCCCTATATAAAACTCTCCCTATTCTACTAATTTTCATATCCCTCAAAGCAATTTTCTTACACCCTAAAAATCCCTAAATCTCCCTTTTGTGCCGTCAACCTCAAATACCAAAACAAACCCTAGTTCTCTTTCCTTTTTGCCGAAATTCACTATTGTCACCGTAAAGAGATTGCCGAAGCACTGCCGTTACTGTCGCACACCGTTGTCATCGCTGCACCTCGCCGTACCCATCGCACGTTGTCGTCGCACCATCATTGTCGTCGTAAGATTTTTGCCATAGGAAGTTCTACCCACTTTTCCAATTTCTCTTTTCTCTTTTGTGTAGAAAATGTGCCGAATTTTTGAAAAAAGATACCATGTCTCACAAAAGAACCAGATCTTCAAAGACTACTCTTGAAAACCCAATTTTGATCGATGAAGAAGTTTGATTTAATCTTCAAGCATTAACCTATGATGCCAGAAAAAGAATTTGACTTGAAGAATAATGATTTGATGGTTGTTCCTATATCGATTAGAAGAAAATCAATGCTCTCAAGTGGGAACAATTTTGTGATGCTCGTTCACTTCCAAACGATGAACTAGTTCGAGAATTCTATTCTAGTTTGACTACGCAAGATGCTACTGGAGTCATCGTTCGAAAGAAAAAGGTACCTCTTACTTTTAAGTCCATCAATGATTTGTTTAATTTACTTGATGTTGAAGAAGATGAGTACTACCCTATGATGAATAATATGTAACATCCCAAAAGTTAGGGGTTATAAATTTTTGCATAATTGCATGTTGTGATTGCTTAGCGGGTTATTTGAGGGTGTTTGGGGGTTTTAGAGAGGCCTGGGATTGAGTCGGAGCCTTGGAGAAATTTTGGTTTTTGGCCCTTTATGGAGAGGGATGTTGGAGGCAGGACCTAAGTAAATTTGTGTGTGTTAGGAGACTCAAGTTGGCCATATGGTAAGGTGGTTGTGGCGTCAATCGATGAGCAAGGGGGAAAGGGTTTGAATCCCACAGATGGCAACTGGAGGCTTTTATTTTGTGACTTGGGAGAGCAAGAGGTACAGTTTGGATCAAACTCTGCAATGAGAGTTGGAGAATTGGTCAAACGGTTCAAATGGATGAGGGAGAGGAATTGTAGGAGGAAAAAGGGGAGAAAATCATGGAAGTGATGGGTGTGGGAAGTGTTGGCCGAAAGTGGGGGTCTAGCTAAGGGGAATTTCGGCTGAAGAGGAGTCTGGGATAGCATTTTTGGTCATTTGGTGTAAGGGGAGAAACTGAAACTTTTCTTTGCTTTTGAGTGTTTCTTTCGGGTTTCTTTTTGAGCATTTCGGGCCATCTCCTTTTCAATTCTTCTTGCCGAATTCTTAATCCCTCTCTTTCCTTCTCCGACTTCCTTCCTACTCTTTCCTCTCTATAGCCGAAATTTTTCTCTTTTCTCTAATCTTCAATCGTTTCTTCTTCTTTTTCCTTCCACATCATTCGATTTTCTTTGCAGTTTAATTCTCTTAACCGAATCTTCTACCTTTTCTTTTATTCTTCAATTGGCTTTGCTTCTTTTCTTTCCCCATTTTTAGATTCTTAATTTCTGTTTAACTCTCATAGCCGAACCTGTTCTTCTTGTTCTCTCAACGCTCGTCTTTGATTCTTGAAGTTGATTCTGCTGCAGCCGAACATCCTCCATCACTTCTTGTTGGGCATATTCACAATATCTTGTGAAGTAGTCTTTAGCCAAATCGCAGTTTTGTTCTTTTCTAGTACGGTGTTGCAAGGAGTTTGTCAATTGGTAAGTTGTATTTCTCTCTTTGTCAATAATGCTGCTTCTATTCAGTTTTACCTTAACAACTGTAAGTTCTTTCCTTCATTTGGTGGCTAAAAGAATGTTCTTTTCTATGCTTTGGCTATCGTTGGGCTTAGGGAGTACAATAAGGAGAAGGGGAGCAAGTGGTTTGTTGTAATCAAACCTTTAGTGTTGATTCATCGTTTAAGTGAGGTAAGAACTGTGGTGATAATATTCGGTTTGGCTGAATGTGCCGTGTGTGGTGACGTGATATATTGGTCTTTAGTCACACTTATGTGTATCATTTTTGGTACAGATTCTTGTTAAGGGCGTGAAGCCAATCGTGCTTAGTAATCGTGGGTGGTTGGGCTATTTGCTCAAGCAAGGTGGGATACAAAGGGTTAACCGCACGACTCGCTAAGGTGTGTAATCTCACACCTCTGTATACTGTGCTATTGCTGTGATCTACGAATTGGCTAAAAGCTGAATGCCGAAAAGCCAAAGTATCGGCAACAGAGATCGCTCAAGTGTGCGAGTGCTCGTAGTGATAAACAGAGCCACTAGAAATGGCGATAGACCGTAGAGAGTGTCACGATCGCTCCCGTGAAACTGAGGCTATAATTGGCTTTGTTGGGCCAAAGTGGGCTAAGTGGGCCCAATTGGGTTAACGGGGCCATATAGGTGAAATCGATGGTGAGTACGGATGGTTGTTGTGACTGCAAATTCTGCAAAATCGAGACCGAAAATGAGCTAAATGGGCCACACGAGCGTGTGGGCCCATTTGGGCCAAAATTGGATTTTAGGCCCAATTACACGTAGTAACCCAAAAGGGAACCTGTGTCGCTCAAAGCGACAGTGGGCCTTCAGAGAGGCTGTTAGTTGATGAGTTACCGAAAATACCCTTAAAGGGTGAAATTACTGAAATGCCCTCGTTGGGTGAAATTACTAGAATACACCTGAGGGGTAAATGACCGTTTTACCCCCAACTGACCAAATGACCACTTTACCCCTAGTGGTAGATCTAGTGTTGTATGCGTAACCTGTTTAATTGTTATGGTGGTAATTCATTTCATATCATTTTAACATGTCACTACATGTTGCATTGGGTTGGGTTATGTTTTTGGAGGAAGTATTGTACTGGTGGCTATGCCACGTTATACTGATTCAGTGGCTCTGCCACGATATACTGATTTTAGTGGTTCAGCCACATATACTGTTACTAGTAGCTTTGCTGCGTTGTTATTAGCAGCTTGACTGCGATATTGGTGCGTAGGGTTGGTGGGTCGACTTGGTCCCCACATGGTGTGTAGGGTTGGTACGGGTGGTGTGATGGTTGGACTGGGTTGGGCTGCATTTCGTTTGTTTGCATTGACATGTACTTGGGGCTTAGGCCCAGACTGATACTACATGGGCTTAAGCCCAGACCGTGACTATAACAGGGGATTACACAGTGAGTTCTTGTAACTCACCCTTTTCCTTAAACTGTGCAGGTAATCCCCAGCCTTAGAGGGTTTGGATCCGCGAGGGACTCGGGGGTGGCCACACATCCTGCATGTTTTTGAGGGTTAATTTAGTGCTTCAATTTGGGATTACTTTACTTTAATTATTGAGTTTTATAATTTTTGTAATAAGGCCATTAGAACTGTTTTAACTTCTATTTGGGATTTCTTTAAACACTGCAAATTTATTAAACATGGGTTTTTAAGACAATAACATGTTTTTATCAAGTTTCCGCAACTGTTTAAACCAAATTTTTGTAATAGACACGGTTTTTATCAAGCAAGATAATACGTGCATTTTTTAAAGGGTATTAATTCGAGTATAGCTTCTTTTGTTAACAAGCAATGAGAAACGAGATTTTGAACGTTTAAGGTTTGAAAATGAGTTTTCCAATGATCATAAGGTTTTCAAACAACACCTGATGTGGCACGCTAGATCCGATCATAACGTCTAGGCCGGGTTTGGAGTGTTACACAATATCAATTGGGATTTTCTTCAAATAGTGCTTGATGTTGTGACAAATCCGGGATCCGAATGGATTATAAAAAGTATGTGAGCCATTTTTGTCAAAGAGAATACTGAAAACTAGTAGCAAAGGTATGGTTTTATTTCGTTCGCTATAGTTTTATGCCTATCTCACATAGTTCCACCATCTTGATGGAACGGATGCTTTTGTTATATGCAATTTTGACAGAAAAGTCCATTAATGTTAGGAAAATTATCCTCAAGGAGATTCACAATTGTGCGAAAAAGAAGGCAGGAAGTGCTTATTTCCTATCATTAATCACTTCGCTTTGCTTAAAGGCCCATGTTAAAACACAAGTAAATCTGAAGGGGGATATGTTCAAGGATGCATTACAAATTATGATCTTGAAAGATTAGTAAAGAGGGTGCATAAGCTGAATCAAGCCAAGTAAGAAGAGCCAACTGAGCCGGATACCGAGGAGTCAACAGATGGAACTAAAACTGAAGCTAATTCAGTTACAGACACTAAAGAGGAAGAATTTGATAAGGAACAGAACATTCCTGAACCAAGGGTTGAGCCAAAAGATGAACCAGTCAAGCTAAGCATTGAACCTAAATATACAACTCCCATGCTGACTTCTACAAGTACTTCAAGGAAATCAGAGTTGTCAATTTTGATGGATATGTGAAATTTCATGCACAATCAACAACAAACTTATTGGAAATATGCAAAAATTAGAATTGACTCAATTCGAAATACTTTTAAGAATATCTCTAACACTTTTGTTCCTGAGTTTCCAAATGCTATCTTTGAGACACGGACGGAAGATACTGACGATGCAAGTGGAGATGGAGCTAAAGAAGATAAAGGGAATTGATCGCTGGAATCAGAGTCTTAAATTTATAAAGAGAATGATCGAACTTAGCAACTAACTCTGACAATGATTTTAAGGCAAGCGCACTTATCGAACAGTAGTATAGTTTAGGCAAGACCGGAATATTGAATCCCAAAGGAACCAAAAGTACTAATACTAACTCTCTTTCTATTATTTAGCCTAAGAATTAAGTGACTGATTATCTAATCTAAATTTAACTATCAACTAGACTAAAGACGTAAAGACAAAAAGAGTGAATTGGGGAAAATACTTGGAAGAAAAACTCAGTTGATTAAGACAACACCCAAGGAACCACCTAGACTTCACTTGTTATCTAACACTGAACCAGGCGATGTATTCACTTGACTTGATCCGTGACTCCTTAGGTTATATTAAACCCTCTCTCGAAGCGAATAACGTCTAACCCTAGGTTGCTTAATTGAAATCTCCTTCTAAAAAACCCCTAGAATCGCATTAACTCGATCTACAGACTCTCATATTAGGTTTGACCCTAATCCGGCAAAATCTCATCACCCTATCTTTAGGCGCGTGATCAACTCTGCTTAATTATGCTAGATCTACTCTTAAGCAGGGACTTTTGCTCCTCCACTTAAGCACATCATGCTTGAATTAATATCCCAGAAATATCAACACAAGAATTAAGCACACATAATTAAGAACAAGTCAGATATTTATCATATAGTTCAGAAAACAATAACAAGATCTGTCTTAGGTTTCATCCCCCTCAGGTATCTGAGGGTTTAGTTCATATCAAATAAAGAAAACATCTCAGAAGAAAACATAAGAAATCCCTAAAACCCCCTAAAGAAATTGAAGTAGAGATCCGCCATCTTGAGTAGAATTCTGGCTTCTAGAGATGGATCAACTGGCTATCTTCGAGTGATTCTCCACAAATCTAGTCTTTCTGGCTCGGCTCCTTGGCCTAGCTAACCGCCCCCTTTCAGGTAACACTTAGGGGTTTATATAGGCTCTTGGAATATGTTTCTACACCCCTAAGTATCGAAATCCGAATGAAATTTCTCTTTGCCACGACAGGGACACGTCCATGTCACACGCCCGTGTGACTAGTCTTCAAGCCGTGTTAGGACTTTTTTAATGAGGCACGGCCGTGTGAATCGAGATCAGGCCGTGTTCTAGTAGATTGACGAGGCACGGCCGTGTGGTCTTGGGCCCAGGCCGTGTGGATTTTGTGATATGGCCCATTTACTCTGTTTTGGTCCCGTTTCTCGTTCTTTTCATCCTAGGGTGCTTTTATGGGTGAAAAACATGAAAACAAAGAATTAAGAGCACCTTTTTACATAAATCGAGGCTTAAATCATCCAAAAGCATACTAAATGTGGGATTAAAATATGTTACTTTTACGATTTATCAAATACCCCCATACTTAAGCTTTTGCTTGTCCTCAATCAAAATTCACAACTTACAATTAAAACGAAGTTTCCATGATTCATAAATCCTATCAACAATGTCTCATCATAATTATAGATGATTTATACATGGATGATCTAACTCGAAGAGTCCTAAAGATTCAAATAATCAAAGTCATACATTTGTAGGATAAAAATGTAGGTGCCTTCCCTTATCTAAATAATTACCTTTGATTCAAAATTAACAAGGATTGACATCCTCACTAAAGATTCACACTCAAAGTGTTTAAGGTTCAAAGTTAAGCGCTCAATAGTCAAACCTGAAAAGTTAATCCCATAGGCTTGCCTGAAAATCAAATCTCCACCACTGTAAAATGAGATGATACACAAATCAAAAATGCGGCTTCGATTAAGGGTACGGATATAGGCTGAATTAGAAGGTTAGAATCGAGACTGACCTGACAAATTGCCTAACTAGGAATATTGAGACGATAATAAATAATTACATAAACTAAAAATAATAACCCTAATAATACGAGCTTTTTCTTTTGATAACTAATTTTTTCTGTATAAGCTCTCTTTTCATAATACTAATACTGAATATAATTCGATTGATTGATTTTTATTTTTATTTTTTTTAAGAACAAGTCAAATATTACATAATAAGGAATGAATCTATTACTTAAAATAAAGATAATAGCTAGCAACAAATTAAATTAGATCTCGATATAAGGGTAGTAAAAAAGAATGGTGATAACAAATACAAAGGGTTTTGGGTTATTAGTGGGTGAGTCAATAAAAAGGGTTGTTAGGATCAACGAGGTTCACTAGGGGTTAATTGTGGAGGTAGGCTTTTTAGTGGAGTGAGCGGGTTAAAACCTAGGTGCCTTTATCATCTCGGTATATCAAATCATAGGTGTGGTCTCAACATGTATAATCGAGGCAAGTTTTAGAATAACAGTTCAAAGTTAACACACTCATAATCAATAAAGCAAGCATGAAAAAGAATATATGCTCTAATAGGCTCAAAATCTCACAAAAATTATGGGTGTTTTGACATCAACCTTGTAAATTTCGAACTTCAAGATAATATTCAGATTCAGCTCAACAACCTAGCAAAAAAAAAAAATAGACTTATCATGCTTGATTCTCTAATATTCTTCTAATTTAATCATCAATGCTCAATTAACTATGACTTAATCTAAAACATATCAATAAAAATCATAAACCATCAAAAATTTCATCCTAATTAGTAATATGAGAAAATTACTTTAAAAATAAGACTAAATTCAGGGATTTGAGAATAATGAAAAAAGTTTGGCCGGATTTGAGAATAATGCAAAAAGTTAGGCCCTTTCTTGAAATAAATATTCACCCCCCACACATAAGATGTACATTGCCATCAATGTATAAACATAGATGATTAACCATGTTATACTAAATGAAAAAGAGAATGGGAGAAATAATACTTCCTAAATTTTTTGGATGGATTCCTTGAGTTGGCAGAGGTCATGATAAAAGATGACTTATGTAGTAGTGAATTACCCCTAGTGATTTGTTTGTTTATATGGAGTGTGCTATTGAAACTGCAAAGTCATCAGTTAGATATCTCGGAGGCAGAAATAAATATGTGTTAGGCATACTCGAAGGTTAGATAACCAATGATAATCATAATAAGAGTTTGCAAAAGTTCAAATTAAGACAAATAAAAATTAAAATAGAGAAACAATAAACTTAAAATAAAGAAAAGAAAAATTAGATAATTAAAAGGACTCAGAGGTCCTCATCATCAGCCAGGTCGTGTGGTGGTGTCGGTGATGAGATATGGAAGTGATGGCATATCTGCTGAAGGGTGACCTCGATCCCATTAAAACGTCGAGCAGTGTCCTGCTCGAACTGGGTGTGGCGTGTAGAGATATCTGACAAGAAGCTACTGTATATGAGGGCCACTGGCTCGGGACTGGTGCCTCCTGTGGTGGTGGTTGGACATCATCAGGAATGTCCTCATGCTCCTCCTCCTCAGTGGGGATGGCTAGTCGTTTTTGGGGAGGGTCTGTCCCACGTTGACGCTGGATCATCTTCATATGTAGCATTGTCTGGATGCCCTGTGGGGCCATCGGCCCTATTAATGTGAGTGAGGAGGCCTAAGCGTCGGTGTGGATGAGATCGAAATATCTAGCCAGTCATGTGACGTAAGGTCCCAAGGATATGATCCCTCACCGGTGTTGCTCCGTCTGATGTTGAATGGCTCGGGCTATAAAATATGCTCGGTAGACGACATGTCCATCCGCCATGCACCATAGATAGTATGCGTCATGAGTGTTGACGACGTCGGTGCTCTCTCGTCGTCCTGTCAAAGTGTGAGCCAAACTAGCATGTATGTACCTCAAGTATGGAGCTAGGGCCGTCGCCTTTGAGCGACTGGGGTCATAATTGAAGGAGTGGGAAGCTATCTTATGCCAATATTGCATGGGACTGAAGTGTATATGGCGATGCAACTCTGAAAGGTCATTTTCTGCATCGAATTCGTCTGTATAGAGTTCTAAAGCAGCCCCAAGTTGTGGTACATTAAGTTCTCTTATAATGCCCCCTAGTCGAAATTGGATCGTACCAGGGTCATCGTGCCGTGACATCACTATTTTGAGATGAAATGTTGAACATAGTTCTAGAGTGAGTTCCAAGTAGGTAGGCTCGATTGTATTGAAGAACTGATACCAAGGGTGGTGGCTAATAGAGCCCGTACGTCGTCTGCTAATTGGACCTATTCTAGGGCGGCCCAATCGATGCATCTTCCTATACCTAGTAGTCCTGCCCGAAGTGTCTTGTAACAGTCCTGTTAGATACCTAGGGGAAATCGTAAAAATGGATGGCGTACTTCCGAGGTTGCGCTAGCTGATGAGGAGCCGGGTCCCTTTCATTTTTTAGAGGGGGGACTGCGCTTTTCTTTCCTCGTGATGATGACATTATGTGCCTGAAAAGAGTCGATAGGCAATGATTCAAGTAGATATTCAACCAAAACATATATCACAAGATAAACTTTAGAATTAATTGTGTTTAAGCAGGAGCAAGGAAAAGATTCTATCTCATTCTAAGCATTATTCAAACTATGATTCAATGGCTATATCAACATAACAATGTTATTCTAATAGATAAAATTCTAAGTTTCAAAACAATTAAAAAGAGGTAAATATGAAAGTGAGATGTGACCAGTAGTTGTTGTGTTTTGTCAGAACACGGGCGGCGTGTAGGGGCGAACCACGGGCGTGTGCAGCAACTTGTTAGGAAAACACAGTGGTGGGTGGATGTGCAGCGTCCGTGTACTCTGTTGGCATGGGCATTGTTGTACTGGTTTTTTAGTGTGAATATGGGAGAAATTTGAAGAATTGTGATAGAGGGAAGGCAGTGGTGGGAGATTTTTTATGGTGGCCGGAATAGAAAGGGGGATATGTGAGGGGAACGACTAGGGTTGAAGTTTTTTTGGGGAGGATTTGAGGGAGGTGGTATGTTATTTAAATAAGAGGGGGCACGGGCAAGTGCCACGCCCGTGTGTGTTTTATTCAGCCCGTGTTTTTTCGCGTGTTTTCAAATTTGGGCGCGTTTGCTATGTTGGCCACGCTCGTGTTCTCTGGGTGTGTGTGATTGTGTTCGCTTCTCCCACGCCCGTGTTTAGTTTACCACACCCGTGTACATATGGTCAGTGTTGCACACAGTTGGTATGCACGGGCGTGGCTTGTGCTCGTGTTTGTTTTCTCAGGATCGACTACGGTCGCTTCGCACGACCGTGGTCTTTTATCGCAGCCCGTGTTCGTTTACTTAGGATAGACCACGGTCACTTCGCACGGCCGTGGTCTTTTTATCGCAGCCCGTGTTGGGGAAATTTTTCTTCTTCTTTTTGCATGTCTACCTGCACACTCGTTTTCTATCCCATGGAGACCACACGGCCACGGGCACGCCCGTGTGTAAGGCAGTGTGGTATGAAACCTGCACTTTCCTGCATCAGTTAGTTTGAAAAATTAAAATGTAAAAATTAATGTGGTTAGTGGAGTTTAGTGCTCGGGTTACCTCCCGAGAAGCGCTCGTTTAAAGTCTTAAGCTAGACTTACCCTATTTTCATTTCTAAAAGAAGGTTCTCAGAGCTGAAGCTCCTCTCTTAATTCCCTGAAATCCTCACCATTATAAATTTTCAGTCGATGGCCATTTACCTTGAATGTTCTTTGAGTTGGATGGGTTACCTCGACTGTGCCGTAAGGAAAGATAGATTTTATCACAAATGGTCCTGACCACCTTGATTTTAGCTTTCCAGGAAATAATTTTTCACATTAGCAAAGAATCGTTTCTTTTGATGATGTGTTAATCTTTTTGGTAAGATGTTAGCAGCTAAATAATTCGCAATGTCTGCAAACCATGGTACCTCGAAGTTGGTTATAGAAAAGAATTGCTCTTCAGCGAACGATTCGTTTATCTCACTTTTGTCAAGCTCTTCGATATATGGGTTCTTAAGTCTGGAGAGGTGATCTACTGCAAGGTTTTCAGCTCCTTTTTATCCTGTATTTCCACATCAAATTCTTGTAAGAGTAAGATCCAACGTATGAGTCGAGGTTCATCAGATTTAGTTAAGAGATAACGAAGAGCTGAATGATTAGTGTGTAAACAACAACTTTAGATAATATTAAATATTGCCTAAATTTGTCAAAAGCAAAAACTACAGCTAGCAATTCTTTCTCTGTGGTGGTATAGTTTTCTTGTGCGGAGTCAATGTTCTGCTAGCATAATAAATTGGCTGAAAATGCTTGTCTCTCTGTTGTCCCAGAACTGCACCTACTGTAAAATCACTTGCATCACACATTAGTTCAAAGGGTAAGTTCCAATCAGGTGCAATTATAATCGGGGCATTTATTAGTTTATCCTTGAGGACATTGAATGCATCTAAACATTCCTGATTGAAAATTGAAAGGAACATCTTTTTCTAGTAATTTTGTTAAGGCTTGGCTATTTTAGAAAAAATCCCTTAATGAATCTTCTGTAAAATCCAGCATGTCTTAAAAAGCTTCTAATAGCCTTAACTGAACTAGGGGAGGTAATTTTTCTATGGTTTCAATCTTTGCTTTATCTACCTCAATCCCTTTACTAGAAATATGTCCTAGGCATAATCCCTTCTCTAACCATAAAGTGACATTTTTCCAGTTCAAGACAAGATTCGTCTCCTCACATCTTTTTAGAACGTTCTAAATTTTTAAAGGCAAAGGTGGAAAGAATTATCGAACACCGAGAAGTCGTCCATAATACCTCCATAATGTCTTCCACAAGTTCATCAAAGATGGCCAAACATGCGGCGCTGAAAGTAGGAGGAGCATTACATAATCCAAAAGGCATTCTACGATAAGCAAACGTACTGTCTGGGCATGTAAATGTTGTCTTCTCTTGATCTTCAGGTGTTATTGGGATTTGGAAGTAGCCGGAGAGTCCATCCAAGAAGCAGTAGTAAATGTGCCCAGATAACCTTTCTAACATTTGATCAATAAAGGGTAGAGGGAAGTGTTCTTTTCTGGTTGCGTCGTTCAGCTTCCTATAGTCTATACAGACTCTCCAACCTGTGACTGTCCTGGTGGGGATCAATTCATTCTTTTCGTTGGTTACCACAGTCATGCCTCCTTTCTTTGGAACTACCTGCACGGGACTTACCCA
The DNA here is from genome assembly GCA_005393395.2 of Gossypium australe. Classification (NCBI taxonomy): domain Eukaryota; kingdom Viridiplantae; phylum Streptophyta; class Magnoliopsida; order Malvales; family Malvaceae; genus Gossypium; species Gossypium australe. The sequence continues at coordinate 72,488,637 of CM016623.1, read as the reverse complement.
AGTGCTGTCAGAAATGGGATAAATTATTCCTGCATCTAGAAGTTTAATTACCTCGACTTTGACGACTTCTTTCATATTGGGGTTTAACCGTCTTTGAGGTTGCACACACGGTTTATACTCATCTTCCATTAAAATTTTGTGGGTGCAAAATGATGGGCTTATTCCTTTAATGTCCGACATTTTCCATGCTATGGCCCTTTTGTGTTTCCTTAGTACCCTTAGCAACTCTTCTTTCTCCTGAGGTCCTAGTTTCGAAGAGATAATTACTAGTAGCGTAGAATTATCCCCTAGGAATGCATATTCTAGGTGCTTTGGTAATTGCTTTAGTTCTAGCTTGGGTGGCTCATCAATAGAGGGTTTTTGTTTTAATTCGTCATTAATCTTGATGTCCTCTATTTTCATCTGTCTAGAGGGTGATGCATTGGGATTCTCTTCATCGGTATCGTCATCATTCCCCTCACCTTGTGAAAGACACAGTTCCATCGTGTCGCCGTGCATGGTTTCCTGCAAAGATTCTTGAAAAATGTGATCAGTGGCATCAACAAAGTAATAAGAATCATCTTGTTCTCTAGAATATCGCATGGCATCATAAATTTGGAACACAATTTCTTCATCTCCTACTCTTAATGCGAGTTTACCATCACCAACATTAATGACAGCCCTAGCAGTAGCTAGAAAGGGTCGCCCCAAAATTAAAGGTACCTCTACATCCTCATTCATGTCAAGCACAACAAAATCAACGGGAAATATAAATTTATCTATTTTTACCATAACATCTTCAACAATTCCCCTAGGATACTTAACAGATCTGTCAGCTAACTGAATACTCATCCTAGTTGGTGTTGGTTCCCCGAGATCAAGTTGCTTAAACATTTTATAAGGCATTAAATTAATGCTGGCACCTAAATCAGCTAATGCTTTTTCTATACTCAAACTACCAATTAAACAGGGAATAGTAAAACTTCCTGGATCTTTCAATTTGGCTGGTAGCTTGTTTTGGATGATAGCTGAGCATTCCTCATTAAGTTCTACTGTTGAAATTTCCTCAAACTTCCTTTTATTTGTTAAAAGCTCCTTTAAAAATTTTGCATATGTTGGCATCTGCGAAATAGCTTCAACAAAAGGTAAGTTAATATGTAGCTGTTTAAAAAGTTCAAGAAATTTACCATATTGTGCGTCTAAGCGGTCTTTCTTCAACTTTGCTGAATACGGGATTGTTGGTTTAATTTCCTCACGGGTCGAATTTATCTTTGCCTTATCGGGTTCATGTGGTACCTCCTTCTTTGTTTCAATTAACTACTTTCCACTTCTCAGTGTCACTGCCTGGACCTGCTCTTTTTCCCTAGGTAGGATTTCTGATCGTATTTCAGAAACTAACCTGGTAAGTTGCTTGATCTGATCCTTGAATTCCTGTGACAATGCTTCAAGTTTTGTTTCTATCTTCTGGAAACGTGTGTCTGAGGCTGTTATGAAATTTGTCAGGACCTCTTCAAGGTTCGGCTTCTTTTCCTGTGGGTAGGGCTGTTGTTGGAAGTTTTGGGATGGTTGTGATCTTTGATTTCTTTGACCGCCCCATGAGAAATTGGGGTGGTTCTTCCAACCTGGATTATAAGTATTACTATAAGGGTTATTGTTAGATCAGAAATTATTACCCATATAGTTCATCTGTTCGCTCTCCATGCCCTGTCCGTAGGGTGGGTACTCAGGATTCACCACTCCTTCACTTGCGTCGCACTGCATTACTGGATGTGCCTGCGAAGAACCATAGAAACTATCAAATTTTTTATGTAACAATTCTACCTGATTTGATAGCGCGGTCACTGCATCAATGTTGAAAACTCCGGCTGCTTTGGCTGGCCTTGTCCTTGTAACTTGCCACTGATAGTTATTCAGTGACATCTCCTCTATAAACTCGTAGGCTGCTTCAGGAGTTTTGTTGTTCAGGGTTCCACCGGCAGCTGAATCGATTAGTTGCCTTGTTGAAGGGTTCACACCATTATAAAAAGTTTGGACCTGTAGCCACAATGGTAGTCCGTGGTGTGGGCACCTTCTCAACAAATCTTTGTATCTCTCCCATGCATCATAAAGTGTCTCTAAATCCATCTGCACAAAAGAAGAGATATCATTCCTTAACTTGGCCGTTTTGGCCGGTGGAAAATATTTTAATAAAAATTTTTCGGTCATTTGATCCCATGTAGTGATTGAGCCTCGTGGAAGAGAATGCAACCACTGTTTGGCTTTATTTCTCAGGGAAAAGGGAAATAACCGAAGACGGATGGCATCATCAGAAACGCCATTTATCTTGAAGGTGTCGCAAAATTCTAGGAAATTTGCTAAGTGTGTGTTAGGATCCTCATCCTGCAAACCATCAAACTGAACGAACTGTTGTATCATCTGTATAGTGTTAGGTTTCAGTTCAAAATTATTTGCAGCAATAGTAGGCCTAACAATACTAGACTCAGTTCCTGTTAAACTAGGTTTAGCATAATCATACATAGTACGTGGAGCATGATGTTCGGCCATCTCTGGAGGTGGCGGATTATTCTCAGCCATCTCTTCTGTGGTACTTATTTCGGCTTCTTGCTTTTCGTTTATGTAGTTTAGGCTTCGCCTTATTTCTCTGCGATTTCTACGAACGGTACCTTCAATATCACTGTCGTAAAGTAGAGGTCCTGTCGGGTTCCTTCTATTCATAAACTAGAGGTACCTGAAAGGGACAAAAGAAAGAAGAAAGAAAATTTAGAAAAATAAAATAAAATTGCAAAAATAAAAATAAATAGTAAATATGGCTAAAGTAATAAAAATTAAGCTTTCTTAATATTTTAGTTCCCCGGCAACGGCGCCAAAAACTTGATCGTCGAAATCAGAGCTTTAAAATTTATAATGAGAATGATCGAACCTGGAAACTAACTCTGACAACGATTGTAAGGCAAGTGCACCTATCGAACAGTAGTATAGTTTAGGCAAGACCGGAATATCGAATCCCAAAGGAACCAAAAGTACTAATACTAACTCTCTTTCTATTATTTAGCCTAAGAATTAAGTGAATGTTTATCTAATCTAAATTTAACTATCAACTAAACTAAAGACGCAAAGACAAAAAGAATGAATTGGGGAAAATACTGTTGGGAAAACTCAGTTGATTAAGACGATACCCTTAGGAAGAATCCACCTAGACTTCACTTGTTATCTAACACTGAACCAGACGATGTATTCACTTGACTTGATCCGTAAGATTCCCTAAGTTATATTAAACCCTCTCTCGAAGCGAATAACGTCTAACCCTAGGTTGATTAATTGAAATCTCTTTCTAATTAAAACCCCTAGAATCGCATTAACTCGATCTATGGACTCCCATATTAGGTTTCACCCTAATCCGGCAAAATCTCGTCACCCTATCTCTAGGCGTGCGATCAACTCCGCTTAATTATGCTAGATCTACTCTTAAGCAGGGACTTTTTCTCCTCCACCTAAGCACATCATACTTGAATTAATATCCCGGAAATATCAACACAAGAATTAAGCACACATAATTAAGAACAAGTCAAATATTTATCATATAGTTCAGAAAACAATAACAAGATCTGTCTTAGGTTTGATCCCCTTCAGGTATCTGAAGGGTTTAGTTCATATCAAATAAAGAAAACATCTCAGAAGAAAAGATAAAACAAAACATAAGAAATCACTAAAACTCCCTGAAGGAATTGAAGGAGAGATCCGCCGTCTTGAGTAGAATTCCGGCTTCTTGAGATGGATCAACTGGCTATCTTCGAGTGATTCTCCACAAATCTGGTCTTTCTGGCTCGGCTCCTTGGCCTAGCTAACCGCCCTCTTTCAGGTAACACTTAGGGGGTTTATATAGGCTTTCGAAATATGTTTCTTCGCCCCAAAGTATCCAAATCCGAATGAAATTGCTCTTTGCCACGACAGGGACACGGCCATGTCACACGCCCGTGTGACTAGTCTTCAAGCCGTGTTCGGACTTCTTTAATGAGGCACGGCCGTGTGAATCGGGGGTAAGGCCGTGTTCTAGATGATCAATGTGGCACGGCCGTGTGGGCTTAAGTCCAGGCCATGTCGATTTCCTCTTTGGCCCAATTTGGTCCGTTTTAGGCCCGTTTCTCGTTCTTTTCATCCTCGGGTGCTTTCCTGGGTATAAGACATGAAAAGAAAGGATTAAGAGCACCTTTTTATATAAATCGAGGCTTAAATCATCCAAAAGCATACTAAATGTGGGATTAAAATATGTTACTTTTACGGTTTATCAAATACCCCCACACTTAAGCTTTTGCTTGTCCTCAAGCAAAATTCTCAACTTACAATTAAAACGAACTTTCCATGATTCATAATTCCTATCAACAATGTCTCATCATAATTCATAGATAATTTATACATGGATGATCTAACTCGAAGAGTCCTAAAGATTCAAACAATCAAAGTCATACATTTGTAGCACAAAAACGTAGGTGTCTCCCCTTATCTAAATAATTACCTTTAATTCAAAATCGACAAGGATTGACATCCTCACTAAAGATTCACTCAAATCACTCGAGGTGTTTAAGGTTCAAAATTAAGCTCTCAGAAGTCGAACCTGAAAAGTTAATCCCATAGGCTTGCCTGAAAATCAAATCTCCACCACTGTAATATGAGATGATACACAAATCAAAAGGTCTTTAACAGGGTTGTAACGGGGCTAGGGTTAAAGGTGTGGATAAAGGCTGAATTAGAAGGTTAGAATCGAGACTGACCTGACAAATTGCCTAACTAAAAAAAATGAACTAATCCTAATTAATTACATCAATTGAAAACTAATAATACGAGCTCTTTTCTTAAGATGTGGAATTTCAACATGTAAGCTCACTTAGTAGAACTAATACTGAATATACTTCAGTTTTTTTTAAGAACAAATCATGATTACATAATAAGGAATGTATCTATTACTTAAAATAAAGATAACAGCTAGGCAACATATCAAATCAAAACTCAATATGAGGGTAGTCAAAAGGAATGGTGATAACAAATACAGTGGGGTTTTGGGTTAATATTAGCTGGTAAGTCAATAAAAAGGGTTGTTAGGATTGATCGCTGAAATCAGAGCTTTAAAATTTATAAAAGAATGATCGAACCTGGAGACTAACTCTGACAACGATTAAAGGCAAGTGTACCTATCGAACAGTAGTATAGCTTAGGCAAGACCGGATTATCAAACCCAAAGGAACTAAAGTACTAATACTAACTTTCTTTTTATTATTAGCCTTAAAAACGGAGTGAAGTTACTTTTAACTAAATTGACGAAGATTAAGATAAGGACACAGAGACAAAAAGAACGATTTGGAAAATAACTTGAAGAAAAACTCAATTGATCGCGACGATACCCTCAGGAAGAATCCACCTAGACCTCACTTTTATTTAACCCTAACCATATGATTTCTTTACTTAGTTGATCCGTAGGACTCCCTAACCTATATTAAACCCTCTCTCGAGGTGAATAACGTCTAACCCTAGGTTAATTAGTGAAACTCTCGTTCGCTTATAATAACCCCCTAGAATAGCAGTAAATCGATCAATGGACTCCCATATGAGGTTTCACCCTAATCCGAAAAAATCTCGTAACCCTATGTCTAGGCATTTGATCAACTCCGCTTAATTATGTTAGATCTACTCTTAGGCAGGGTCTATTCCTCCTCCACCTAAGCACATCAGATTTAGATTAAGCAACATAATTAAGAACAAACTAAGTAATTTATCATATAATTCAGAAATCAAATAACAAGATTCATCTAGGTTTCATCCCCTTCAGGTATCTGAGGGGTTTAGTTCATAATGAATAAAAAGATCATTTCAAGAGAAAAGATAAAACAAAACATAAGAAAAATCCTAAAACCCCCTAAAGGAATTGAAGGAGAATTCTGCCGTCTTGAGTATAACTCCGGCTTCTTGGGATGGATCAACTGGCTATCCTCGCGTTATTCCCTAACTCTGACCTTCTCGGCTTGGCTTCTTGGCCTAGCTTTGACGCCTTTTCAAATGTGGCACTTAAGAGATATATATAGGCTCTTGGAATGCGATTCTTTCTCCCTAAATGTTCTTTTCCGACCAAAATTGCTCTTTCCAGCGACAGAGGCACGACCATGGCACACGCCCGAGTGGATAGACTTCTGGCCGTGTTTGGATTTCTAACTTGAGGCACGACCATGTGAGGCGAGGTTGAGGCCGTGCTCTAGGTGATCGGTGAGGCACAGCCATGTAGACTTTGGGCCAGGCCGTGTCGAATTCATGCTAAGGTCCATTTACTCCGTTTTGGGCCCGTTTTGTGTTCTTTTCATCCTCGGGTGCTTTCCTGGGTATAAGACATGAAAAGAAAGGATTACAAGCACCTTTTATATAAATCAAGGAATAAATCATCGAAAAGTGAGTTAAATATGGGATTAAAATATGTTACTTTTACTGTTTATGAAATACCCCCACACTTAAGCTTTTGCTTGTCCTCAAGCAAAATTCTCAACTTACAATTAAAACGAACTTTCCATAATTCACAATTCTTATCAACAATGCCTTGTCATAATTCATAGATAATTCATACATGGATAATTCAATTCAAAGAGTCCTAAAGATTTAAACGAGATAAGTCACGAGTTTTATTTTGAAAACGTAGGTGTCTCCCCTCATTTAAGTAACTACCTTTTCAATTAAAAATCGACAAGGATTGATGTCCTCACTAAGGATTCACTCAAATCACTCTAAAGTGTTTAAGGTTCAGGAGAAGATCGCTCATAAGTCGAACCTGTAAAAGTTAATCCCATAGGCTTCCCTAAAAATCAAATCTCCACCACTTTAATATGAGATGATAAACAGATCAAAAGGTCTTTGTTAGGGTTGTAACGGGGCTAGGGTTAAAGGTGTGGTTAAAGGCTGAAATTAGAGGGTTAGAATCGAGATCGAATTGACAAGTACCTACCTAAGAATACCGAAATTACATCAACTGAAAATGATAATAAATCTACTAATACGAGCCTTTCTTTTTGAAAATAGACTTTGATTTGGGCAAGCTACTAATATTGAATACCTTGAATTTTTTTTAAGAACAAACTAAGTAATTAAAAATAAAATTAACTACCAGAATAGTATACTTAGGTAACTTGATCGAATCAAATCTCGATTAAGGGTAGTCGAAAGAAAGGGTGAATACAAAGAGGCTTTGGGTTAATATTAGTAGGTGAATCAAAAAAGGGTTTGTTAGGATCAACGGGGTTCACTAGGGGTTAGTTATGAAGGTGGGCTATTTAGTGGTGTAAGTGGGTTAAAACCTAGGTGCCTTTATCATCTCTGTATTATCAACTCAAAAGTGTGGTCTCGACATGCATAAACGAGGCAAGTTCTAGAATAACAGTTCATGGTAGACACACTCATAATCAAAGAATGAGCACGAAAAATAATATATGCTCTGTAAGGCTTCAAAATCTCACAAAAATTATGGGTGTTTTGACATCATCCTCGTGAAATTCAAACTTCAAAGTAGTATTCAAATTTAGGTCAACAACCTAACAAAATTTTAATTCATGAAAGTTAGACTTATCATGCTTAATTCTCTAGTATTCTTTCAAATTCAATCATCAATGCACAATTAACTATGACTTATTCTAAAATATGTCAATAAAAATCATAAATCATTAGAAATTTCATCCTAATTAGTAATATGGCAACTTTGCATAAAAACAAGACTAAATCAGGGATTTGAGAATAACGAAAAATGTTTGGCACTGTTATTCCACTTTTACCCTCAGGGATTTTAATAATTAAAAAATTAGTCATTTTTACCCCCCACACTTAAGATGTACATTGTCCTCAATGTACAAAGATAGATGATATCTCTATTTTTATAGAAATCAAAAGTGAGGGTGAGAGGTACTCCCTGAATTCTTGGGTGGGTTCGATGGAGGATGTGGTAAATACGGCAAATGCGTCGGTATGGTGGTGGTGTTGGTTCCCAAGCTCTGCGCTAGATGAAGAAATTGGGGAACTCGTGAAGGATTAGCCAGGGGTTATTAAGACATAATAAAAATAAACTAAATATAAAATTAAAGAAAAGCAAACTAAGGGAAGGAGACTAAGAAGGAAAACGAAAATAAAAGAAAGGAAGAATGGACCGAAGAGTCCTTATTGACAGATGGTTCGCAAGGTGGGTGCGACTTTTAGGGCTGCGAGGTGGTGGCGATGGTGAGAGTGGTGTGGTTATCATGGTGGTCGGCGTGATTCCCTAGCAGCCTGGCGAACTTGCCACTAAGAAACTAAAAGAAAATTAAACAAATGCAGCAGAAGAGAAGTTTAGAAAAGGAAAATAAAGGAGAAGAGAAACAAAAAGGAAAAATGAATTGGTCTCAAAGACCCTTGGCTTGGTGTTTAGTCGAGGCTGCCGGCATGAACTCATGTTGACCGTTCTCCTTTTGGGGAGACTATGCTTAGCTTCCTCCGCTTCTTTGACATGATTTTGTGTGGCTCAAGAGTATTAAAGATGAAGTGAAAAGTCTGAGAGGGAGAAGAGTGAAAATAAAGGTGAAACCAGATGGAGGAAAGGGGAAGATTTGTGGGGTTTAAATAGGGGTTCAAATCTGCCATGTCCCCACGGCCGTGGTCTTAGGGTGTGTCGATTTACACGGCTGCCTAGCATGGCCGTGTGTTGGGGTGTGTTGTTACCCCATGTCCGTGTTTCATCCACCCACGCCCGTGTTTGTGAAGTTTGTATATTGGCACGGTCGGGTTGCACGGGCGTGTCTTGCCCGTGCTCGATAAGTGAGTAGCTTCGTACGGTTTTCAGGCACGGGCATGTTATGCCCGTGGTGTGGAAGTTAGTAGCTTTATACGGTTGAGGGGCATGACCGTGCCATTCTGTCGGTGCCCGTAAGGAGGGTGGTTGGATCCGTGACGTGGGAGGGTGGTTGGACTGAATTGCACGGCCTCTGTTTTGTCAGTGTGGCGGTTCCGGTGGTTCACACGGCCAAGGACACGTCCGTGTGTAAGGCCGTGCGGCCTGGGAATCTGCACTTTTGGTTAGTTTAAAAGGAGAAGAAGAAAGAAAAATAAAAAGGAATGAAAACGTCTTTTAAAAAGAAATAGGGTTAGTGCTTGGGTTGCCTCCCGAGAAGTGCTCGTTTATAGTCTTAAGCTAGACTTTCCTCGTATTTGAAAATTTTAGGGAGGTTTAAAGGTTTGAATATCTTCCCTCATGCTTAAATTTCTATTTCCTTGACAAAGTTGAAGTCGAGAAGCTTTTACCTTGAAATTGCTGAATATTGGATTGCTTACCTTGACTATTTCGTGGGGAGATATCGTGTACCTTAAGAAGAATTACTCCCTTTGCCCACAGGTCTGTTGTAGTGATGTGAGGATCAGTTTTGTCTAACAGTACATGTTCTCCTATTTTGAAGTGGTTGGATGTCCCTACAAGCTCTTCTGGTGGTTCCTCTGGTTTTACTTTGTGTGGATTTGGTTCTTCTTTGATGTGTGTTGGTTGTTCTTCTAATTGGTCAACCCTAATGCTTTGTTCCTTTGTGTGACTCTACTTTGTTGACTTGGGGTCTATGAGTTGGCTCAGGTTTGTGTTCTTGTGATGTTTCATATGATAGAGGTTGAACAAGTTGATTGTCAATCAAAGTGACTTTCTCACCTTCATCGACTGTTGTCCTGGCCGAGTCGAGAGCTTGAAGATTGATCGATTCATCGCCTACACGAAGTATGAGTTCACCTGTGGCAACATCGATTTTAGTCTTGGCAGTTGCTAGAAAAGTCTTCCTAAAATTAAGGGGATTGAATTATCCTCATCCATGTCTAAGACAACAAAATCTACTGGGAAAACAAATTTATCAATTTTTACGAGAACATCTTCAATAATGCCCCTAGGAATTCTAACAGTTTTATTAGCAAATTGAATACTCATCCTAGTTAGTTTGGGCTTCCCTAGACCTAGCCGTTTAAACAGTGAATAAGGCATGACATTTATGCTTGCCCCTAAATCAGCTAACGCATTATCAATATTTAAACTACCAATTAATCATGGAATTGTAAAACTCCCTGGATCTTTTAGTTTCTGTGGTAGTTTATTTTGTAACATTGCCGAGCATGTTGCGTTTAGTTCCACGTGGTGCTCTTCATCTATTTTGCATTTGTTGGTCAAGAGCTGTCTTAAAAATTTCCTTGAGTCTGACATCTGGAAAAGAGCTTAAAGAAGTGGTAAGTTAATATGTAATTCTTTAAAAGTTTAAGAAACTTACCAAACTGTTCCTCTGAATTGTCTCTTTTTATAGCTTCGGGGTAAGGTATGCGAGGTTGGTACTCTTTAATTGTCGGTTTTGGCTTTTCTTGCGTTAACTCTGTTTTACCTTCTTCTACCTTATTTTCTGGCCTTGTATCAGGTTTATCTAACCCATTATTATTCTAAGCTGTGATGACTTGAACTTGTTCTTTACGGTTAATTTTCACTGTTGCTTGGTAGACGTCTTGCGATCGTTCTGACATCAGCTTTGCGAGTTGTTCAACTGCATTAGTGACTTCCTTGATTGATTTAGTAATTTCCTCGATTCGGCTTGTAACATCCGGGATTTGGGGGTCTTGCATTTTATCTCGTATCTATGTGTTCTTATGTGTTGCATGACTAGTTGAGTGTGTTTGGGGGCTTCGAGAAACCTTGGGGTTAGGTCTGAGCCTTAGTGAAATTTTTGGTTCTAAGCTTTAGGGGGGAGCTAGTGGAGTAGGCTATTAAGGATTTAATTTTGTGGTTAGTGACACAAGGAGAAGGGTGGTGTAGTGGCAGGGAGGCGTTACTGGGTGTGCTTGGTGGTAGCGTCAGAATAGAGTTCAAAGGGGGAAGGGGTTGCTGTAGGGACGGCATTTTGGAGTTCATTTTTGCTCATGGGGAGTGAGGAGATGGATTCAGCTGGGGGCACTTAAGGGGAAGGTTTGAAGGGATCAAATATTTTTGAATAAGTGGTGGAGAGGATTATTAGGAGGTTGAATCATTCAAACTTGTTTGAATGAGTGAAGGGGGAAATTTAGGAGAGAAAGAAGGGATGAGGAGAGGGGTTTGAGTGTTGGCCGAATATGGGGTTCCAGGGAGAGGATTTTCGGTCATGAGTGGAGTGTTTCGGTTGGGGGGCTTTAGGTGCCGAAATTAGGTGTTGTGGTAGGGAGTGTGATCATTTTGCTCTTGAGTCTTTTCTTCTATAGTTTCTGTGTCGAAAGTGTCAAGCAAGAGTCATTCTTTTTCTTCTTCTTTTCCTATAGTCAAAAGCCGAAAGTGAGAGTGATCATTTGGTGCATTTTGTTCATCTTTTCTTCTCTCTACTTCTTCTCTAAGCCGAACCACACCTTCCTCTTATTCTCTTTTCTTTTTTCACTTTGATAACCTTAAACTTTCACTTCAAGAGCCGAATAACCCTTCTATCTATTGGAACCTCGGCGAATCTTCATAAATCACTACTCCTCTCTTTCATCTTTATTCATTCTTCTATTTTGTTGGTTCCCTGAGCCTCATCTCTTGGTCGATTCATTCAAAGCCAAGTATCTCTTTTGGTGGTAACTCTTCCATTTGTTAATTGCTAGAAGAAGCACCGGCATTCATTTACTGCCAACTCTCCCAATCGGTTGCTAGTAATAGTGGTAAGGGGTTCTCTTTTAACTAAATCTTTCTCTTTTTCTCTTTGGGGTTGCCGAGACCGAAAGTCTAACTTTATTTCTTGTATGTGTGGCCGAATTCTTGGAGGGCTGGATTTAATGCCTTTTGTTTGTAGCTAGCGTAAGGGGCATTAGGGATCAGTTGGGTTCGATTATCTAAGGTAAGAAGGGTACACTTTTTGTTTAGCCGAAGGCCACTTTGTTTGGACCATAAGTGTTAGGCCGAATCTAACAAGGGTTCATGTAGGGACTTCGACAACCTTTAAGCACAAGTAAATAGCCTTCGGGATTCTGTCGACTTTGGTAAGGGTGTTCTTTCAATCAAAGCATACCTTTGGTTTCGTTATAGTTTTATTCAACGTTTTAACCGGGTCTTCTGACCAAGATCTTATTTGATGGAATCGAGTACCAGTCAATTGAAGGAAGGGGTTGGACATGTAGTCCCTACCCCTAAGTTCAAGAAGCGGTCAGTTTCAGCGGTTCGGGATTGGCCACCAGCGTCTAAAAAGTATAAGCAGATCGCTGTAATCTTTTCGAGTGAGGACGTTAGGGAGATCGATAGTCTAGTTCTTCAGGTTTTCAAGTGTGTAATTATCACACTGTTTCCTTAGTTGTTTTAATTAAATGTATGTATCATGTGTGGTAGCCGCAATAGTGGCTGTGGTGGTGTTGTTACCTACATTGGGTAATCCGGTAAACCAGGTTAGTATACTACCTACATCAAAGTTGAGGATAAATGATTGTGGACGCATGTAAGCATGTTATATATGCATATCTGGATGTGTTCATATTTTATTATATTGCCATTTATCATATTATGTTGCATGTGCATGGGGTTCGGGAGAATGATTAAAGGGGAAGTGTATATATATGTGGGTGACTCTGTCACGGTTGATGATGACCTCGAGTCTCATCGTGGATATTTGTGATTTAATCATGTGGATCAGTGGCTAGACCACTTATGTTGACTTTGAGCAGTGTGTCTGTCAGCATAGACTGCCAAAGAGGTGTGTAGCAGATGGAGGGTCGATTGTAGAAATCCCCAGGTGTGTATGAGGAGGGATGTACGGGTAGTGTGTAGCGGATGGATACTAGGCTGGGTTGGGTTAACATATTGCATCTTTGAGCGTGGTATATCAATTTGATGTGGATTTGGGGCCAGGCCCATTTGTGGATTTGTGTGAACTAATTGCACACTGAGTCTGGTGACTTACCTTGTTTTTCAAAACAATGCAAGTAATTCGTGACTCATTGGACCGGGCTGGAGTGGATTAGAGGTGGCCATGCAAAAGCTGTTTTCGTTAACTCTATATATTTCAAACTGTTGGTTTCTATTTGGGATATTTTTATTATGTAATAAGGCCACTTTAAATGTTTTGGGATATTATGGTTTTATGTCGGATTTGCCATCAGGTAATTAATTAAAGGTGACTTTAAGATATTTACCACGTGAGAATAAAAATGAAGTTTTGAAAACTCAGGGCAATTATAAGCAATCGTTTTCTCGAAACTCTAGCACAAATAACAAACTGAACTTTACACAACTTGGAAGTTTTTCATTCGTCGACAAACTACTATTTTAGCCGGAGGGTTTATTTTAAAACTTAAAATCTATTTTCTCCATCAAAACAAAATTCGTTTTAAACACTTTTCCAGTAACATTCCGGATTCGGTCGTGGTGTTTTGGGCCGGGTTTGGGGTGTTACACGGCTCTCATTTCTTTTGATTGTTCTCTCAGTTTCTTGGATACGTTTCTCTGTGTCTACTGAGAATTTTGCCATCATCTCCTCGAGGGTCGGTTTCTTCTCTTGTGGATAGGGCTGATTTTGGAAATTTTGAGGAGGTTGTTGCCTTTGATTTCCTTGATTTTCTTGACCTCCCCACGAAAAATTTTGGTGGTTCCTCAAACCTGGATTGTAAGTGTTACTATAAGGATTATTATTGGATCGGAAATTATTACCTATATAGTTCATCTGTTCGCTCTCTGCTTCCGGTTGGTAGGGTGGGTACTCAGGATTCGCCACGGTTCCACTTGTGTCGCACTGCATGACTGGATGTGCCTGCGAGGAACACAACTATCAAGCTTTTTATTCATCATCTCTAGCTACGTTGATAGCATGGTAACTGCATCGACGTTGAAAACTCCCGCTGATTTTGTTGGTTTCGTTCTTGAAGCCTGCCACTGGTAATTATTCAGTGACATCTCCTCGATGAACTCGTATGCTGCTTCTGGAGTTTTGTTGTTCAGTGTTCCACCGGCAGCTGAATCAATTAGTTGCCTCGTTGAGGGGTCTACACCGTTATAAAAGGTTTGGACTTGTAGCCACAAGGGTAAGCCATGGTGTGGGCACCTCCTCAAGAGATGCTTGAATCTCTCCCGTGCGTCATATAACGTCTCTGAATCCATCTGCACAAAAAAAGAGATATCATTCCGTAATTTGGCCGTTTTGGCCGGTGGAAAATATTTCATTGAAAACTTTTCAGTCATTTGATCCCATGTAGTGATTGACCCTCATTGTAACGAGTTTAACCACTGTTTAGCTTTATTTCTCAGTGAAAAAGGAAATAACCGAAGACGCATGGCATCATCAGAAACGCCATTTATTTTGAAAGTATCACAGAACTCTAAAAAGTTAGCTATATGCGTGTTTGGATCTTCGTCCTGTAAACCATCAAATTGAACAAACTATTGAATCATTTGTATTGTGTTAGGCTTTAATTCAAAATTGTTAGCAGCTATAGCAGGCCTAACAAAACACGATTCTGCTCCTGTTAAATGCAGTTTCGCATAATCAAACATTGTACGTGGAGCATTATTTTCCCCCACATCCCGTGGTGGTGGGTTATTCTTGTCCATCCCTTCAGTAGGATTGGATCTGCCTTCTTCCTCTCTTTCTGTGTAATTTACGGCTCGCCTGGTTTTCGACGATTCCTGCGAGCGGTTGCTTCAATATCACTATCGTATACCAAAGGTCCTCTCGGGTTCCTTCTAGTCATAAACTAGAGGTACCTGCTAGGAAAAGAAAGAAAATTTAGCAAAAATAAAAATTCAACCTAAAAAAAATAAAATAAATAAAATAATGGTTAAAGTAAAAAAATAGAGCGTTCTTAATATTTTAGTTCCCCGGCAACGGTGCTAAAAACTTGATTGCTGAAATCAGAGCTATAAAATTTATAAAAGAATGATCGAACCTGGAGACTAACTTTGACAATGATTAAAGGCAAGTGTACCTATCGAACAGTAGTATAGCTTAGGCAAGACCGGATTATCAAACCAAAAGGAACTAAAAGTACTATTACTAACTTTCTTTTTATTATTTAGCCTTAAAAACAGAGTGAAGTTACTTTTAAACTAAATTGACGACGACTAAGCTAAGGACACAAAGACAAAAAGAACGATTTGGAAAATAACTTGAAGAAAAACTCAATTGATCGCGACGATAACCTCAGGAAGAATCCACCTAGACCTCACTTGTTATTTAACCCTAAACCATATGATTTCTTTACTTAGCTTGATCCGTAGGACTCCCTAACCTATATTAAACCCTCTCTCAAGGCGAATAACGTCTAACCATAGGTTAATTAGTGGAACTCTCGTTCGCTTATAATAACCCCCTAGAATAGCAGTAAATCGATCAATGGACTCCCATATTAAGTTTCACCCTAATCAGGAAAAATCTTGTAACCTTATCTCTAGGCGTTCGATCAACTCCACTTAATTATGTTAGATCTACTTTTAGGCAGGGTCTATTCCTCCTCCACCTAAGCACATCAGATTTGGATTAAGCAACATAATTAAGAACAAACTAAGTAATTTATCATATAATCCAGAAATCAAATAACAAGAGTCATCTAGGTTTCATCCCCTTCAGGTATCTGAGGGGTTTAGTTCATAACGAATAAAAAGAACATCTTAAGAGAAAAGATAAAACAAAACATAAGAAAAATTCTAAAACCCCCTGAAGGAATTGAAGGAGAATTCCGCCGTCTTGAGTATAACTCTGGCTTCTTGGGATGGATCAACTGGCTATCCTCGCGTTATTCCCTAACTCTAACCTTCTCGGCTTGGCTCCTTGGCCTAGCTTTGACGCCTTTTCAAAGGTGGCACTTAGGAGATATATATAGGCTCTTGGAATGCGACTCTTTCTCCCGAAGTGTCCTTTTCTGACTGAAATTGCTCTTTCCAGTGACAGAGGCACGGCCATGGCACACGTCCGTGTGGATCGACTTCTGGCCGTGTTTGGATTTCTAACTTGAGGCACGGCCGTGTGAGGCGAGGTTGAGGCCGTGCTCTAGGTGATCGGCGAGGCACAGCCGTGTGGACTTTGGGCCAGGCCGTGTCGAATTCATGCTAAGGCCTATTTACTCCGATTTGGGCCCGTTTTGTGTTCTTTTCATCCTCGGGTGCTTTCTTGGGTATAAGACATGAAAAGAAAGGATTACAAGCACCTTTTTATATAAATCAAGGAATAAATCATCGAAAAGTGAGTTAAATGTGGGATTAAAATATGTTCCTTTTACGGTTTATCAAGGATCAACGGGGTTCTCTAAGGGTTAATTATGGAGGTAGGCTTTTTAGTGGAGTGAGTGGGTTAAATCCTAGGTGCCTTTATCATCTCTGTATATCTAATCATAGATGTGGAATCAACATATATAATCGAGGCAAGTTCTAGAATAACAGTTCATAGTTGACACACTTATAATCAATAAAGTGAGCATGAAAAAGAATATATGCTCTAATAGGCTCAAAATCTCAAAAAAATTATGGGTGTTTTAACATTAACCTTGTAAATTTCAAACTTCAAGATAATATTCAGATTCAGCTCAACAACCTAGCAAAGATTTTAATTCTGAAAAATAGACTTATCATGCTTGATTCTCTAATATTCTTCTAATTTAATCATCAATGCACAATTAACTACAACTTAATCTAAAACATATCAATAAAAATCATAGACCATCAGAAATTTCATTCTAATTAGTAATATGAGGAAATTACATAAAAATAAGACTAAATTCAGGGATTTTGAGAATAATGAAGAAAGTTAGGCCGGATTTGAGAATAATGCAGAAAGTTAGGCCCTTTCTTCAAATAAATATTCACCCCCACACTTAAGATGTACATTGCCCTTAATGTACAAAGACACATATAAAATTTAAGAGAGAGGGAGAGGTGAAACTGCCTGAATTACGGATGAGATCCCGGAGTTCGAGGAGTCGGTCTGGATGACGATCCTGAGCTAGATGAAGAAATTGGGGAGCTCGTAAATAGTTAGCCAGAAGTTATTAAGACACATTTAAAATAAACGAAATATATAACTAAAAACAAGAAAGAAAAAGGAAAGGAGACTAAGAAGGAAAATAAACTAAGATTGGAAGATAAAAGGGCTTGAGAATCCGTATTGGTAGATGGTTCGTGAGGTGGGTGTGACTTCTAGGGTGACAGAGGTGCTGGCAGTGGCGGAAGTGGCATGATTACCAAGCAGCCTTTACAACCTAACACTAAGAAATTAAAATATATTAAACTAGATTAAGCATAAGATTGTAAAAGAGAAGGAAATTAAAGCAAAAGAGAAAAGAAAAATAAAAACTAAATGGTCTCAAAGAACCTTGGCTTGTTGTTTGGATGAAGCGGTCGGCATGAGCTTATGTATAGGGGTCACCCTTGGTGAGATTATGCTTGGCTTCTTGCTCTTCTTCGGCATGGTTTTGGTGTAGCTTAAGGGGTGGAGAGACTTGTTATGGAGGGGAAACTTGAGGATAAGGAATAAGAAAAGAGGTGGGAAGTAGAAGAATGGGAGGGGGTTGTTGTTTAAATAGAGGCTCAAATCTGGTACGTTCCCACGCCCGTGGTGTGAGGGCGTGATGATGCACACGGCCACTTCACACGGTCGTGTGTCTAGGCGTGTTATTTCTCCATGCCCATTTTTTAGCCTGCTACGCCCGTAGGGCACAAGTCAGTATGTTGGCACGGTTTTAAGGCACGGACGTGTTCTGCCCATGGCTTGCAAGTCAGTAGCTTCACACGGTAGTCGGGCACGCCCGTGCCACTTTGTCGGTGCCCGTGGAGGAGTGGTTGAGTCCGTAAATTCAAAAGTTGGTCAGGACTGATTCGTACCGCCTCTGCTATGTCAGTACGGAGATTTTGGTGGTCCACAGGGCCACGGCCACGGCCGTGTGCAAGGTCGTGTGGCTTGGAATTCTGCACTTTTGTGTTAGTTTAAAACTAAATTTTTATAACTAGGAAAAGAAAAGAACTGAAAAATAAATGCGAAAGTAAATAGGGTTAGTGCTTGGGTTGCCTCCCGAGAAGCGCTCGTTTATAGTCTTAAGCTAGACTTTCTTTGTATTTGAAAGAAAAATCAGGGAGGTTTAAAGGTTTGAATATCTTTCCTCATGCTTACAGTTCTACTATCTTGATAAAATTTAAGTCGAGAAGCGTTTACCTTAAAAGTGTTGAATTTTGGATTGCTTACCTCGACTATTTCGTGTGGGAAGATATTGTGTACCTGTAACACCCCAAGCCCGGTCAAAATGCTACGACCGAATCTGGTATGTCACAGGGTAAAACGTTTTTGGAAGACAAGTTTGTTGAGTCAATTTGCGAAGAAAACACTTAATCTTATGAAAACCAAAGTTGCGTTAAGTAGTTTATTAAAATCATCTCAAAGTTTGTTTTAAAGAGAATCGAGTTGACTTATCGTTGTTACAAGTTCACTTATTTACCCGATGGTAATGTTTTGGAAAAATCTCGAAATTTATTAAGGTTATGAAAACATTCATTTTATAATTTCTTTACTTGTTAGTCATGCTTTAATGTTTAACACAAATTCAAATAAATAATTAAACCCAAAGCAAAATATAGATGGCCTTATTACACAACCAAAACCCCAAAATTTAAAACAAAGTAAAAGCAAAAATTAACCGTTTAAAATGAAGCCAACTATTGAGCATGGCCACCTCGAGTCCATCCCGGCTCCATATCCGCTATCCAGGAATTATCTGCAAAATGAAAAGGAAGGGGTGAGTCACCGAGACTCAGTGTGCAATTCCCCATCCTGAAGATAACAATCCCTTACACAGTTCATAAACAAGTATGCATGTCATGCAACCCAAAAACCTAACCATCCGAAACTTCTGATTCTACCCCGTGTGGTACCAAACCACATGGTGCCAAACCACTGGTGACCCAAAGTCACAAATAAACATATGTGGTACCAAACCACTGGTGGTGCCAAACCACTGGTGACCCAAAGTTACAAATAAACATATGTGGTACCAAACCACTGGTGACCCAAAGTCACAGATAATCATATCTGGGGCCAACCCACTGTGGTGCCAAACCACTGGTGACAATCCCTTTTAATATAATATATGGGGCCAACCCACTGTGGTGCCAGACCACTGGGATGAGTCACGAAGATAACATATGTGGTACCAAACCACTGGTGGTGCCAAACCACTGGTGACCCAAAGTCACAAATAATCATATGTGGTACCAAACCACTGGTGGTGCCAAACCACTGGTGACTCAAAGTCACAAATAATCATATCTTCCCCCTCCTCTCATCATACCCATGCAATATGACATAATAATTCGTGTATGCAGTATGTCATGTATGCTAACATATATCAAATATAAGTATAACATGAATTACCATCATAATCAGATAGACATAAAACAACATAATCACACTAATCAAGCTCTAAGGGTATAACCGTAATTTTACCTACCAAGGGCATTTCGTAATTTACCCACCAAGGGCATTTTCGTAATTTACCCACCAAGGGTATTTTCGTAAATTCGCACCTGCAATGGCCCTTCCGAAGGCCTAATGTCGCCCCGAGCGACTCAGCTACCATTTTTGGTCCTTACCGGACTATTGGGCCTAAAACCTGATTTCGGCCCATTCGTGCCCACACGCTCGTGTGGCCCACCTAGCACAAATCTAGCCACGTATATAAGTTCCACCTAGTCTAGTTCAACATATACTAAACAATCATACAATTTACTCATTTGGGCCCACGGGCCCATTGGCCCACTTCAACCCATCGTGGCCCAAGGAGCCCAACCCACAAGAATACTACTGATGGCCTCAACTATCGTGTCGAAGCCCCACACGTGCGCTTGCACGCTTGTGTGGCTACTATTGCCGTGACCGGCACTTCGGCATTTGCCGCTCTACAACTAGAGTAGAGAGAGTTACACACCTGATAGGACTCTGGTGTTAATCCGCGCTCCGACCACTCCTGTGCCCAAACGCCATCCAAGATGTGTTTACTCTCCTCCTAGGATGCTCTTTATATAGCTAGCTCTTCACCTTCATTCTCTGTGTCTTTCCGATGTGGGATCCCTTCGCCAGTAGAGTTTAAATTCAACTAAAACTCTTGCCTTCCAATCCGCAAAATAAATACTCCCTTGCTTCTCATGAGATTCGAACCCAGGCTCCCTTGTAGCATAATCCACGCTGCTAACCACTTGGCCATAAGCTCCTCTTGTGTCTTAAACTATGCGCAACTAAATATAAACTATGGCCCAAATTCTAAGATCCAAGTAAAAAGAAACCAAAATGCAAGAGCCAAGACTTGAACCTTGGACCTCCTTCCTTCCTTGTGGCGTCACCCCCTTGCTCCCTAAGTGGCGTCACTTTGCCACTACACCACACACTCCACTTGTGTCATTTTCCTCCACTTTTTATTCTTAAGGCCTACCTGCCAACTTCTAGGGTTTTTTTCACCTAAAACCAAAATTTCCCTAAAGCCTAAATTTGATCCCAAGACTTCCTAGAAGCCCTCTAACCTTCCAAAATCACTTACCTA